>JAZKJV010010115.1:0-535743 GCA_037367405.1 Ottelia alismoides
TTCTTCTTTTGATACTGATACAGATCCCTCGAAGTCAGATATAGACTGGACAGAGTTTGATGATTTGATATCGTGTCTGACTTCCACAGAGCCTACAGCTAGAGTGGAGACCGATTCCATGCAGAGCAGAGATACACCAGCTGAGCAGTCTTCACCAGATTCAGATTCATATGTTCAGCGAGAGTTCTCATTCTCCCATGTAGATTTGGTCACGTTCACTCAGACTTTTCAGAGGCCAGATCCGCCAGCACCCAGTTGTCCAGAGTTGAAGTCTTTTCCATCATCGCTGAAGTATAGGTTCCTTGCGGGTGAGCATGAGATGTACCCAGTCATTATCTCTACGGATTTGACTGGAGAGCAAGAATCTCGTCTGATGGGGGTTCTTGAAAAGAACACAAGGTGATTGGATGGAGCGTAGCCGATCTCTAGGGGATAAGTCCAGCACTGTGCTCCCACCATATCTATCTCGAGGAGGATGCGAACCCGTCGCGTGAGTTCCAGCGGTGGCTGAACCCGAACCTTCGAGATGTTGTCATGAAGGAGATCTCGAAATGGTGGAGTGCCGCTTTTATCTACCCCACCTCTGACTCCCAAATGGGTCAGTCCGCAACATGTGGTGCCCAAGAAAAATGGGCATCACCACAGTTGTTAATGAGTCTGGAGAGGAGATCGCTACTCGGTACCCACTTCTTGGCGGGTCTGTGTGGACTACAGACGATTGAACTAGGCCACCAAGAAGGATCATTTCCCGCTGCCTTTTATTGACCAGATTATAGAGTGGCTAGCCGGGAAGAGCCATTACTGTTTCTTGGACGGGTACTCCGGATATAATCAGGTGGCCACTACGCCCGAAGACCAAGACAAGACCACATTCACTTGTCCCTTCGTGACATAAGTTTTCAGACGGATGCCTTTTGGATTGTGTAATGCCCCGGCTACATTCCAAAGGTGCATGTTGTCCATCTTTTCGGACATGGTGGGTGAGTGCTTGGAGGTCTTCATGGATGACTTTTCGGTCTACGGCGACAGGTTCGATGCTTGTCTTGACTACCTAGACCGCGTCCTCTAACGATGCATTGAGTTTCATATGGTGCTTTCATGGGAGAAGCGTCACTTCATGGTGACTCAAGGGACGGTGCTTGGCCATATCATCTCCAACAGGGGCATGGAGGTTGATCCGACCAAGGTGGACATCATTAGGAAACTCAGTCCACCGTCCAACTTGCGACAGTTACGGTATTTTCTGGGGTACGTCGGTTTCTACCGACGATACATGATTTTAGCAGGATTGCCCGACCATTGACTGATCTGCTGATGAAAGAAACCGAGTTCATTGTGGATGATAAGTGTCTAGCGACATTTGAGACTCTCAAGAGTCTAGTTGTAGAGGCTCCTATCCTCCAGCTGCTTGATTGGTCTCTCCCATTCGAGATCATGACGGATGCCTCCGATTTTGCCATAGGGGCCGTGCTGGAACAGAGGAGAGATGGAGTCCCCTTTGCTATTCACTACGCTAGCCGGACTTTAGATGCCGCTCAACGGAATTACACAGTTACTGAGAAGGAGATGCTAGCCGTAGTGTTCGCCCTAGACAAGTTCAGATCGTACATCATTGAATCTAAGGTGACCATCTTTACTGATCATACCACCATCAGGTACCTCATGGCAAAGAAGGATGCCAAAGCCAGATTGACCAGATGGATCCTTCTACTCCAGGAGTTTGACATAGAGATCAAGGATAAGCCTGGAGTCAAGAATGTAGTGGCAGATCATCTCTCCCGATTGGAGTTTCTTGAGGATTCTGAGCAGACTGAGCCTATTTATGAGACCTTCCTAGACGAGGAGATCCTTGATATCGCCTCTCTCCCGTGGTACGCCAATATTGTGAACTATCTTGTTACCAAGAAAGTTCCACAAGATTGGCCCAGGTAGCGACTTGAGACCTTCCTTGCGAAGGCCAAGTTCTACCATTGGGAGGATCCCGTCCTTTATCATGAAAAGGGATAGTGTCTGGTGTCGGTGCATTCCTCAGGAGGAGCACCATAGCATCCTCACTTACTGCCATAAGCTTGAGGCAAGAGGACATCACTCTGGGAGGAGAACGACACAAAAGTGCTCCAATCCGGCCTATGGTGGCCTACCCTCTTCAAGAACTCTGATGAGTTCGTGAAGAGGTGTACTGACTGTCAGAGGATGGGCACGTGCAGGCAGCGTGATATGATTTCGATGCAACCCATTCATTTCTGTGAGGTTTTGACACATGGGACATCGATTTTCATGGGTCCATTCCCTAAGAGTCAAGGATTTGAGTACATTTTGTTGGCCGTGGATTATGTTAGTCGTTGGGTTGAGGCCAACCCCGTCCGAACCGCAGATGCTAGGACTGTTTGCCGATTTTTGAGGAAGAATATCATTTCACGGTTCAGGGTGCCTAGAGTTTTGATATCTGACGGGGGGTCTAATTTCGTCAACGACAAGGTAAAGGCCCTTGCTAGCGAGTTCAGCATAGACCATTGAGTAGCCACACCGTATCATCCTCAGACAAATGGTCTTTCTGAAGTGTCGAACATGGAGATCAAGACTATTCTGCAGAAGGTCGTCCGCCCTGACAGAAAGGATTGGTCACAACTTTTGGACTCGGTCTTGTGGGCATATCGGACGTCCTTCAAGACGCCTTTGGGTACATCTCCCTTTCACCTCGTTTATGGCAAGCCCTACCATTTACCTGTTGAGCTGAGACATAGGTCACTTTGGGCAGTCACATATATACTTCTAGATCCCGTGAGTATAGGATATCAGAGGAGGGCAGAGTTAGCAGCCCTGGAGGAGCTACATGATGCAGCCTTTTCGAGCAGCCTACAGTATAAGGAGAGAGTGAAGGAATGGCATGATTCTCATAGCCACAAGCAGTTTTAGCCAGGAAGGAGGGTATGGTTGTTCGATGCCAGGCTTCGTCTATTTCCAGGGAAGCTACAGAGCAAATGGAAGGGACCCTATCTGGTCGAAAGGTACATGGACAACGGAAGCATCAACATATCCGAGTTGTCATCCGAGAGTACCTTTCGTGTTAACGGGCAGTGACTCAAACCATATATAGAACATGAGCTGCTGGTCGTTGACATTGCCCCTATTCATTTTGCGTGAGATGTGGTATCTTTACTCACATCTATTGCATCTCACGCCTGATTATCACTGTTCTCCCGACTTGTATAGATCCAGTTGTCTATATCACACTATTCTTCAGTCCAACATCCCATTTCCATCTTTGATTATGCTATACTTAGGGTGCACTTTACCCTAAGTATAGGGGGAGTGTGAGACTTTTGATTTCCTTTTGATTCTTTCTTACCTCTGTTTTGCTGCCTATACTTAGGGATATTTTACCCTAAGTATAGGGGAGGTAGACTCTGTACATTCTCCACTCGGATTTCCCTTTGTGTACAGCTTGCTATACTTAAGATTACTTGAATCCTAAGTATAGGGGGAAATCCCGAGATTCCTTTTCATTTCTATTCTTTCATTCATCTTTGTATATAGCCTTTCTTTTCACTTCCCTGTACTAAGCACGAGTTATGTCTTCTTCATCGCTCTTGATTCACTCTGAGGCCATCGTTCGAGCTAAGTATAGGGGTGTGTCGTATATATTCCATATAAACTTTAGCCATAACTCGTACTTTGTGTGAGTGTGTTAATAAATAAAAATGGCTAAAAACCCTTAAAATCCATAAAAATTTTAAAAAAAATTACATAAAAATCTTTATTGCACATACATAGCTATTTATAAAAATTATTTTTGTACAAATGTTGGTAAAAATCTTTTGTGTAAAGAGTTTGTAAATATTTTTCATATCAAAATTAAGTATAGAGTACAAATTTTTTGTAAAATGTTTGAAAAACAAAAAGTTTGCAAAAACCTTGTGTAAATTTGTGTAAATATTTTGCAAAACTCTGCATTCATGCATGCATCCATGTTTTCAAACATTTTCAAAAATTTTGCATACTTTCAATTTTTTTTGTAAAAATTGCATGTTTATATTTGTAAAGTTTTTCCGAATAATAGTTGACATTTAAACTAGCCTGGAATTAAATTGGAAAATGGAGCTTGGTTAAGATCTTAATCCACCTAATTCTAAGAGGAACCTTATAGGGCTTAGGATTGAGACTTTTCAGGTCCATGGTGACTTAATTCTTTGAGTCCACTAGGCTATGATCATATGTCATCTCGATGAACCTAAGTAGAACACTTAACAACGCACATATGACTCTTACATACAATGGCTTTACTTGGACCAACACTTTACACCGAGCTCTCTACGGATGAGGTTGTGAGGAGGCAGTCTTCTTTGACTTGGGGTAGCATGTGAGGGTAGTACTTCTAGGCGGAACCTCTCTTCTTCTTATAGTGAAGGAAGTACGTCTCAACTTGGTCTGGTAGCCGTGAGGTCTAACGACAGGAGTTGTGGGTTGCAATAAAGCTTCAAAAGCGAGATAGTCTATTGGCTCAAGAGGAAAAACTCCTTATGTATATATGTCGCACCATGTAGATATGTTGTAAATATGTACATCATAAAAAAAATGCAAAAAGAAAAGAATAACTCCAAAAAAGTTCTGGGTCTGAGAGAAAATAATAATCCCACCGGAGTGTATATAGTCCAATAAAGCAAAGCTTGTTATCCATGTTCCATCTCATGAAGCTTGCAGTAGGGAGAGTTAGCTACACTGGTTGAGCTCCCAAGGATACATGGCTACACTGGCCATGGTCCATTTCTCTTCTACCTCCTCTTCTTGAGCCGGTTGAACTTGAACTTAGAAGGGAATACCCCGCTCCTAGAGGAAAGAGTTGCCAGACTAGGGTATTAGAGTTACCTTGTTGGGGAGGGTTGTCATTTTGCTATTTCTGAGATGGAGAGGCTATACATCACTTACACAGTACAAGAAAAGATTCATGGTCATCAGAGTTTGTGTATGTAGACTTCTTCTGATCTGGATTGTTGAGGAGTATTGACTATATATTAGTGGAACTTAGAGGCTGTTAAGTTTTAAACCTAAGTCCAGATAAGATTCCGACAAATTAACAATCCAAAGATCTAACTAAGCTCCATACTTCAATTTAATGAAGACAAGTTTAATAATCAGCATTGATTCATTTTTCTTCCCTTCTTTTTCTTTTCTTTTCTTTTTCCACTTCTTTTTCAAATAAGTGTTTGCCAAGGGACTAGCAAAGTAAAGTATAGGGGGTGATGAATCCTCACTCATCACTCTTTATTCTTTCATTTTAGCTAAAAATCTTTGCAAAACACCATGTAGATACTTGTAAATATAATAAATGATCAAAATGCATGCTTTTGTTAATATTCAATAATTAGCATGTTTTTGTGCAAAAATAAAAGAATAAAGAAATAAAGAAAAAGAAGGAGATATTTATAATAAATATCGAGTGACCCAAACCCAAGGGAGGGCCAAGCATTGGCCTGACCGCAAAAGAAACCAAGTAGAGAGAGATAGGTCCATTCATCCATGAGTACACTCCTTCTTGTATATATTCTATTTTATTTTCATAAAACAAATATAAAAATGCATTTCTCATAATTCGTATATATTTATCAAAATAAAATAAAAATAAAAATAAAAATAAAATAAAATAAAATAAAAAATAAAATACTTTCTCTCTCCACATTGTACATATACCATGTATATAGGAGTAAAAGACCTATTTATTTCACCCTTGTAAATAAATAACAAAAATAAAAATAAAAATTATTTTATGTCCCAAATTTTATGTTGTAAATAAATAAAATATAAAATTGGGTATTTGTACAAAAATAAAATAATAAAAATAAATATAAAATACATAGGTATTTTATACCTGTATATAATATTATATTATGTATATACATTAACTTATTTTTCAAAAAAATAAATAAAAATAACTAAAAAATAATTTGAAAAATAATAAACATTTTTTTGTTTTGTAAATATTCTTAAATAAAATCATTTTCCCTTTATAATTTAATTTATAAATATTTTTGACGAGGAATAAATCTGATTGGTCCACAAGGGATTGTTGACTCCCGCTCAACTCTCCCCCTCAACCACCTCTCACCCGGATCTGGCTTTCGACCCGATTTCGCCAAATTTTCCTGAGTCGATCCGTTCTCCATCCGTCTCGATTTTAGGCTCCGATTGTCGAGGAGCAAACCGTGATTCACGCCTGATTCTTCCCTTAGGTATCCGTTCCTCGATCCGCGTGCTTCACTCCACCTTCTCCGGATCCCGCGAAGTATAAAGCTCGCCGGAGCTGTCATTTTCGTGCATCTTCGGCCATTGTCTTCGACCCCAGTGACCTCCATTCTCCTCCTTGAGTGACAGTGAGTGTAGGGGAGTGTTGTAGTGAGGCCTTGAAGCCTTTAGCCCTAGGTCCGACGAGCCTCTCCGCCGTGCTCTGCCATCCGGTGAGCTTGAGCCTCTGGAAGCGTCATTCCATCGAGGCGGACGATCCCAGGAGGTAGCTGACCTCCAGCACAGCTGCCTTCAGCCATCAGGGAACCCTCGATAGCATCTAGCCTTCTTTAGATTTCGATTTTTAGATCTCCAAATAGAACCCTTCATCGGACCACCTAGCTCGATCCGATCATCCATCTGCCCTCCCGACCATCCCATCATCTTTGCGAGACTCCTATCCACGTCTTCACCCTTCGTTCCCCTGGTTCGTTCGAGAACAGGATATCGCTCTCCTATGCCGTCGCCTCGCTGGAGAGCATCGCTCCGTCTCACCCAACAACCCATTTCGCCCATAACTGGGTCAAGGCACTGTGCCCTCGACCCAGCTTTCGTCCTGTACAAGTCTGAAT
The DNA here is from genome assembly GCA_037367405.1 of Ottelia alismoides. Lineage (NCBI taxonomy): Eukaryota > Viridiplantae > Streptophyta > Magnoliopsida > Alismatales > Hydrocharitaceae > Ottelia > Ottelia alismoides. The sequence continues at coordinate 6,852 of JAZKJV010010115.1, forward strand.
GAGAACGAGCCTCATCTGGAGGTCCGAACACCCAGACACAACCGCTCTAGATCCTTGATGTCGTCGGGGTCCTCCAGGACTCTTCGGCCCCATCGGATCCGACCAATAGCTGCAGACGTCCTCGAGCTTTGTTTCGCCCATTAGAGTAGTCTCGGAGGAGCTCCCAAGCGTGCATATTGGCCGGTCGAAGTTCGCCGACGAGCTGTTCTTCCAGGGACCCTTCCAGCCGTCCGATCGAGCATCCTCGTCAGTTCTGATCCCAATCTTCCATCATCCAAGGATCGCAGCCGTTGGATCCATCTGAGGATCTAAACCTGAGCGTCTAGCGCCGAAGGGGTGCAACCAAATCTCAGCAATCCGATCTTATGCAAAGCCCCTTGACCATTGGATCCATAATAAGAGGGTAAATTACACTTAGGCCCTCATTAGTTTTTGCATTTATTTTGTAGTCCTGTAAATATTTTTTGTAGTTATTTTAGTTTGGATATTTTACACTTAGGACCTCATCTTTTTGGAATTTGCATTTTAGTCCTCTGAATGTAGTTCACGTGGTCTATCACGTGCTTTCTGGTATATTTGAACATTTTGTCCTGAGCTTCCTTGACATTACTATTTACATCTTTATAAATATGAATGACAGATATGCCCCTCTTTGTGTGAATCACATGCTTACCTCGTGCGGGCCTGAGATTTTTGCATTTTCAGCCCTGTACTTTTTACACATGTTATTATTTGGCTAATAAGTTTTCAGTAATTACATTTAGGTCCTTGTGAGCAGTGTCCTTTTGATTGGTTGAATAAAATAGCATATTAACTCCAAATCTCATGAAATTTGGACACATGTTCAATCAATTTTTGGGACATTTTGTTTTGATTATCTATTTTTAAAAAATTCAAAACCCCTATTTTTGCTCTTGTTTGAATTGAAAAATCCATTAAAAATATTAAAAGGCCTCTTTGTGGTTTGTTTGTTTTGTTGTCTTTTTGAATCTGTGCAAGTTTTATTTGATTTGGAAATAGAAAAACCCATAAAAATTTAAAAACCCTAAAAAACTCATAAAAATCATTAAAATTCAGAAAAAATAAAAAAATATAATTTCTTTTTCTGTAGTTAGGTTTTTATTTGTAGTTTCTCATAAAATTGTTGCTAGATTTTTATAGGCTATTTTTATATTTTTAAATAGCCTTTAGAATCTGGCTGCACAGTAGCTTGCAGTTTTGTCCTTATTTCAATTTTTAGAAAACTCCCTAAAAATCATAAATATCTGAGAAAATTACCAAAAACATTTGAAAATCATAAAATCCAAAAATATTTATTTTAATTTTCTGACTTGTTTTGTGTTGTTAAATAATTCCTTGATTGTGACCTTTTCCCTTTCTTTTATATTTTCTTTATAATTTAAAAATAAAAAAATTTAAGAAGATAAAAATCCACCAAAAATCTTATTTTATTTTATTTTGATTCTCGACTATTTCGTAGACTCAACCAATTCATGCTCCTTGAGTTCGACCCTGGTCGCTATGCTAGGTTAAATAAAATAGCGAGACACTATTTGGTTTGATTTGCTTGATTTCTTTTATGTGGTGGTCTTCGATTTTCTTGTTGACTTAGCCTCGCGATTCAGGTCGCAACGGCCCTAATTTATACCTTCACTCAGATCGCAAGGGATTTTTAGGTCATCTTGTCCTCAGATAGTGGCGGTGATGGGTAGTGTTGTAGCTACTGGACCAGATCTGCCTGGATATGGTGAACCTGGCGGTATGCGGTAGAGGGCTAGGTGGAGCTGCTACTGCTGGAATCAGCACGTGACCTAGGAGGCTGCTGTGTGGACATCTGTGCCTCATGAATGCATAGTATTTGGGTCTTCAGGTCACTCATTGTCTTTGTCAACTGGTCCATCTGTGCAAGCCCTTGGCTCTGCTTTTTCTCAAGGATCTCGATGCGGTCCAGCTTCTCGCTAATGATCCCCATGTCGGCCGCGGCGGATTCAGCCTGACCTTCTGCTGCCGACTAACGGGTCCGTAAAAGCCGCGTTAAGGAGTTGTTTTTTATGCTCGAGTGTGAAAATAAATATGAGTCGTTCGTTGTAGGCGGCTTTCGGAAACAGTCAAGAAATAACCACAATTTTTAATCAAATTTAATCAAGTGGTTTTTATGTTTATTTTACTTGGGCATGTCCCAAGGTCGATCACAAGGAGGCAAAGGAACAACCTAGAGATGTGTCTATCCAATTTCGTGTTCGGTTTTCAAGGCGGTCTTTTTTTGGAATTTTCAATGCAATAAAGGGATGCAAAATGCGGTTTTGGCCTATTTTAGGGACTAAAATGTAAATTTCAATCAAACGATGTCCGAAAAATATGAAAATTAGCCACAATATAGATTATGATGAAATGAGTGCACTGTAAGTTTTTTGGAATTTTTAGATGCAATATGAATTTTTTTATGGATTTTTAAATGCAAACAAAATGATTTTCAATATTTAATTTTAATAAATATTAAGCCTACTTATTTTCAAGATCCAAAATTATCTAAGATCTACCACTAGGTGATGGATCTCAGAAAAATCCTAAACCTCAAAAATGTGGGGTCTAATACCTATTAAAAATTAAAGAATGAAATATGCAAAATGATTTTTACAGAGTAAAATATGTATGCAAATGCAAAGATTTTTGGGCACAATGTTAATCAAAGTAATCTCTATGATATTTGATTTTTGGGGAATATTTAGAGTCACGGTTAATTAAATAAAATTTAAAGAGCACAGACTGGGTAAAATATGGTAATTTCCACAGAATAATTAATTATTAATCAACCGGTCATCACAAAAATGTTCATGACATATCAAAATGTAGAGAATTAAAAGATGAACAAAATGCTTTATTTAAATAAATAAAATAATGCAATGTAGAGGTCTATAATGGATGACAAAGATAAGGGTACAGATGCAAACAGAATAAATAAAAAAATAAAAAATAATGCAGGGGGACCTAATGTTAATTACCTATAAAACGAGGGGCGAATATGCAATTTTCCCAAGGGGGCACATGCTGCGCACGTGCCCTTGGAACAGAGGGCTTGGCGCGCAATATGAAGACGCTCCGGGGGGGTGACTGCAATTTGCCCCCTCGGCCACGTGCGGAGCACGTGACCAGGGGTATGAGGTCACGCTGACGTCGTCCCCCCACGTACGTGCGGCTCACGTGCGGGGGGTCTCGGCCCTGGAGGCCGGTGGCGGTGTCGGGGCGGGTCGAAGACGGAGGAGTGGGCCCGGTGGCGTGGGCGAGGCCCGCTCCAGGCGGAGGACGCCACTCCTGGCGAAGGTGCTCGGGGGCGTGGAAGAGGGTCCCGGCCTGGCGTGAGTTGGTCGGAGACGAAAGTGGTGGGTGTCGAAGCAGGTGGCGAGGCGTCGCCTTGCGTGGCCGACACACGGCCGTGGGCCGTCGATGGCGCTGGCGTAGTTGATGATGCTCGATGGCCGGGCTAGAGTCGAGGGTGGCGTAGCAGGCGGTTGTTGGTGTTGTGTCGAAGACGGAGATGATGAAATCGTCGGGTCCAAGGATCTCCAGGCGGTTGGCGATGATTGTCGGAGTCGGCGGAGGTGGGTCGAAGACGAAGGCGGAGACGCCTTTTGGATGGTCGAGGTCGACCGTCGTCGGTGAGGCGGAGGAGGGTCGGAGCGAGGTTGGGAGGCGGAGGAGGGTCGGCGAGGCGTTGTCGGTGGATAGAGGTGAACGACGGCAGGGACAGAGAGAGAGAGAGAGAGAGAGAGAGAGAGAGAGAGAGAGAGAGAGAGAGAGAGAGAGAGAAGAGAGATAACCTGAGGAGGGCTCGACGGCGTTGGGAGTGGCCGGAGCGAGCAGCGACGACGAGGGTATACTGCGACGAGGGCGGTAGCCCCTCGGATCACGCCGGCGAGATGTGGTTGCTCACGGGCTGTCACCACCGGAGAAGGGCACTCGACGAGGAACGACGGATGGGGGGTTCTGGAGGGTCGGTGATGGAGTTAAATAGGGGAGAGGCCGGAGATCTCGGGGCGGCTCAAGGATAGAGGAGGGCGGTTGGTGACGGTTTCGGAGGTGGCGGCAGTTGCGGACACAGGCGGAGGAACCGGGGTTGGAGGTTGACGACGAACAGGGGCAAAGGGCGCGCACGTGCTTGGCGCGTGCCTGGGGGCACGTGCCTCGCACGTGCGTTGGCTAATATTTTTTTATATAAAAACGATATAAAAAGGCTAAAAATCAATGACACATGGCGGCCTCTGGGGCTGCCACGTGTCACCTTCAGAAAAATCCGAAAATAAAACCTCTTATAAAATCAATAAAAAAATAGCAAATGACCTCGGATCAAAAAGGTTTCTTCACGAATAATGCTCGTCTCGATGAGATCTACAACTTTCACGAAGACATCAAAGCCAAATTCGGTCAAATGTAAAAAGTGAATTTTTGGAGTATCCCATGTACATAGAATACCTTGATTTTTGGGTTTTCTATTTTTTTGTCATTTTTTAACAAGATAAAAATTCTGGAAAAATCTAGAGAAATCAAATATAAATAAAAGACATCTAAATCTAATTTTTTTGGATTTTTATTAATGAAGAAAATAAGTACATAAAATACAAGGTCAAAAACCGCGAAAATACAATGTACAAAAGAGGCCCAAAACCCAACTTTCACATACGAGCTCCGATTCACTTGAACTTGGTCTTGTTTTGAAGGTAATTGAATGTGCATTAGTTCAAAAGTGAGTAGGATCAAATCAGACACTGGATGGGGAAGATATGTGGCTTTTAGTCCGAAAATCCTGAAACTAGGGTTTGGGTTTTTTGTCCACTTACCTGGGTCAATTATTTTTTTGTATTTTTTATTTATTCTTGTTAGTGAAATGTACACAGTGGAGGTGGGTTTGTGTTATGCGGTGTTAGCATGAAGGAGTTAAAAATAGGGGAAGTTAGGCTATTTACAGGTCATTTTTGGCTTGGATTTTTGGCTCCTTATTTTATGCAGAAATTAATGCTAAAATGCAATTCTTATGAAATCATGCATAAATGCTAATTATGCGAAATAGATGCCGAATTGCAGTTGATTTTGAGGGACCTGAGCTTAATTAATGAGACTTAGAATGGTGAATCCGAGATTCATCACTGACGGAGTGTGAGAACCGACATCGATTCGTGCAATTCTCTGAAATGAAACTGCTTGTTGGGGGGCCTTTGGCTGAGCGACGCATTAAACTAGACAATGCTAGGAACAAAATCATCCTAGGATTTCAGTCCCTTCTCAGTGTAGACCTAGGCTTGGGACATCACTATCGAGTTCTATGCCATCTCTTCATTGATGTCCCAGACCTAGTCTTCACCCTTGGAAAAGTAGGACCCTCCACAAGAGGCATTCACAAGCACTTGCAGCTCCGGTTTCAACCCACAAAAGAAACTCTGAACCAGGTTGGGCTTCGATATCTCGTGATGTGGACACCAATCAATGAGCTCTCTAAATCGATCCCAAGCCTCATGGAACTGCTTATTCGGGATCATAGTGAAGTTACTGATCATAGCTCGCACTGCGTTGGTCTGGCCGAGTGGATAGTACTTGTTCAAGTACTTGGTCTGGAGCTGCTCCCAAGATGTAACATACCTTCCTAGATGCTTCAGCCAATAGGCTGCTCTATCAACAAATGAGAATGGGAAGGCAATCATTTTTATTGTGTCCTCATCCACTAGTCTGTCGTGGACAGTGCTACAAATCATCTCGAAATCCTGCAATTGGAGATGAGTCTCCTCAATGGCCAGCCCATGGAACTTGGGAAACAACTGGATGGTCTGGGGGCGAAGCTCGAAGTTCCCATCAATAGGAGGAAGCTGGATCCATCGGTGAGTGAGAGTTACACCAGAGTTGTGCAACTGTCTCATGGTCCTCGGTGGTGGGCCCTCCTGTTGATGTTCTCCTTCTGCTCCACCTCCTGCTTGTGGTATCTCTCCACTGCCCTTAGGTCTGTCTCCTCTGTCCTCTCACATCTGCGCCAGCTCTCTCATAATGTCACCCATGAAGGCTCCCTGATCTCTGGTTTGTCTCTGCATGGCCTCTAGGGAAGCTAATAATGAATTGTTGATGGCAGTCTGATCATACACATACGAAGGTTGTCCCTGCTCATCTGAGCATCCCTCTCTGCTGGCCATATTTTGGGTCTCTGCAAAGGCAAAAGTACCCATCTCAGGTGCCATCAAATGTACAAGAATCTGTGTTACACTATGCTCTGACACCACAGGACTGACAGAAGAAGAAGGGTAGTCAAGGGGGAACTTGGTGGAAGTAAACTCAGGCTCGGAGAGTGGGTCTAAACTCCCCGAAGCCGACCTAGATGAATAGGGAGGAGTGCTCGATAGCAATGCAACCAGATGTGGCCTAAGGGATCTCCTTCCCATCATCATGATATGGAGATAAGGGCGGATGAGATCTGGAATGCAAACAAGACGAGAAATCAAACCCCCGGTTCACCTACGCAACGCCTGAGCTGATGACCATAAAGACTCGGTCGTTTATCTTTTCAATTTTTATTTAGGTGATCAATCGATCTATCAGAGCGATTAAGCGAGCTGGTGGGAACTCGATGCTCCTAGGAGACTGTCCCAATCTAAGGCTAGATCTTTCCCAGCCAGAATGAATTGCGGACCGTTTACCGGCTACCCGATCAATTCACTCTGCTAAGGACGTCACGGTCCGCTTTACCAGTTACCAGAGAGATCCTCACTGGAGAACAACTAACCCTAGAGGAGTAGTCTGAGAGGAGTTTAGCTATGGCTCCATCCTAGTGTGCGGGTCACTCTCTCACTGCAGATACATCAACCAATGAGGGGGTTACTCTCCCCAAGACAAAAAATTTGAGTGAGGTGAGTTTTAAGGACAAGTTTGCATTAGCAGTCCCAACTTTATTTGGTTATCTCTTTTTAGTATTTTCCTGAATAAAAGCAACGCCTAACAAATTTTCCGATTTCCTTGGTTATTTCGAGTCCAATAAAAGGGGGGAGGAAGTCGGAAAAGCCGATGCGCGATCAAACACAATGATGCATGTAAAGTTAGAAATGCGTACCTTGCTCCAACACTCTACATGCAGGGTGATCCGTGCATAAATTTAAAGGCAAGAAATAAACTACCTATATGATGCACGAGAAAACCATCCCTAAGTGAGCAATTTCTATTGAACGTAAAGCATAAGTAGCTAATAACTAGGAAAAGAGACCAGAGTCCGATCTTAGATGCCAATCGGTGTCCACCACAGTGGATCCTGCAAGCGCTGTATACGACCTCTCTCGGCACGTGGTCTCTAATCCAAGTTAATTAGCTTTTTCAATGAATTATTAGCTAAGTCCAATTACGATCTATAGGTGCATGCAAGATATTAGGTGTGGGGAGTTAGCTAATTATGTCACAATCAACAAAAAACTCCTAAGTCTAGGGGCTAAATCCTCATGAATCAAAGAGATAGCAAAACCAAGAAAACGACGAAAAACCACGCAAAACCGACGAGGATCCCAAGGGAACAATCCCTCGAGCAATGGACCCCGTGAAGTGTCAAAATGTCGAAGTCAAATTTATTACAAATAATATAGTCATTGTCTCTCTCACTTTAAATTGCACAAAAAATTGCTTTAAAATAAATAGAGCTAAATCTACAAAAATCTCTAAGTGTCCTTGGTGCAAAGGTAGCAAGCCGAAGCCGGTCTTCACGTGGGTGAGTAAGCACCTAGAGTAGAGCGCCTCCCTCGATTGGCGGTACCTCGCACAAAGTCAACCAAGAGAGGAGGTTAGATAGCTCAACAAGATATATCAATAAATGAGAGAATAAATAGACAAAAATATAGACAAGTAATCACAACCAATCACAAAGAAATCTGATCTATACGCTGTTGCTCCCCGGCAACAACGCCATTTGATTAACTAGAAGATCGGGAGGTCTTGAGTTCCACACAAGGCGAGAACTTAGTTGTCGAATTGACCACACGAAATCCGAGTTAAGTCAACAATTAACCCACAAATAATATCAAGCAATGGAAATCAAAGTGTGGTGTTAAAATTTATTATAACTCTACATAAAAGATGTGTATAGGAGCAAGTATGTAGAGGTCGAACACATGGAACAAGAAAGATAGATCGGGCAAAATCAATGCTCAAGAATGAATGTGATGTATTAGTCTATATAAATGCTATTTTTTGTGGGCTTTTAATTTTATATTTTTTATTTGATTTTCATTTTCTGATTTCGTATTTTCTTTTTATATTATATATTTTATATTTTCTTTTTTTCTTTTTTTTTTGAATTATAAAACAAAGTACAAATACAATATAAGGAAAGAGAGATAGTGTATTTACAAAAATAGGTAAAAATACACAAAATTTAGGAACTAAAATATTTTTATGCTTTTTATGTTTTTCTAATGTTTTTGTGATTTTTCTATATTTTTTCTAATTTTTTTGGTATTTTTAAAGTCAAAAATACTAAAAGCAGGGAATAAAGTAAATGCCCGAAACTAAAATGGAGATGAAAAATACCAACATGAACTAAAATTCTCAAAATTAATTTTAAAATAAAGAGAATAAAATAAAGAAAATTAGGACATATATACTATATTTTTATGTTTTTTATGGATTATATATATTTTTATAAAGGTTTTAGGGGTTTTGCAATTTTTATGGCTTTTCTTTTGTTTTTTTAATGATTTTTGGTCTGAAAGTAAAATATACAAAAACACATAAAATATATTTTTTTGGAATTTTTCAAAAATGTTTTATTTTTTTGTATTTTCTAATGCAAATAGTGATGAAAATGCATGTTTTTGAATTTTTATAAATATTAAAATGATGCAAATATGCAAAATAAAAATATGTCGTGATAGAGGAACGAAACTTGAACTTATGCTATTTTTTTGGGGGATTTTTTTTCGAATTTTTAGAGATGCATGAATCAAATAGACGAAAAGAAATTGCATTCTAGCAGGGGTATTATCGTAATTATCTAACAGTCCAGGGGTGACAATGCATTTTTTCCATAAATATATAACTAATTAAAGATGTTTCAGGACCAAAATGAAATAAGCGAACCCCTAGGGGCTTTCTTGCAAAAATGCTAATGCACACACGACTCACACGTGCCTGGCGGGGACCAACTGGTAATTATCAAAAACTCGGGGGGCTGGAATACAAATTTACCAAAAAGTTTATAACTGTATTATAAAGTTAGGGGACCAAAATGAAATACATAAACCTACGAGGGGTCCCTTACAAAATAGCCACTCCCCTCACGTACGTGAGTCACGAGAGGTGACGTGGCCAGGGACCTCTTTGCAATAAAACAAATTTCAAGGGGCTTAACTGTAAATATTACAGAAATATTTAATTGTAGATGAAAGATTAAAGGGGAAATATTAAATACAAAAAGAAGCAAGGGTGTGAATGCAAAATACCCAATGCTTGGGTGATCGAACGGTAGCTATGTCTTCACTAATACACGTGTCAGCCCCACATCGAACGATGCCCCTTTGTAGATGAGTGGCCAAGATTAGATCCTGGCCCTTGATTGAACAGTTGTGGCTTGGCAAGATCGAACAGATGCTGCTCTCTAGGAAGAACAAGCTTTGATCGAACGACCGAGTGCCCATGAGGAAGAACAGGGAAGAACCACCGGCGTGGCGACCTTCCCCATCCTCAATAAAAGGCTCTGGCGCTTCTTCAGGATTCCAAAATGACCGAGCGTCTTCCTAGGGTCTCCCTCTAGTAGCTGGAGACTCCAAAATCCTCCGGCGACGATCGGAGCTCGCGTGAGATGGCAACAGAGGTGGGGGGCTCCAAGTTACACGACAAACGGACAAAATGAACTCCAGGTGCTTTAACGATCGAGGTTCTGCAACAAAAGTGGTTATGGGGGTCGTGGGCAAACTACCGCGACCACCCGTAGGCAAGAAAGGGCGGAGAATGACAAGATGGAGGCTCGCCGGAGCAAGCTGCGGCGAAGGGGTGGCTTTGATGATCAAATGGATGAAATACGAAAGGGAGGATGGGGTTTTGATCCTACGACTACGACGAATGAAGAAATGCAATAAAAAGAAAGAAAAAGAGGGACTCGAAGGTGGGAATCACCTGAGATGGACCTCGACGGTGAAGTTCGTCGGAGGTGGGTGGAACGACTCCAAGACCTCCTCCTCGATCAACCTGAAGGCCAGAAGGAGTTGTCACCTCCTTCTTGCTTTTAGCGCAATAGGAGGAGAATAAATTGGTCAAAGAGTGTTCAAAATCAAAAGGGGAGGTCGGGGGTGCTTTTGAATGAGTTGACGAGCTGGCTAGAAGAGCGAGGCACATCAGGCGGAGTAGCGATGCAATACCTGAGGAGAGACCTGGGCGTGTAAGGTGGATCCACGAGGAGCAAAAGTCAAGAAGGGTGCGATGCAAAAGGGTGAAAGGATCGACCTTCAAAAAAATCGTGAAATCGGGCTAAAAACGAGGTCTAACAACAAGGCAGGAGGCGGGTCAGAGAGTTGACCTGCGTTCAACTCTCAGACCCTCCTGCTTGTTCTACGTGGATCAACCAGGACAAAACCCTGGAAAAATTATCTAAAAATTCATTTAAAAATAATAAATGATTTAATTAATTTTAGGTTATTAAATAAAAAATGTTTATTATTTTATAAATTATTTTTTATGATTTTTACTTATTTTTTAGAGGTTTTTTAAAATACAAGTCCCCTTTCAAGGGCTATATAGGTACATGCATCTATATATTTTAATATTTTATTTTTATTTTGTATTTTTAAATTATTAGTTTGGTTTATTATTTTATATATTTATATTTTATTTTTATATACTTATATATATATTTTTATTTTATTTTTTTGATGTATTTTATACAATTAAAAAATAGAAGTATATTCTTTATAGTATTGATATAGGTCTTATACCTATGTATTTTATACATGTATTTTGTTTTTGTATTTTTCTTTATGTTTTTATTCTAGTTTTATATATACATATATTATAAATAATACTTACAAAATTATAAAATATAACATTAAAAAAATAATGAATAATAAATAAAATGAATATTTTAATCGGTATAGCTATACAAAAGGGGTCCAAAACTTAACTTTCAAACCGTAACTCTGAAAAATATGATACCACCTTCATTAAATAGCTTATTAAAAGTTATATACAATTAAAGATGATTTTGATGCATTTCGAGTTTTTATTTGAGAGATACAGGTCTTGGATGTTGAGATTCTGGAATCTCATTCAGATCATAACTTTTTATCTGTATATTATTTTTGTGTGAAATCAATTTTGTTTTTTTCTATATTTAATTATCTACAACTTTCATGTACAAAGTTTCTTTATCTGAAGTATAAAAAGTGGAACTAAAATAGTTCCCAAAAATGAAGGAAAATGAATAAAATAAAAGGGAATTTTATTGGTATTTTGGCCCTTATCTCCCCCTACTTTATTCCTTGTCGACCAAGTCATCGAGATGGCTAGGTCTCGGGGTTTCGGGTCATAAAATATTATAATAATTTATTTTTTTCTTTTCTTTCCTTTATTCTATTATTTGGCATTAAAAATAGTATTTTATACAGTATTTACACATACATTCATGAATATTAAAATGCAGGAATTAGGGGTATTTACATGCATGTACTAGGGATTTTGAGGCAAAAATGATAGAATAAAATGATGAAATGGAGGTTAATCATCCAACATTACATGCATTTGTATTTGTGAAAAGCCCTTGGGTTCTGAACCGAGTTATGTGTACAAATCGAGAGTGGTCTAGACTTTACCTTAATCCACCTAATTTTCAATGGAACTTCATCGAGAAAAAGGATTTTAGAAGATTTAGGTCTATGACTTAATTTTTCGAGTTCCACATGACAATGTGCAACGTTTAACTCTGTGTCTAATTTGGTTGCTTCATTCTGGGTACGGCTTTGGAATAGGGAATTAATTTGTACTCTCGCACTATGCACTTAGCTCAACTCAGACGGGGTATTGGAAGACTGTGTGAGTTTCTTTTCTGGTAGCCTGGACATGTAAAGATCGGAGTACGTGTTGAAATAAAGCTTCGGAAAAGTGATGGACGACTGGGCAAATTTTTTTCTAAGACCTCAAAACATGTACAGAAAAAAGATTCCATATCTGTAGGGTCACAACAAGATCCATACAGAACTACCAAAATCCAAAACAAAGAATCTACTACCAAATAAATATTTGACCAAAAAGGTCCAAGCTTCAAGAAAACCTGCAGATCTTGGTGTAGACTTGGCTAGACTAGCATGCTTCACAAGGAGAGGTGACTACACTATCCACCCTCCAGTTATTTTCCCTTTCTTCTAATTTCTCCCTCTATTCGATTGTGAACACATCACGACATGCCTTAGAAGGAAATACTTGACTCCCCGAGGACGGGTTACTGGAGAGGAGGTTTGCATGCTAGTCCAGCATTCTGGATGGGAAGAACTAAAACCTTTCACACACATGAGTCGATCGTTCAATGTTCATGGGGTATGCTTTGGGATGGGGATTGATCTAAGATGACTTCTGAGCCAAAACTGTGACAATGATGTGTAGTACTTGAAGGCAATTGAGTTTAAAATTCTAAGTCTCACAGAAGTTCCATCAAACTAATAAACCAAAAGGTCAGGTCTAGTTCCATTATCACCTTCTGCTCATGGTCTTGGTATGGAACCCAATCTCATTTCACCTCATTGCATTTCTTTTGATGCTCAGGGGCAAGCATGGTTTAAGTATAGGGGGATGATGAATCTCATATTCATCACTCTAAAAGCCATTAATTAAGCTCAAATCCCCAAAATTCATTGGCATTTCTTCATTAATTCTGCACAATTAACATTCATGCATGTATTAATAAGAATTGTATTTTATCACTCATAATTGCATAAAATAAGAAGCCAAAATCCCAGCTCAATTGACATGTAAAATAGCCAAACTTCTATGATTTTAACTAATTCATGCTAACTCCAAATGACCTAAAATCACTCCACTGTGTACATATTACTAACAAGAATAAATGGAAAATTAAAAAAAATCATTAACCTAAATAAGTGGACCAGAAACTCAAAACCTAATTTCTGGATTTCTAGGCTAAAATGTTGATATCCTTCTCATACAAGATCTGATTTGATCCTACTCACTTTTGAACTAATGTACATTCAAATATCTTCAAAACAAGACTACGTTCAAGTGAATCGGAGCTCATACGTGAAATTTGGTTTTGGGCCTCTTTTGTACATTTTATATTTTAGCGATTGTTGATCTAATATTTTATGTACATAATTAACTCATTTTATTTTATTTATTATTCACTTATTTTCTTTGTTAAAAGTTTTATTAAAATGCATAAAAATCCAAATACAAAAAGAGCTTGAAACCAAAGAAATTAACTGAATCTGAGTCTTCACTAACAATCTGTACAAAAGTTATCGTTTTCGTATTTTATTTTATTTCTTATTTTTCTTAATTTTAAAAAATCCAAAAAAATAGAGTAATATGTAAATATTTATCTTTGATTTTATCATTTTTTTGTATTTTTATCTTATTTAAAAATAACAAAATAATTAGAAAACCCAAAAATCAAGGTATTTTGTGTATATGGAGTACCCCAAAATATATCACTTTGTGCAAATGATCGATTTTGTTTTGGTCTCTTCATAAAAGTTGTAGATCTCATCGAGACGAGCAACTTTCATGAAGAAAAGTTTTTGATTCAAGGTTGTTTGCTATTTCTTTTTTAATTATATTTGTATTTTATTTTTGAATTTTTTAGGAGTGACACGTGGCAGCTCCTGGAGCCACCACATGTCACCCAGTTTTGGAGGTATTTATAAATTTGTTTTATTATAAAAATTAAAAATAAATAGTAAATAAATAAATAAAATAATTTTAAAAAATAAAACATTGCCATTAGGTGCATCTAGGACCGTCTGATCTCAGCCGATCGGATGACCCAGAGATCTTCCCCTTCCTCCACCCCTCTCTCTCCCACTTTCCTAATCGGGCAGCGCCTACGATTTCTCCACCCCTGTCAATCTACTCTACCACCTTCCATATTCACGACCGCATGCGCATCTTCGTGATCCCCGCGAATCGCGCGCCACCTCTCTCTGATCTACAATCCTCTCCTGATCAATTACTTGATCGTGTCCTCCAATAAAACCCAATGCCAAAACCTCCCTTCCATCGCCGGTCACCCTCGCCTATCCTATTTAACCCTTGTCGTTCCTCCTCATTCATGATCCGTCGATTACACAAGGAAGGAGAGGACCCGACGGTGATAACACCGGCTCTCTCTTCCTCAGCGCGGTCCGAGGCTCGAAGCCTCGTTGCATCCCTTGTCTCTGCTTGTGACTGCCATCGCTCAGGCTTCGGCCATTGAGTCAACGTACATCCATCACTTTCCACCACTTCTAATCACCTTCATCCTCCGCTCGTTCGCCACTCAACACCCGTGCTTCTTCAATAGGAGCTGCCACCCCCAACTACTTCGCACGCGATACTGCTCCGCCTCCACGCCTCTAACCGTGTTCTACATTGGTGAGATCCAAGCTCCAAGGAGCTCGTTGCAAAGGGGCTACCACGGCTGTTGCTCTTACTCCGACACGCACGCCGTCGAGCCAATGGCTCAATGCCTTTGCCTTCGCATTTCACCTTCAACTCGACCTCGCTACAAGTGATATTTTCGCTACCAGGACCACCAACCATCGTCTACGCACTACCTTTATCGACATCCATACCAGAGCCTTGTCACCTGCAGGTCCCTTCTCTAAGCAACATGTCTTCATAGAGCGCTTCCCAGGAGGTCGGCCTTTCCTAAGAAGGTACGACCTTGGCTATCTTCGTGCTCCGACAACTTCTCCTCCAACCCTTGACAACTAGTCAGGAGAGAGGCCTCTCTTCTTCGTGAATATCTATGTCTTCAATCATCAGCCAGAGGAGACCTCAACTCCAGGGAGTCCTCAACTTCCTCATCTCGCCATCGCCTAAAGCTCATCGGACCTTTGCCGTCGGAGCACAGCCACAATCTCTGCTTTACCATCTCTAGATCTCTACCGCTCCAGCCATCGAGTGTGAACCCGAGACCCCCGTGCATGTGCACCCCGCGTGCATTGGGGAAACTTGCAAGAAGACCCTTTGGAGATTTTGCACATAGACCCCCCCTGCGGGCTGGTAATCCTACTTTAGCTCCTTCTTTGTATTTTATCCATTTTCTATTATAATTCTACCCCTGTGTTCCCCCTTTATTTTAGATCTCTACGTGACATTATTTTTTTATTAAAAAAACGTGATGTTTATCAACTAATTCTCTACAGTATGACATATGCGTGATATTTTTATGATATGTGGTTATTTAATAATTATTATTCTTGTGAGTTTTTCCCATTCTGAGCTTAACAATTCATAATTAATTAACCAGTGCTTGAAAAATTACTAAAAACTCACGGATCATAGAATTAATTGTTAATTACATCGTGCCCAAAAAGAATTGCATTTGCATGCATGGTTTACTTTAATCATTTTGCATATTTTTAATCTTTAATTTTTAAGAGGTATTAAATCTCGTATTTTCAAGAGTTAGGATTTTTTGTTGAGATCAATCATCTAGTGATATATCTTGGATAATTTTATTCTTTGAAAATAAATAGGTTTAATATTTATTATAATTAAAAATTGAAATTCACACCATTTGCATTCATAAATTCTTTATTTGTTCATCTGCCATCTTAAAATTCCAAGAACATTAAAGTGCACTTATTTCTTCATAATTGACATCTAGGCCAAGTTTCGTATTTTTGGACATTGTTTGATGGAAATTGCATTTTAGTCCCTAAAATTAGCCTCATTTGCATTTTGCATTCCATAATTGCATTAAAAATACCAAAAAAATATCGCCTCGAAAATCGTGTATGAACTTTGATAGACAAAATTCTAGGTTATTCCTTTGCCTCCATGAGTTCGACCTTGGGATTTGCCCAAATAAAATAAACTTAAAACCATGCTGATTAAAAATTGAATAAATTATTGTGGTTATTTCTTGATTGATTCTGAATTCCTGCCTATAACAAAACGACAAATTTAAATGATAATTAACACAAATCAAAGTAGGGTATATGTGACTCGTCATGGTCCAACGAAGTTGTGGATCACTTCAAATGACGCCATTCACACACTACAAATCTGATGGGGAGCGAGTTGTTGCCAAACTCCACCCATCTGACGAGAGATCTAGGGTTTTTTAGTAAGATGCTCGACTGACCAAGGTAGGGATTGGGCGTGGACAAAGGATGTATAATGGTGACCTTTCATGAAGAAATCATCATGCCTCGGGCAGTGCACCATGTGGAAATAAATGGAGAAATGGAATGGTCAACATCTGACAGATGCATACATAGGGAGGGAGGACAATTGATCGGAGGTCAACAATCCTTACGATCCCATTGGTCCACGTCAAGCAGAAAAATACAAAATAAAATAAATTCCCTTATTAAATAGTTTTAAAATGATAAATGATTTTATTACGTTTTTATCAAAATATGAAAAATACTTATTATTTGATTACGATTTTTATTTAATTTTACAAATTAATTATAACATGCTAATATTTGCATGTATGTATATAACTATATAGACATGTATTTTATGTATTTTTATTTAGGGATATTTACACCCATAACCCTGAGTAGTTTCGTAATTACCCCGAAAACCCTCTGTAATAACGAATTACATCCATAACCCCAAATAATGCTTAACCTTTACATGGCATAACCTTGTGTCAAGTTCTGTTTTGATTCTCAGTTAACTTTGACGGGAAAAATAATATATTGACCAATTTACCCTTCGAAACACATCATATTTATAACATCATGCCATTCTTTAGATCAAACAAAATCATGTCCTCCTCTCCCATGAAAGTTGCCCCGCTCTCTCCCGCTCGTCCGGACAAACTGCCCTGCTCTGCCCGTGCCTCCGCCACCACCCCCCACCTCACGAACTCCAGCACCCCCCTCGCCCACTGGCGAGCTCCACCCACATCCCCGCCCCCTCCCTCGAGCTCCAGCACCCATCGTGCCTCCGCCTCCTGCAAGCGAGCTCCAGCTGCCCGCCCCCTTCCCGCACCTCCGCCAGGCATCCCCCCGTGCTCCAGGAACCCCTCACGTGCCCGCACTCCCGCACCCCTCCCCCGTGCTCCAGGCACCCCCACCCGTCGCGCTACATGCTGCAAGCTCCAGGCCCCCTCCCCCTCGGCGAGCTCCATCCGTGCCCCCTAGCTCGCGAGCTCTAGAACCCCCCTCCCCTCAGCGAGTTCCAACCGCACCTCCGCCTCCTGCAAGCGAGCTCCAGCCGCCTGTCCCCTCCCCGCACCTCTGCCAGGCATCCCCCGTGCTCCGGGAACCCCTCGCACGCCCGCAATCCCGCAACCCCTCCCCCGTGCTCCAGGCACCCCCCACACCCCGCTGCGTCGCAAGCTCCAGACACCCCCACCCCACCCCCCGCTGCGTGCCGCAAGGTCCAGGCCAACCCCCAGCCTCCGCGCGCCCGCAATCCCACACCCCCTCCCCCGACGGGTCCCCCTCCCTTGCATGCCAGCAAGCTCCAGGCATAACCCCACCCGCCGCGCTCCAGGCACCCCCCACACCCACAAGCTCCAAACTAACACCTCACCCCCACTCCCTCGCCGCGTGCCCGCAAGCTCCAGGCCTCCCCCACCCCCCGCGTGCCCGCAATCCCGCACCCCTCCCCCAACGCTACCTTGAAGCCCCCCGCGCCCCTCCCGTTCCAGAAAGCCTGCAACCTACACTATTTGTTACCATATTCATTTTTACATTTACCATATCCGACCCACTACGTCCAGCAAGTCCCGCCACCTTTGCAAGTTTTTTTTCTTTTATTTGTTACTTTTGATTAATCATAGCCGTTCAAAAGTGGATTGGTTAGATTAACTCACTCATATGGTTGAGTTAATGAATCAAACTAACGGAAGGTTATGGGTGTAAAACGGAACATTATTGGAGGTCTTCGGTGTAATTCGTGATTACAGAGGGTTTCTGGGGTAATTACAAAGTTACTCAGGGTTATGGGTGTAAATATCCCTTTTATTTATTATTTATTTTATATTTTATTCCATTATTTACATATTTTACACATATATATACATATTTTAATATATTTTTACTGAATTCATTTATTTACTTGAATAATTATGTACATGTATTATATAGGTATATTATAGGAATGTTTTACATATATATTCTATAAATTTATTCATTTTAATGTATTTTTAATGGGTTTCGTTTATTTTTATTATTTAAATGTGTTTTTTATAATATTTACAAATATATTAAAATATAGGATCGTGGAAAATATAAAGAATAAATATATTGATTATTTTATATAGGTATATTGCACATTGAGGGTCCAAAAGCCAACTTTTGCATCTTAATTTCAAAACAAATGAAACTATTTCATTAAATAAATAATTTAATTTTATGGACAGTAAATTGAGTTTGGTCAATTTTGAATCAGTATGGAGAAGATACAAGTCTGTAAAGTTTTCTTTGTGGCTTCTTATTTTGTATATCACGGGCACACTTTACATTATTTTTGAATGAAATAAGTTTTTTTCTTTGTATTTTTATGTACAATATTCATGTTGAAGTTTTTATTATTTGAGGTCTAAATGAGGGTTTTATGTTGTTTTCTGTACAATTAGTCTGGCCTGTCTTCCCTTAATTTTTGCCTTGCTAATCAAGTCATCACGATGATCTGATCTCGAGGTTATTGTCATTCAGTGTCTTTGACACTTTTCTTTTTATTTTCTTTCCTTTATTCTTTTATTTTTGTATTAAATACAATCTTTTATATAGTATTTATGTGACAATTATTGAATGTTATTTTTCACAAGTTAATGTTATATACATGCAATTAGATAGGGATTTAAGGCCAAAATGAAAGAATAAAGGTGTTGAAATGGAGATTCATCATCCTCCTACGTGACTTCACTCTCGTATTGCTTCAGCCATTTCCACCTCCTCTCCGACATTCCTTTGCCTTCGTCGACACTCCAGCGAGCTTCTCTGGTGTTTAGTGATTCTAGAGGACGATAGACGATCAACAGAGCCCTCATCAAAGCTATGATAGTGTACAGTCTCTTGCGGAGGAGCTGACCCCTTGAGAGCGTATAGTTACTTTCGGATCGAGTCTCGTTGTCTTTAATCCTATGGACCAGATTTTGTTTGAGCTTCGCTTTGATCGTTCAAGCCTCATCAAGCCCAATCCTAACTCAAAGCATCTGTAGTGAGCCATGTGTCTTAAGCCTATCTGCTCCCCAATCCTATAGCTAAGGCTAGCAACTCACGTGGCTTACACGTGTTGCCTGGGCAAATTGCACCCGAGCCCTATCAGCTTCTTGAAATTGCAGAGAAGGCCCTACGTACATGAAATTTTACAGAGAAGACCCTTTGGGTTTTCATGTTTATAAGTAAGACCATTTTAGACTTTTTTGATATGTATATAATTATTTTTAATTAAGTTTTATTGCAAAAGGACCTGTGGATTGCATGTTTAATAATGTTCGCATATGGTATCCAAAATTAATGAAATTGATCTCTTTGGAATCGTATTTCAATTCTCTAGAGTTATATGTCCTGATTACTCTAATGTGATGTATATACATTGACTTATTCATAGAATAAAGTCCTTGCTTGTCGTGTCTTATTTAAGTTGCCAATAATTCATTTAATCTAAATAATTCACATAAAATAGGCAAATTAATCCATGTTTAGGATTCTTTCTATGTAATTGAGTTTTGGAATACTTTGATTATCTATTGACTCTAATTAAATATGATTTAAGTTTTCAATCATATATGGATTTGGATGCATTGAATTCGAATTGATTTATCAATCAATGTAGCATTTTGATTGTGAAGTAATTATAGAATTAACATGAATACCAATTGACCATATTCCGTGCATTTAATTTTGAATCTTTTTGCGTGTTATCTATAATTGTTCTATAGTGCATATCATCCATTCTATCTCATTATAATTTGCATATAAAAAGATTAAAAATAGTCATTTATGCATTTGCACCTGATTATAATTGCATTAAATCAAATAAAATAGATATTTAATCTATAATCAGTGTGTCCCTATGTTTGGTCTTGGACTTATTCACGTATAAATTTAAGCTACACTCTCTTCACCGAGATATATTAAGTATGGTTCTGATCGATCGCTTTAGGAATGTATTACAACAATACGATTTTAACATTGCCAAAAAGTGATTTATCACAATCCTTAATGCCTAGACCAAATATGGCCTCCTATATAAGACTTCTTTCGATCGTCATATATAATTGTAGTTGCTTTTCTTCGTGTATCTTACATTCGTATCATATTGACTATCATAAGTACTTACCATTCTATGATCTTAGCATGATCGCCCTTGATTCTTCAATTATTTTTGTATCATACTCTACTTGGTTCTAAAATCTATTTATCTTATTCATGTATCCATGCTTCTTAACAAGTCATCTATGATCAACAAATATCAAGGTGATCACCTTTTTTAAATTATGCACCTCAAGAATAGGGGCTTTGCAATTATATACAAAACTAAGCATGATAGGTATTTTGAAATATACTTTCTTTTTCAAGTCAAGTAAAAATCATGTTCTGCCAAATAATTTACCATTATAATATACCCACGTGTATGGTAAATATCCTCTTGTATCGATGCACGTGGGACTATGAATGTAATCTCTAAGATCGTGGCATAGCATACATTACTCACATTTAATAGATAATTATATGGAGATTATTAATCAATGGCAATCATTACATATTGGAATCAAATACATTTCATAATGCTTGATCTCCATCAACAATTGTTCCTTATGTGATTGTATATGACAATGGTTAGAATTCATAGTTAATTTTTACTATAAACATCAACATCATGGAATTATTAAACACATAACTATTAGGAACATATGTAGCTTACAAAAGGTATTCATGTTTTAGCACTATAAATTAACATGTAAAGTGAATCACTATTAATTAATTAGTAAATAAACAACGACCAATGTCCACATCTAATACCGAATGAAATTATAATCTCTATGACCAAAATTATTGACAACCAGGCAAGAACTATGAGTAATCATATAAAAAAATCTGCAACACTACCTACATCTCCAATAATATTCTACACAGTGATGGGAATCGACAAAGACTCTCGCATCACAGAAGCGTGGAGATCGTATCACATACGATCTAGGCCAACTAGTCATACTAGTCGATGGGACAATGGATTAAAAAATGATGAAACTTCATGGCATGGGAGCAATTCCAATGTTGTTTCATCATGATGACACGAATATAAGGTTTACCTCTTGAAGCATGACCACGATCTCAAAGCCTCTAAAGGAAGAGGCATCTTGTCTCAAGTCTGATCCAATGAGAGAGCATGTGTAGGTGCATGAATGAGAGGTGTGCTTCCTGCAATACTAGATGACGATCCAAGTAATGAATCTCCTGACTTCATCTCACAAAATCCGATGTATCCTTCACTTGCACGAGGCGCCGAAGAAGAGAGAGATCCATGAGCAATCAATCTGGCAGCACGACTGTAGCATGGCGATGATGGATCTCTCAACAAAATCCTAGGTGGATGACCACAAAGAGTTGAGAGAGAGAGAGAGCACATGTGTAGAGAAAGAGAGAGTTGTTGCAACTTTGCTTCAAATTAATTGTATAGAGAAAGAACTAGGGTTGGACTTTCTTTTATACAAAATTGGATGGCTAGGATGCACTCCTAATAAAATTAATGGTCAAGATTTTATTACAACATATTATAATATTATAATTAATTTTAAAAGAGAAAATAAGTTGAAGACATTCTTCAACAAATCATCTCAATTAAAATCAATTAACATCTAGAAGGAACATGAAAGAGAGAGCCTCCTTTCCGTATAGGTAGTGGAAAACCACCGTGGTGCTTCCACCATGACAATCCCCTCCTAATATGGAGTGTAATGCTCTCCACTAAATTCCCTAATTGGTTAGATCTCAATCTCTACCAAATATTATACTTGTGCAACCATTTTAATATTAAATTATCACCAAAATAGCTCTAAATTATTTTATGACAATTTCAATCAAGGCATTTATAATTATGAATCATATCAAACCATCCAATATTAAATGTAAATCACATTTACATTTAATTATATAATGTGAATCCAATTCACATTAACTTATAAATTGTGAAACCTATTCATAATTAAATCTCAGTTCATAATATTATGGATCATGTCCATAATATCCATTATTATTATGGATAGTGCTATCCACATTAATCATATATATGATAATTAAATCTAATTTTTTATCCAAGATGTCTCTCTACATGTGTCTGAATAATGTGAGTCATACACATTATTAATGATAATTAAATCTAATTTAATCATTAATTTTCCAATACTCAGATATTGGTAATATTTCTTGAACTCTTTCGAGAATAATGTATCTTCTCCTAGGATACTTGGAAATAAGGATAGGGAGATTGTATATTCCATGTATAATAACTTGGATATTGATAACTTGTAAATTACCCTTGTTAATTTAATGATAATGGTATCAAAAGTGTAGGCAAGCAATCTAGAGACCATCAAAGTTGATCACACCGAGAAATTGATACGGATAATTAATCCTCAATGCGGTCGAATTATTTATTTTACTTGGCTATGTCCCAAGGTCGAACTCAGGGAGGTAATATGAGGGTTCAGAACTAATTGTTAAATAATGTAGGAAATTCGGTTTTTAGAAGAAGAAATGAATTATTTTTGGTGTTTTATGTATTATTTTATATCTTTATGGATTTCTATTTAAAGATGTAATTAATGATCAAAGAAAATATGCTGCATAAATTTTTCAAAATAATTTTTTAATGCAAGAAACAATGCTATACTATGTGGGACAAGAAATAAATAAGTGCACTTTTTATTGATTTTTTATGATGAAAAAATGATGCAAGATGAATGCATTATATATGCATATTAGACCAAGCTGCAATCAAGATGCCAAGAAAAGAGCCAATCCAATCAGTTCAGAGAATAGGTCAATTAATTTCATAGAGTATATGATCCATAAACATCCACTTATTTCCCAATCCACCCCTAAATCTGTGAGAAATAAAATTAGTACCAAATAATGAATATGCTCAGAGATGAATGAATAATTCACTCAATTTCATTGATGTAGAAAAATGTCCCCAAATATTAGTCAAACTATTATAGATTATAGAGAATTTAATAGCTTCATAATGACTAGAAATCTGATACAAACTGCTCAAGATATGATCATTTAAAGTTCTAGGGGAATGTATGCAAGAAAAGTAGCAAAAAATATTCACAAAATAGACCTTCAAAGGAAACTTGTTGCAATTTGGGAACTGAACCTAGCTGGTCTTCTCTGTAATTTCCACAAGCAAGTGCACGTGTATGAATTCTAGAAGTTTGAGGAGCATTTGTGTAATCTTCCCTAGATCATGCGCGAGACACGTGATGCGGGCTTGGTTCGATGGGTGGTTCAATGGCCCCCTCCTTCGTGACTTCGACATGCAATCCTGAGCCGAGTAATAGTCATTCTATGTGGTAGTGGCTTGGTCATGAGTCCTATCTCCTTGACTCTAAATATCACATGTTTGGTCAAAGGAAAAGTGGTCGTGCTCAGGAAGAGAGTCATCCCGAGTCTGGGATGGTTCAAACAGTGAATTTTGAAACATAACCAGAAATCATGTTTCTCTCTCAAATTTGGTTACGCGCATGTCCATCCTCGAATTTTCTCGCTCCATTGTGTCCACATAATATTCATTTGGTTCTGCGAGCGGTTCATATCTTGAAATCTCAATCAAGGAAGGAGTGGGGTGGTGGAATGAGAGTGAAGTGGATGATGGCTATGGAAGAACCAACTCAAAGAGAGGGTTCTCCTGATATGATAACGAAGACAAATATGGTCAGGATTCAGTCATGTAAGCACGACCCACGGAATATGGTTATGAATACCAATATTCTGACATCTTCAAAAATGGAAGTATGAATCATGAACCTCAAGGTGGATATGCCACTGCAATGGGCTTTGAACACACACAATTCAATACACAATGCAAACCTCAAATTCACCAACTTCACACAGTGAAGGCCATGAAAGTTCAATCAATTATCTTTTTTAATTTTAAATCG
This sequence comes from Ottelia alismoides, assembly GCA_037367405.1. Classification (NCBI taxonomy): domain Eukaryota; kingdom Viridiplantae; phylum Streptophyta; class Magnoliopsida; order Alismatales; family Hydrocharitaceae; genus Ottelia; species Ottelia alismoides. Next base: position 31,147 of record JAZKJV010010115.1, read on the forward strand.
ATGATAAAACAATATTTGAATCTGTTACACACAGGTGTGTCGCCCTGATGCCCAGATGTGGTTCTATTACTCCTCAATCAAAGGAGGGATCAGCCCGGGTTATTGAGTTATATCACATCCCTAAAGGAGATAGTAGATGGACACACCCAAAACGTCGACTATGGTTGAAGGTGAGCGATTGCAGCTTCCAAATCTGCAAGAGTCGGATTTGGAGTCTTAAGGAGCATGTCCAAGATTTTAGGATCTAACGTTACAGCTAGATCCTCACCCACTCAAAGTCTGGAGGTATGTACTTGTGCATAAGGATGGGGTTGCTCTCCCACAATCAATGTTGTTCAATTTTTATCTGACTTTAAAGTCAATAATGTTTAGCATCCCCCTTCTTTTAATTTGGTTATCGCTTAAATTTGAGTGGAGATCAATACATTTCTACATCGAGATTCCAAATAGGAAGAATAATTAAAAATTAATTACAAAAACAAATAAATCACTCTCTCTCCAAATAAAAATTCCTCCGTGCCTCTTCAGCAGACTCGGTCCATAGAATCGCCCGCCTCCAGTTGCTCTGAGTTGCGTCAGCTTCCAAGAAAGTCGCTCCACATCCACCGGGTACCTCGCATGAAAAAGTAAGAAATCAAATATTAGAGAAATATTCACAGGAAATTTATACGAGAAATAAAAGAAATAAAAATGCTGAAAAATAAAAAGAGAAATAAATACAAGAAAATTAGGGTCAGACTAGCCAGGGATGGAAAACATAAATCGTATACCTCCTTGACAATGGTGCCATTTGACGAGCTCAGAAATTTCCCTTGTTAATTAATATCAATTGATGAAGAAGTTGTATCCAGGAAATCTAAAGAACCTTAAATAATGATCACATCGAGAAATAATATAGAAAATTAAATCCCGATGGGACAATTTATTTATTTTACTTGGATAAGTCCTAAGGTCGTACTCAAAGAGTTAATATGAGGGTTTAGAATTAATTACTAAAGATTGAGGTTTTTAGAAGAATAATTATTTTGGTGTTTTTGTATTTTTCAGATTTTTATGGATTTTTAATAAGAGATGTAATTAATTGCTAAAAGAGACACGATGCATGAATTTTAAAAAAATAATTTTTAATGCTAAAAAATATTGCTATGCTATGTGGGATAAGAAATATATAAATGCATTTTTTGTGATTTTTAAATGATGGGTGAAATGATGCAATATGTGAATGCAAAGATAGATGCAAGTTCAAGCAACCAAGCTAAGGTGCAGTGCTAATCAATTCAGAGAATCTAATCCAATGAGCCTCTCCAATGATCAATTAATTATAGATTAATTCACCCAAATTTCATAATTTATTAAGAAGTAAATATCAATCACAGAAAATATAAGGGCTTAATATTGACAAATAAACTCCTTAAATAAATTGAAGTCCAAGAGTGTCTCAAATGAATGTTTCAATGTTCTAGATGATTGAAAATGTAACGAAGATCAAAAGGACATATAGAACACCAAAATCGGTAAATAATGATCAAGAAATGAATAGAAAAAGTTCTAGAGACATTTCTGTAATAGAAATAAATAAAAAAAGGTTTACAAATTGGACCTTCTACGGGTGTCTCTGCTATTTTTTCAAGATTGCTTGAGTTCTTATGTAATTTACCCATGGTAGGGGCACATGTATGAATTCTCGAAGTTACGTGTGCCCGATTGTAAATTGTCACATCCACGTGCAAGGCACGTGAGGTGCCTTAGCTTCGGGTAGTGGCTAGGGTCCTACGCTATGTGTGTCAAGCATTTGTGCTTCGAAGTAACCCAGGGCACGAGGCTCGAATATCCGATATGTGGCTGATTTCTATCGTCCGATGAAGAAGACCTAATGACTCCAATTTGGGTGTAAACGAGTAGCCGAGATGCATGATCCTCTTGATCTTAGGGAAACGATAGCACTTGAGACACTCCCCCACTTCATTCTTATCTCCAATGAAGGGAAGCTTCTTCAGGTCCTCTTTGATTTCTATGTTGTCCTCCGTGGCCGACACATGACCGGCTGTCATCGAAGATGGATCTTGTGCATGACGCATGACATGCAAGAAGAATGGGTACAACTCAAGCAAGATGTTCGACTTGAACGTGAAGTGCACAAGGATTAAGATGGGGGCAGAGCTCCTATTGAGGGGATGGAGGAAGAGGAGAGAAGTCGATGAGAGGAGAGGATGAATGTGGAGAGGAAGAAGATGGAATCATGTAGGTGATGGTGTGAGATCGATAAGGGAAATGGTTTGAAGAAGAAGAAAGTGGTGTTCGGGGATTCAGATGAAAGGGGAGGAAGAAGATCGAAGAAGAAGCAATAGAGGGAAGAGGAGAAAAAGTAGAAGAGATGTAAAAGGAAGGTTACCTGGTTGGTGTTGCCTGGAGATGGGAGTGGCTTCACCGAATCTGATGAATGCTCGAGAAGCTCAGCTAAGAAAGCCTTGAGCGTGGCTACTTCCTGGTGCAGGTAATAACAATAAGGACTCCAGGAAGAAATCCTTGGATCCTATCTGGAAGGGGTCTTCGCCGATGATAAGGAGTTGTTGTCACCAATTCACTCGTGACTCTCGCTCTTCTCGTTCTTGGTGTCGGAGATGGTAGTGGATGTCACGTATAATGATTGGAGGATAGGTTAAATTGGATTAAGGAGGAGAGGCATTAGGTGATGGCTAAGAGAAGCAGGATCGAGTAAAATAATGTTAGGCAATTGGAGATGGGTTTCGTAAGGGAAGGAGATGAGATAATGTTGTTAATGGTGGTTGGGTTGATTGCAGGGGATAAGGGTTTTTGAGTTTGGGACGGGGTCAACAACAGGAGGAAGGGGGAAAGTATAATGGGATTAGGCCATTTCTGCAAGAGGAGATTAGGTTCTGGATGATCGGGGAGGTTAGGGTTCACGTTTCCATGACATTGGTTGTAGGAGATCGATAGTCAGCAAAGCAGATGATTATGTGGTCCGAGGAGAGAAGGATGAATGAAGAAGTTGAGTGGCAGAGCAGAGAAGCCGAGACTTATTGGGGAAGGTGGCAAACAAGAAGAAGAGCAGTGGAGAAGTCATCAAGTGCTAGATGCGTGAGGCGATGATGGCTCACGTGCAATGCACGTAAAGGGAAAGGGGGAATAACAATGGCCGTTGGATCGAAGTCGATCCAACGATCCAGATGATGTGCTCTAGAATACAAAGGATCTTTACTAGGAAATAACGGGTTGACCGCGCGGATGATGTGGGCGAATGCGTGGATGACACATGCATGTGTTGACAATAGACTAAACATGAAGAATAAAAGGGAAAAAATAAAAATAGCAAAAGGACTCTAATGCAAAACCGCTCAACATGAAAAATGTTCATCTATATGTGATCTATAAGCACATGAAGGACTCAAGTGCAACCGGAATGCCGAAGAAAAGATATGTATTTTTTTATGATTTTTTATGTATATAAAATATCAATTTTGTGGCTTTGCCATTTTTATTTGATTTCTATACACAAAAAATCAAATATGATGTGAAATTATACAATGGACTCAAATGTATTCTTTTATTTTTGTTGGTTGAGTACATGTCAGAATAAATTAGGGGAGTGAATATTATACATGTGGATTAGGTCAATATGCTCCAGTCAGAACTGGTCTTTTTTAATGCTTTTCTTATTTTTATTTTGATTTTTATGTAATTAGTTATCAAAATGAATAAAATAAAGAAATGAAAAAGAAAAAAATTAAAATGAGTGGAATATATACATGAAATGTCATATCAAAATCAATAAAAATGTACATTACACAATTGGGTCGAAAAAACTCCATTTTCACAAATGAACTCCAGTTCTTTTGAATTTGGTCTTGATTTGTAGATAATTGAGCGTACATTAAAAAGTGAGTACAGTAAAATTGGACATTGTATGAGAAAGATACCAACATTTGTTTTTTTATCCTGAAATCAGGGTTTGAGTTTATTTCAAGTAGGCACAAGTTAGTATTTTTTTAGGATTTTTCATAAATTAAGGTTAGTAATATGTACACAATGAAGTTAGTTTCATGTCAATTGGAGTTAGCATGAATTAAATAAAAATATATGAAATTAGGTTAAAATATGATGATGAATATGAATGCAAAAATGAATGCTAATTTATGCAAATTATTCACAAGTGCTTGGACGTTCATTTAATGATATTAACATATGAATGAGCCTAATTTCTCGGGAAAAAGCTACATTTTCAACTAATTAGAGTGATGAATCACATATTCATTAGATACTGAGATCTAATCTCATATCCAGATCTAGAAGACCTCTCAGAGATGTTTGATTAAGTCAGACGAAATATCCAATCTTCTCATTGCATCCAAATCATATTCAGATCAATGTCGAACATTTGGACCAAGATTTGATAACTAGTCTACGGAGTGAAGTCAGTAAAATCCAAACATGTTTCATCACTCCCTCAGAATGGAAGTGTTACGGTTATGTAGTCAATTAAGATAACAACACCCTCGTGTATTCCTAATACCCATACGTCCTGCATACTAGAAGACCTAGAATAAACTCGAAGTTCTTGATCTTATTGAACTGTCTCCTTTACGGTTTTATCATTAAGTTTATCACTTGATCATTGGGAATGTGTATCAATCATATGCTTTCTAAACGCATATATCATGCCTTCAAATTATGTCTTGTTTCTAAAATAGGATGACCAATGTTGGAATTTGGTTAATTCCAATATCTCATGATTAAGCTTATGTCTTCCAGTTCAGTAGTGAACATGTATGGTCCCTTTGAGAGATCGTATTACTCATATGCCCTTCTATGCATATCAACTCATCGGTGTAGACTTTGATTAGGTCATCAACATAATGGTCTGCAGAATGTACATACTTAGATATATAGTAATACGTATGTCTCTGGTCAGAGGATGTGTTCCTATATGTGACAGTATACGACATGTCTTAGTTATCTCAATCTCGTTAAGTCAATTCTTTGACCTAACTCATCCAACACCTTCGAATATTATTCCTATGCAGAGGAAATGCATCAAGAGGTTGGTCAGATGTCATCCTTTGGAGTAAGGATTGACATCTCCTTCTCAAGCTGGACATCCCTTCTTGATAATCACTTGACGGTGTGGTTGAGTCCTCAATCTAACTATCTAGATATTCAACTTTACACCAGCCTCTATGATCAAACCTTTGGATCAACAGATGTATGATATCAAGATGGCCATGGTGCATAACCTTAATTGTATGAAGGGATCTATTATTTAAATTGGTTATTTTTCATTTCATATTAAGGATTGATATGCAATAACCTTTACCGTATAATGGCTCATCGTGGGCTCACATGTCCAACAATCTCCCACTATCTCAAAGAGACTTTAATGGACTAATCTTTAAAACCACACTCATGTGCTAATCATAAGTCATTTATCAAGATGTCTTGGTCAGTTGACTTGTCAATTTGTCCCTAGAGACTATGACAAGTACTTTTACAGACTTGCATATCTTCCAGTAGTAGTGCTTGCATCCAATGTGAATGTTGCATCTTATGCAACCGATACTCAGCCTTGTTAAAGTAGTGATAGTCCACTAAACGACTAGGCTAATAAGGCCATGTTGTAGTGCATCTGCTTAATGAGGTATCAGAACCGAGTGTCTGCGAGGAGTGGCTCGGTCACAATCTCATGGATAAGTCCATGGTCGAACTCAGGGACACAACTAATGAGTCTACCTAATCAAGACCTAAATATATTAATCAATATACTATAAGGTGTATCTAGGTCAACTGAGGCACACAATAATGTGGATGCATTCATTTTATATGGGTTCTTCATGCACTGAAAGTACATGCAAAAAAATGCTAATGCATGTGCAACATAATGCAAAGCACAAACAAGACATACTTTACAATTAATGCTCACGATTACTTGATTTAAATTTGAAATTCATTATGCACAAACTATCTAAATGAATTGAGTTTTAAGATCCAATTACACTCTTTTGATCAAGACGTCAATTAATCAAGCCAAGTTATAGTCAACACTCTTAATCTCCCTATTACAATAGAAAACTAGGAACTAATACTCAAATTAATTCATGCAAGATTCTAGATTAAATTATATGAAGTTGAAGCAAGTCAAGGGATCAATGATACATTGGTGTAATTTAACATGACAAATAAGCCATTTAAATAAGGTTTAAAGGTCAATATAGGTCTCTGAGGTTTAATTCAATGTGAACAAAGTATATCAGATTTAATTTCATGACAGTAAAGAGCATAAAGAAACCTTTAAAATGAAAAGAAACCTTTAGAATGAAACCAGTTTCATCAAATTTAGATAATATATGCTCAAGATATTAACTCATTAAGTCATGGGCCTAATTGTAAGAAAAACTTAACAGAAAACATAACAAAGTTCACAGTTTAGTCCAAACCATGGGGTAAAACAAAATATGTACAAACCGCCAAGGTATTACATGCAAATTAGCCCACATGTAGGTATAAAATGAGAACTAAATAAAAACGAAGGGCTTATCTTAAAATTTCTCTAGGCGGAACAAGCCACACATATGTAGGATTGATTTGTAAATACTCGAAAGATGTACGGATGCGGTTGGGAATCTCCTAAAGAGTCATGCACCACATGCATGTGTCGTCGGGCTTGGAGAGGGGGAATCATGTCATGCTACGTGGATGGAGCTGGAGCTCTGGCCTAGGCTCGAACAACCTGAAGCAATCTGGTATGGAAGCGACAGATCAACATTGGATCTCATTTGTAGGATCATATCACTAATGATGTCATCCGATGCCAGTTGTGGGTCGTCTCCATCTTCCTCCTCCGTGCAAGGTGGTGGAGCAATGGAGTTCCTACGTTGATTAGAGGGCTCCTCCATGCTCCTCACCTACGTGTGAAGGTCCAAACATCTTCATCATTGATTGGCGCTGACGCTGGTGAGCGGAGGCACCCAATTGATGCCTTGAGAACATGTTCGATGAAGCTTCACTAGTGTTGAAAATCAATATCGGGGAGGGACTCCAAATTCTGGCCAATCAAGAGTCTTTGGGGCACCTAAAATGTTAACCTAAATAGTTGAAGCAATGTAGGGTACATGCGAGTAAAAGGGGGCAAAGTGGTGGGCTGCAGAGGTGATAGGAGTGGAGCCCTAAAATAGGTCCTTTTCCTTTGTCAGGAGAAGGAAGGATCGAAGGAAATGGGATTACGGAGAATAGAAGATGAAGATCGATAATGTTGGCAAGGATGACTGATAATCATTAATGTGTAGGTGTTGTGAAATGGTGAAGAAGATGTGTATGTGTGTGTTGTAGATAAAATACGAGAAATCAAGAGAAAAGATTGAGGAACCTTACCTGCAGAAGAAGATGCAGAATGGAGGAAGAACAAAGAAGGTGGAGACGAGCATGGGGGTAGAGTACCTTCTTCCTCGGTCATCGCTCGAAGCTTTGGTAGAAGTTGAGCTCAAATAGATCCAAGATGGGGAGGCAACTTGGTCGGATGAACAAGGATCACACCGGTGATAAAATCTATGTCGGCGCACTCGCTCTCGCACTTTTCCTGTCATGAAGAAGGGTAGGGTGCTCGGAGCTCTCGTATGCAATGGCGGATACACACCAATCCGCTCGGAGGTGAAGTATTTAAAGAAGACTGGGGGTGGTTCCAGGTGATGGACATGGGAGACTCAAACACCCCTAAGGACCTAGTCAGAGGTGGTCATCGATCAAAAATAAACTACCATGGAAGTAGGAAGTATGGTATTTTATAGGGAGTTGAAATGAGGGATAAAGGAGGTGGAAGGCAGTTGGAAGAAATGGAAGAAGAACGATGGTCGGTGAGGTTTGATGGTGGTTAACGGGGTAGTTAGAGGTGAAAGATGGCACGTAACCGTCTAATGGCAACCATTATACGGTCCACAATTGGGCGGGTTTGGGCGATTGTGATGCACACTGATGGATGATCAAATGGTTGGGTTATGTGGCCTCTCCAGAGAGAGCCACGTGGCCCAATAAGAAAAATAAAAAAGGAAGAAATAAATAATCAAAATAAAATAAGTACATGTGTCAAATCAAAAGTGTTCAACATGAAAGTTGTAGATCTCTTCAAGATCTATTCGAAGGCTATATTTTAGGCCTTAACATATCATGGAAGCGTGAAGATCGCATCGCATGCGATGAAGAATAACTAGTCATATTAGTTGCAAGGGGCAACAGAAATTAAATTTTTTTACAAAGATGAAACCACTTGATATGAGAACACATGAGAACCTTTCTCATATTATTTCATCAAGATCACAACAAATAAAAGGATTACCTATTGGAGAGTGTTTGCGATCACGTGTCTCTAAACGAAGAGAGCTCATGTCTGAAGTCTGATACAATGACGGACGCAGTTGTGGGCACGTAGAAGAGATGTATGCTTCCCACAATCTGAGTTAATGATCCGAGCATCGAACCTCAAGATTTCGTCTCATAAAATCTATAGCCTTCCTCACGACCACAGAGCATCGAAGTAGGCGGATATCCACGAGCAATCGATCTGGTAGCACAACAGCAGTGTGATGATGGTAATCTCTTAAGAACAACTAAGTAGACATCCACTAAGGTTGAGAGAGAGAGAGAGAGTGCCTCTTGGACGTGTATGAGAAGAAGAGAAAGAGAGAAAGATTTGTTGCTTTCAACTTATGTAAGACAAAGATCTAGGGCAAGCCTTTCTTCTATAACAAATTAGATGGTGGAGAGGTACTCCTAATTTAAATCAATGGGTATGATTTTGTTTCATAAAGTTTACAACAAGAATTAATTAATTTAAAGAAATAAATATGTTGAAGAATATTTAACAATTTAAATTCAATTAAATCAATTAGTGCCAAAGAATATGGAAAGGAGAGGAGATTCCTTCCATAAAAAGAGCGGGAGACCACCATGGAGAGAGACTTCATTTGGTCGTCCATTCCTATTAAGGAATGGAGGTTACTACTTTCCAATATTGATGAGATCTCATATCTCATTAATTATTCCACATGTGCAAAAACTATTATTGCTTTAATTTTCATCAAAATAATTCCAAATTATTTTTGACAATTTCAATCATGTCATTAAAATTATGAATCATATTCAACCACCCAATATAAAATATAAATTACATTTACAATTAGTTGTACAATGCAAATCTAATTCACATTAACATTTAGTTTGTAAATCCTATTTATAATAAAATCTCTCAATGACATTATAAATTATATTTATAAACACTTTTGATTATTATGGATAGTGATATCAACATCAATAATATCTGTTATCATTAAATCTCATTTAATTATCTTAGCTCAGATATATTATAAGCAATAGAATTATTCTTGAACTCTTTCAAGAACAATGTGCCTTCTCCGTGGATACTTAGAGATAAGGACCTGGAGATTGTACATTCCATGTATAGTTACTTGGATACTGAGATCTTATCTCATATCCAGATCTAGGTAACCTCTCAAAGATGTTGATTAAATAAAATCGTAAATCTAGTCTTCTCATTGCATCTGACTCATATTCAAATCAATATCTAACATTTGAACTAAGATCATATTACTAATCTTCTGAGAGGGATCCACTAAAATCTAAACATGTTTCATCACTCCCTCAGATTGGAAGTGTCATGGTTATACAATTTTTTACGATCACATCACTCCCGATTATTCCTAATACCCATAAATCATTGCATACTAGAAGACCTAGAATAAACCTGAAGTTTTAGATCATATTTTAGTTGTCTTGTTCAATGTTTTGTCATTAAGTTTCTCATTTGATCATTAGGAGTTGGTACCAGTCATATGCTTTCCAAAAGCATATATCATACCTACAAATTTTGTCATGCTTACAAAGCAAGACGATCATGCATGAAATTTGATTGGTCCCAATATCTCATGAGCGAGCTCATGTCTTCCGATTCAGTAGTGAACATGTATGATCCCTTTGAGACATCGTATTACTCATATGCCCTTCTATGCACACCAGCTCACTAGTGTATAGACCTTGATTAGATCATCAACCTAATCATCTGCTAAATGTACATATTTAGGCCTACAGTAATGCATCTATCTCTAGTCAGAGGATACATGACAATATCCCAACAACATACGACATAGGCATTGGTTATCTCAATCTCGTTAAATCAATCCTTTGACCTAACTTATCTAACACATCTGAATCTCTATTCCTATGCAGAGCACATGCATCAAGAGGTCATTCAGATATCAACCTTTTGGGAAGGATTGTCATCTCCTTCTAAGACTAAGATCCTTTCCTAACAATCATTTGATGGTGATTGATGAAATCTATATTTAACTCTTTAGATATTATCCAAACACCAGCCTCTATGATTCAACCATTGATCAAAAGATGTAAGATTATTAAGATGGGCCATATTACATAATTCCTAATTGTAGTAAGGGATCTTATAAGTGCATTTATTCATTTAATATCATACAAGGAGTGAAACAAATCAATAACTTTTAGTGATATATCAAAATAGTACAATAACATTTATTGTAGAAATAGTTCACAAGGGCTCACATGTCTAACACTGCAAGTTTCATGTAGAACTGAAAGTCAAAATATATCATTTGCACATAGATATATTTTTGTAAGTGTTTTAAGTAATCAAAATATTTATTTTAATTTCTTTTGTAGTTCTTTTATATATAAATAATGTCAAGGACAAATATGTATAATATTAAACAAGTTTTTATGGGATTTTAATATTAATAAACACATAAAATAAATGCATAATCATATGTATGTTTAAGTACGGATAATTAAGGTTAATTATATACAAGGTGTTAGATGTTAATGTTAGTTATTTATTAATGGATCCTATTGATCTATTTAAGTAAGAGGGATAATAAATAGATATAAAGATGATAATTCATGGATTTATCACCCCTTATACTTAAATATTGCTCATTCTTGAACAACTAAGGAATGAATAAGTTGGTTGAATCTCTGACTGTGCATGTGAATATACAGATCTTAATTTATCCAAAATCTTGATTTTAGTGCTCCTAAAATTCTATGTTGAACCCAATATTAACCAAAAAGAACTCAACTTCCCTAATTATCGGACTCTCTGTTTATACATATAAAGTAAGAATATGACATTTAGTGTTGACTGCATTTATAAGTGTAGATTCAAAACGTCACCCAAGGTTCTAGTCCAAGAGACTCTCTTAAGGACTCAGTCTTCAACAATAGGAAATAAATCATTTCTTACATACAATACACCATCTTTTTAGCTTCAATCTTAAAAGTGAAGACGGAAGGCTAGTTTATGGAGGAATAGGATTGTATCTTTTCTTCTCTTCCTTGTATTGGAATAAGGATCCTATCGAATGCCTTATTAACACAACACATATATATTTTTGATGCTAATCAGTATATAAGTCAAGAGAATGTTGAATTGTATGCACTTGTTTTTCTTAGGGGTGTGTCTCTTTTGAGTATTTATCATGAGAGCCCTTTCATGGTTCTATCCTGACTCATAAAAGCCTAGGATTTTGGTCCAAGTGGACACCTTAAAAAGTTTGGGAATGCTCGTCTTTGGTGGAAGCTCTTGGTATATGTTATGTGCCACATTTTCACCTCTCTAAGAATGATGTGTTGTATTATAGGAAGTGAAAATGGTCTATTAGAAACCACCCTTTTGAATAGGTGTAGAATTTTTACTTAGTAAGTGTAACAAAGTCGGATACATGGACATGAGTTATCTTAATGACTAATCTGATCTTAATACCTAATTTAAGTGATCATTGCTCAACCTAAGTCAATAATGCAAGAACAAGACATAAAACATGCAAATATTAATACTACAATCTAGAATAATGAAGATACAAGATATGATGTTATGCATCGACAAGATGACTTTTTGTTTGAGTTTTATGCAATAGAATGAGGAAACAATATGCAACATAATGCAATGTAAACATATATACATGCACATATATGCTCCCAAATGATCCATAAAGTGAACAATGTAATTAGTTTCAATTTCATGTAGAACTTCATGCATTCGAATAAATCCAATTTCATTTAATGGCATTTAACTAAATCAAACACTGTGACACTATATATATATGTATCAAATTTATCATGTTGTTCTAAATGTCAATTCAGAGATTAAATAATGTCATTACATAGACCATCACATAAGCAACAAAATGAAATTGAAATTGAAATCATTAGAATTGGAGTTCAAATGCTCAAGTTATAAGCAAAGAGGTCCATGGGCATAAGTGCAAAAACTAGAGAATAAATTGAGAATACATAGCAAATAGGCCCTTGAAGGGCATTTTTGCAATTATGAAAACCTGGCGAGGTCCCTATGTAAAATGCCCAGGCGCGCCACGTGAGGCACGCGTGCTTGGGACCTGTCTGCAATTTTGGAGTAATTATGGGCTGATGAATCTATGATTCATCACTCTAAAGTCGAAAAAAGAGCTTTGTTCCCGAGTAATTAGCTGCATTTCTCCTTTTATTTTGTACTATTCTCATTCATGATTTAGAATTAATGTCTGCATTTTAGCATGCATATTTGCATCAAGAGAGAAGCCAAATTCGCTTGGAAATATCACTATATATTCACCCTATTTTCCTTATTTTGAATATATTTTTCACTAACTCGAAATTAAATAAAATAAACTCTATAGTCTATATATTATTAACAATAATAATTGAAAAATATCAAAAAATTACTAGCTTGTAAAATTAACCAATAAACCGCTAACCCTAGTTTTGAGACTTAGAACCTTAAAATGTGGATATCTCTCTCATACAGTCTCCTATGGACCCCTACTCACTTTTAAAGTAATGTATGTTCAATTACCTTCAAAATAGGATTTCAAAAGAATCAAAGTTTGTATGTGAAACTTAAGTTTTGGGCCCCTTTTATATTGTACATAGGTCTATTTTTATTTATTTTTATTTCTTTCTTTTTAATTATTAAAAATCCAAAAAATGAATTAATTAGATTAAGTTGTAAATATTTGTTTTATGTTTTCTCCAATTTTATTTGATTTTTTAAATACCAAAAAATATGTAAAAGACCAAAATGCAGTATTTTATACCTATTAGATGCCCCAAAATACTGTTTGTACAGATGATTTATTTTGATTTTTGATCCTTCAAAAAAGTTGTAGATCTCGTCGAGACATGCAACTTTCGTATTGATTACTTTTTTATTTGACTCCCTTTGTTATTTCTTTTTAATTTTTTGTTACATTTAATTTTTGAATTTTTGGAAGTGACATGTGGTAGCTCTTGGAGCTGCCATGTGCCACCCCCTTTTATCTTATTTTCTTTTTAATTTTAGTTTATTTAATTATTATTCTTATCTTTTTACATTTATTTATTTTAATTATTATTATTTATTTTATCTTAACTATTTATTTTCTTATTTTCTTATTATTTATTTTATTTATTATTTATATATTTAATCAATTTTAATTTTAATTTACTTTTTGATTTTTTCCTCTCTCCGCCATGTCTCTCCAGCTCACCATGTGGTGCTCCCCTTCTCCTCTCTCCTCTGCTCGTTTACACGAACGTCGGCATCCTATGGTGCTCCTGCTCTGCCAAGCCCAATCCTCCTCTGTAACCACCTCTACCCTTGGCAACCGCACTCCTCGCCATCTGCCCAACTACCCCCGCAGGGCAGGGCCCTCAAGCAGCTCGTCCCACGCCTCCTCGTTGTGCGCTAGTTGCGCAACCATCTCTCTCCCACGTGCTCCCTTCTCCTTCTCCCCCAACCACTACGCATGACCTGAGCCCTCTGGCCTTCATGATCACACGTCTTCGGCTCTCGACAATAGCCCTTAAAAGGATTGCTCCTCCTCCAAAACGATCATTCACCATTTTTTGTGAGAGAAACCTTTAGCTCCTGTAGTGTCCCCTGTGATAGAGTGGATACAGAAAGTCGAGTGATGACAAGGAATATCTCTGATGTGATCCAGGAGGAGCATCACCTTCTATTGCAGCTGCCCGTTGTTGCACAGTTCGGGTTGTGCCGAGCCCTCGAGCGACGGACCGATGCTCGATCAAGTACCTCCCAAGCATCTACCTCCACAAACAATCACATGTATAATCTTCTTCTTCTTATATCCTCTACTTCTTTCTTCTTCCTTGTTGTTCTTCCTCTCTTTTCCCTCCTTCATTTTCCTCAAATCAATAAAACGGATCTTTTCTCTACCCTCCTACTCCGGTCACTACCGCGTCCCCGCCACTAGTCCCTCATGATCGTCACCATCGACAACCAAACCACACCCCCTTTATTCTTTATTGCAGGTACAACCACCCCATGTAAACTTCGCAACCAACTGCTACCACCTCTTCGACCTCCACACGCGAGCATCCAGCAGCACAAGCAGCTGCACGTTGTACGGCCGCACGTACTGCTCCTCCTTGCCAGCAACTAGTGTGGCTGCCATCTTCCCCTGTCTTGCCTGCAACACCCCCGCTAGCCTGCAACCGTTAGTCACATTGTGGCTCCGTCATCACTATAGCCTTCAAATAACAGACCAAACTGCCATGAAAAGAAAGAAACTCTATCGATCGTGCGTTCCACACAAAGCGAGAGCATAGTCGTCGAAATGGCTGACGAGAACCTCAGACTAATTCAACAATTAACCCACAATTAAAGATTAAGCAAGGAAAATAATGTGTGGAGTTAAAATTTATTTTATTTAACTTTGTAAATGTGTGTATAGTGCAAGTATGTAGAGTGCCAAACACATGGAACAAATTTGGACAGATTCTGTAATGACGTGCAAGAAATGAATATGTTAGCATCCTTGTCAAATTTTTATGTGGGTTTTTTTATTTTTTTATTTTGTATTTTATTTTTCTTTTATGTTTTTATATTTTATTTTAATCTATATTTTTATATTTTCTTTTTTTAATTTTTAGATTTTGTATTTTCTTTTTCTTTTATTTATGTAAGTACAAAAATATCTAAGATTATATATACAATAATATATAATAGATCTATAAATATAGCTAAAAATAACTAAAATTTCATAATTAAATATTTTTGGATTTGAAATTATTTTTATAATTTTTGTGATTTTTTAGTGAATTTTGCTAATTTTTATATATTTTAAATTTAAAAATATCCCAAATTAGGGATTTAGTAAATATCTGAAATTGAAATGAAGATTAAAAATAGCAAAATAAGTCCAAAATTCTTCAAATCAATTTAATATAAAGATAATAATATAGAGGAAATTATAAAATAGAAAAATATTTTTTTTGCAATTTTCAGGAATTTTAAAGATTTTATAAAGGATTTTGGGGTTTTTTATTTTTAAGAGTTTTATTTTTTATTTTTATGGATTTTTGGTCTGGAGTCCTAGAATACATAAAAAATAAAATATATTTTGGGGGAATTTTTCAAAGTGATTTTATATTTTTTGGAATTTTCCATGTCAAACATGGGCTTTTTGTGCTCTTTTTGATTTTTTAATAAATATAAAGAGGTCCTAAATTATAAAAATAAAAACGTGGCATGCAAGTGTGTGCAATAAAAAATTACATGTATTCTTTTGGTGATTTTTGGAGCACAATAGGTACTTTCTTTAAATAAATGCAAAAAATACCGAAAAATTAATGTTCTAGTAAATGCATATATGTAAATAGAATAAAAGTCAGGGGCCTTAGTGCAATTTTCATAAAAATATATAAAGGAAATAAAACATTTTAGGGCTAAATCGAAATACAATGAATCCTAGGGGCCTGCCTGCAAAATTCCCACCTCACGGCATGTGAGATGAGCTGGCATGGACTTATTTGCAATTAAAGAAAGTTTAGGAGCCTTCTCATAAAAAGTACAAAAAAATACATGACATATGAATGTTTCATTATTAAATATTAAATACAAAAACACGTTGGGTAGAAAAGCAAAATACACAAAGCTAGGCACAAGTGGACGGCCGAGATCAGGTAACTTATACACGTGGTGCATCTGCAGCTCGAGATGACGGTTTGACATGAATGATCATGATTAGATCCTCATGGCTAGATCAACGGTGGTGGTGCAACAAAATTTGATGGCATTTGGTAAATTTGGGACTTGGCTATCGATCGAAAGGTAAAGGAGACCCCAGGAAGAATAGGGAAGAACTAGAGCCTGGGCCTTCTTCAATCACTCGGATCTCTTGCCTCCGACGTTCTTCTGTGCTGCAAAGGATCTAGAAACATTCATGGCAAAGTTCTCTAGCATCTGGAGGGTCCAAAATGATCAAAGGGTCAACGGAGCTCGCCTGTGAGGTCGGAGGAGCCTAGATGCTCCAGGTATCTCCAGCGATGATTAAAACAAGCCTTTAGTCGTTCTTGGGTCTTCGAACCTGCACATGAAGAAAAAGGGGTCGAGGGCAAAATGCCCTGACCCTATTTGGAGGGAAATAGACTGATGCGTGACAATAGTAGCTCTAGCGAGTAGTGGATTGGGGCTTCTGAACTCCAGATCCGAGGAAGATCTGGGTGGGCGAAGTATATTGGAGCATAGGGAAGCGTGAGGGAAATAAGATGATGGCAAATGGCGAGTCGATAAACTGGTGAAGCACTATGGAAATGGTTCACCGGAGCTAGCTCAAACGAGCTACGATCGTGGAATTTAAAACTAGATAAAGCAAAAAAAATGCAAAAGAAGAAACATAAATGAAATCCTGGGATCTAAGCTATCTAAGAAGCAATAAAATGGACCTCAACTTGGTTGAGGCCAAGAAGGTGGTACCTCAACGGCAGTGATCGCCGGGGGTGGCAGAATCAGCCCAAGACCTCACCTAAGCTTGCTGCAACTGGCTGGAAAACGTTCCTGTCACGAGGATCAATCTAGAGCACAGGATGAGGAGCCAAAGTAGGGCCAAGAGGAATCAAAATGGGTGGAAGGATCAGAGCTTGTTTTTGTACAGGGTGAATGAGGCGTGGGAAAGATCGAGGAAAGGGCAGTGATTTAGTGGCCCATTAGCCAAGAAATTAGGCCTGCGAGTATGTACAATGATCGAGGATGAGGAACACAAAAGAAATCAAGCTAAATCGATGACTACATTGATCGGGGAAAAAGGTAGAAAACGGGTCAATACCATAGGCTTGTCAGACTTAGGCATGGGAAAGGATAGTTGACCCCGAAGTCAATTGTGGACTCAATCTGATTGGTCCACGTGGACCAATCAGGAAAAAGATGACAAAATTATTTGTAAATTCAAAATTAAATAATAAATGATTTTATTAATTTTAAGTTGCAAAATAAAAATATTTATTATTTTCTATATATTTTGTTATGATTTTTATTTATGTTTTAGAGCTTTTTAATTATGAGTTAGTTTTTAGGGTTTCTTTATAGGTATATTTTTCTGATGTAATATACATTTAAATAAATAGGTATATTAAATATATAGTTATAAGTATAGGTATTTAATCTATGCATTATATATACATATTTTATTTTTAATGTTTTATTTGTGTTTTTATTTTAGTTTTAATATATACAAGTATTATAAATAATATTTACAAAATTTAAAAAAATATAAAATTATAAAAATAATAAAGAATAAATAAAATAAATATTTTATTCGGGTATATTGTACATAGGGGTCCCAAACCTAACTTTCAAACCTTAGCTTCAAAAAATACGAAACTACCTTCATTAAATTCTTATTGAAAGTTATATATAATTAAAGGTGATTTTGATAGATTTTGAGTCTTTATTTGTGAGATATGGGTCTGGGAAGTTGGGATTTCAGAATCTTATTTCGAGTATAACTTGTAAATTATGTATTATTTTTGAATGAACTCAATTTTGTATTTTTTTATATATTATTATCTATAATCATGTACAAAGTTTTTTTATTCAAGGTATAAATAGTAAAAAAATGGTCCCAAAAATGAGAAAATAAAATGGATTTTTATTGTATTTCTAGCCCTTATCTCCCGCTACTTTATTCCTTGTCGACCAAGTCATCAAGATGCCTAGGTCTTGGAGTTTAGAGTCATAAAATACCTTTGGTATTTTATTTTTTTTCTTTTCTTTTCTGTATTCTATAATTTTGGCATTAAAAACAATATTTCATATAGTACTATACAACAAAGAATGAATGTTAATTTGTACAAGTAAAGGGTATTTACATGCATTAGCTAGGGTTTTTAAGGCCAAAATAATATAATAAAGATGATGAAATGGAGATTCATCAATCATTAGCCTCCGTCATTGCCACCTCTCTCTTGCAGCACCGCATCTCAGTCGATTTCGCATTGCGCCTCCTCTGGCAAGAACCACCTCCCAGCTCCAACAACTCGCCTCGGATGGACCACCTTCTCCTCGAGCTCAGCACCCGAGTCACTGCCCAAGCTCCCCCCCTCTCCCCTACACGTGAGGGGCATGTGGGGCCAAGGGAATATTGTGCACATGCCCTCATACCTCATGCGATTCACAGGAAGACCCTCATTGACCAGATGCGCGTGCACAACACGTGCGCCCAAGAAAATTGTAAGACCCCCTGATGTGAAGACCACCTTCCGGTGGATAATTTTCCACAACCGCCCTCGGATTTTCTCAAATTTGCACGCAGCTCCAATCCCTAGAAGGCACGTGCAATGCTCGTGCCCAGTGTGAAACATTTGTCCAAGACCCCTGCAATTTCCAACAATTAAAAAAGAGCTCATGATTTCCTGGTGACATCGACACACGTGTGTGGCATGAGATTTTCAGAAAAATTGCATTCACTCCCACCTCCCTAGAGTTTAGGTAATTGCATAACTGTCCTCTCAGCACATTTTTTTATCATATTTATTTCTGTATTGCATTTAGAACCAAGTGTTCTAGCATTCATCAAACCATCATTTAGCATCTTTTTATAATTCTAAAAATCGCATTGTGTATAACAATTATTTGTTTATCTTGTGAGTATTTAATTAAAATTTTATGAGATGTGATTTATTTAATATAATTAATTTGGTGAAAACTTGCATAGTTTACCCATTTTATGCTCTGAAACAGTTATTAAAAAATTCGTTACTCTAAAAATTCTTGAAATTCACAAGACATAGATTTAATTGTGTTCTACATTATGCCAAAAAATCATCATAATTGCATGCATATCGAGGTTGCAATAAATGTTGAGTGATTTAGGTAAATAATTTCTAATTAAATCCACAAATAATATTTTTTTTCAAAATTTTAACTCTCCTGGATTGCTTATTAAATTATCTTTTTGAGATAAATAACTCTCTGGATAAACTGATCTCGTGGATGTATAAAAAATTAAATCTTTACAGTCACCCTGTTTGGCTTCAACAATTCATAACAAATTATAAAGTGTTAGAAAATTCCAAAGACATTATTGTAGCTTCATTTTATCACGTTTCACTTCCAGTAAAAATTATAATTTTTGCATTCTCCTTGTGTGAAAAATTGCATAAAAATCCATAAAAGTGTACATTTTTCATTGGTGCATTTTAAACCCAAAAATATGCAAAAAATACATTTTGCATTCATCATTGGATTAGGTTTCTAGGAAAAATATAACTTGGTTAAATTGGGTTAATTTCACATTAAAATTAATTTAACTAAGTTGCTTGATTTCTTAATAACCTAGTTCAACAATGTATTTGCGTTTGCATTTATATTACATAAAAAAAATCAAAAAAGGGTTCTCTGAAAATATAACTTCTAGATCGCCTAATAATTAACCTAAGGAGATAGTGGCCTCCTTGAGTTCGACCTTGGGCTTGCCCAAGTAAAAATATTTGACCACTTGATTTAATTGGATAATTAATTTAGCGATTTTTTATTAATCCGAATTTTCAGCCAACAAAGATCACATTAAACATTAATTTCACCAAATTAGTGAGGGCATTTGCGGAAATATCAGATGGAGATGTTGCTGGGGAGGCACGGCTTATGTTAATTTTTAGAAAATCTAGATTTTTGGTTTTCCACCCTCGGGTAGTCTGACCCCTAGTTTTTCTTGTGTATATTTCTTTGTTTATTTTCCTGCATTTTATTTTATTATTTGATTTATTTATTTATTTGATTTTTTTACTTTATTTTATTTTATTAATTCTATCTTTCTGAGTATCATCTTTTTTTCTGTGCGAGGGACCTGACGTGTTGGAGTGATCGCTTAGGTGGTCGAGCAACTCAAGCGCATTGGAGGCCAGCTTTTCTGGGAAATAAGTCGACTGAAAGATTCGCATAAATTTAAGATTGAGTTGAGTCGTGAGAGAGTGTAGAGTCTTAGGATTTTATTTTTATGCATTCATTTTATTTTGTAATAACTACACACTTCCAGTGGATTCCGTTTATATCTCACGTGTATACCCAGACTTGGACATTCACTTGTGTCTGTCGAGACATGTTTCACGCTTTAGTGAGGGTGGAGCTCGACTTGAATGGCAAAATCAGGATAGGTACACAGTAGCATAATCCAAATTTGTATGCGCCTTTTGTAGTTTAGGCCACACATCTTAGAAGGTTCACTATCTTTTAAGATTCATAATGAGACGTGCATAGACATGCACTACTTAACCAAATTAAACTCAATTAACGGGGAAGATTCACTATCTTTCCAGCTAATAGTATATTGTTTAGGTGTGGTTTTCTCGATCTGCATGCATTTATGTAAATTTAAAAATGCAGTTTTGCATAACACATGGAGAGTGTTGGGAGTTGCTTTAAGTATATCTTCTTCTCATCATACATCATCGTTTCACATTTGCATTCTGATTTCTGATTCCTCCCTTGTTTACAACTTAGGATTAAAATGGAAATTAGGACTGAACGGTAGATGTACTTTGTTGTGCTCATATTAATTTTCAAGTGACAACCTAACTCTAAAATTGGGACTGAATTAGGCAGATTTCTTAAACAAAAATTGGAATAAAAAGAACCGTGATTTACGGGTGCATAAAGCCCTCTTTGTTTGAATTTACTTGCAAGTGAGAGAGACAAACACTAGGATAGAGCCAAGCTAGGATTTTCACATTGACTACTGGTTCTACAAAAAATAATTAGCTACTTCTCAGTAAGGAAATGCGGGTAGCCAGTAAATGGTCTGGATTTTCTTAGCAGAGTGGTGGTTTGGAGGACATTGTGTAATGCTCTGTCCTCAAGTAATGGGTAGCCTTTTTTTGTGGTCCGTACTTACTCCCATACTTGCTGAAAGTGGGTGCAACTAGTCGTAAGAATCGGGCCAGTCTGTAGGGAAATACATTCACCTAACAGCTCGATAACTCTTTCAAAGTTTGCATTTATCACCAACTAAAACTGACAAGATAATTTAACTGAACCTTTACAACCCTCATGTGTTGAGTTGGTGAATTTGGGGTTTGCATTGTGTTAGAATTGTGTATGTATTCTCTACACATTCAAGTGCACCGTAGAACTAGCACCTCGTTGAATATCATGTTCTAATCGGTTCTTTTGCCATCGAAGATGACTGATTGGGGGGATATTCATTCGGACTTCGCAAATCTCTTGTTGAACCCTCCAAGAAGTACGTCTTTAAAGGTCCATTCACAAACTAGACCATCCTGGACTCATGACCCTCTTGAGTTCAGGATAACTCACTCTCGGGATGGTCACTCGTAAATCATTCCCTTTCTCACCTCTCACCTCACCGAGGAAGACCTTCGCCTCGGCGAGAATATCGTGATTCCTGGATCCTCTTCTAATCAAGACAATATCATTAACTTGTCCCCATCCACAGAGATAGTTCAGGAGGAGCCTCCATCGGTTTGAGAGGTGAATGGAGTATGGTATACTTAGGACCCTGCCAGGTAGGGAAGTACTGAGGACCGACAGGCTTACCAGCATCCTATGACCTTTCACAACATCGCATTCACCTCCGCACCACCTCCTTCACAACAGAGCCCTAGATTTCAGCCACCCCAACAACAACAGGCGCAACAGTACCAGCAGTACGACCGACAGGGCCAATAGCAGGTGCGTCAGCAGGGCCCACAGTTTCAGCAAATACCCCAGCACAAGCAGCAACATAGGCAGTACCTCATCCAGCAGGGCCCATCTTTTTGTTCTTCTTCTCAGCCTTTTCCACTTCCTTTTTCATCTGGTTCCATGGACTCACAGTTTCAGCAGATACTTGACAGACTTCATTCCTATTAGAATGAAATTCATGACCTACGGGTGGATGTCAACTTCCTATTCAGATGGAGAGACGAGCAGTCTGCACCCTCTACCTCGATCCCATCCCATGTTTAGGTTAACCCTAACATCCTGAATAGTTCTAGTTCTCAGCAGCATCTGGGACAGGTATACTATTCAACATATCTTAGATTTGAACACAAGATTCTTTTATGTGATGAGGCTAACCATATGTTACTCAGGATTGGAAGGAACGCGACCGTACCTGACCGGGCGATGGACACGAGGAGGGGTCTCTCTATAGCTCTACATGAGGAGTCTTCAGAGGACGAGGAGGAGAGACATCATATTCAGGGGCCCCATCAGCATCATCCGAGGATCTTGTGCTCGTCTCGGGGAGCCGAGAAGAGAAGGAGATTACAATTGCAGCATCAGCAACATTGAGATATCTCGAATTCTGTAGAGGACCTTACACCTCCGGTTGTGGTAGATACTAATGTAGCTTCTTTTCTACAACCTATAGTCATCAGCATCATCCGAGGATCTTGTGCTCATCTCAGCGAGCCGAGAAGAGAAGGAGATTACAATTGCAACATCAGCAGCATGGAGATATCTCGAATTCTGCGGAGGACCTTACACCTCCGGTTGTGGCAGATACCAATGTAGCTTCTTTTCTACAACCTATAGTAGATAATATTGATTTTGATCCCATGTTGCATCAAAAAGTTTGATGTATGAAGAACTCTATTTCCGTCAAATCAAAGAATGATCTTTTAGTTCATGTTTCAGATTCTTCATCTTCTATTTCCCATGGTTCCATCCCTTTTCCCCTGCTCTTAGGGGAGGAAAGCACATCAAAAAGATTCAGAAAGATGACCCCAATATGTCACAGTTTTGTAAAGAGAATATCACAGTTAAGGTGCCATTTGATGAGTACGTGGCTAACGATCCTGCATTCCAAAAATACCTTAAGGTGAGATGCACACCTACTAGGGTTAGCAGGAAGAAACCAAACCAATATGTAAAGACTCATGTCTTGTCAGTAGCCATAACCTATTGTCTCAAGAATCAGAAACTACAAAGGAAAAAGAGAGACATGGGTGCTCATTATGTGGAGAGTCATATCGACGACATTACGTTTGCATGCACTCTCTTAAATAACGGTTCTTCAATCAACTTACTTGCCTTATCATTATATCAAAAATTGGAGTCAGGGCCACATCGCAGATCGTTCAATGAAAAGACCTAAGGGAGAAGTGAAGAACGTCGTTATCTCGATTGAGAGCCAGGACTATAAGGTTGAATTCATAGTCTTAGACATGGAGACCCCCAATCATTAGAGAGAATCTCAGATCATTCCCAGGCGACTCTTCCTTAGAACCGTCGGCGCAACTTTAGACTATGGTACATGAATGATGAAGTTCCGTTCTCCAAGCGAAGAGGTGAACCTTGAGATGAAGCAGTCAAAATGGCAATGGCATGATTCAGAGAGTAGTATAGAGTACTCATCTTCAGAGGCAAATTGCAAAATGATTAGCACCATTGGGATTTGGAGATAGGTTCCTTCAGGACAAAGCGAGACCCTTTCATCTGGAAAGGACATAGTGCATGATGTAGTTTGCCAAGCGTTACCTAATCTTGTGAGAGATGCATCTACCTATTCCCATGATGACATAGAGACCCATCATGCTCTGTCAGTTCCATCCCCTTTAGAATAATCATGGGACATAGATGATGATTCAGACGTGGATTTGGCTGAATTACCGCATCTCTTTGGCAATCCGACTCTCGATACTTCTGAGTCAGTGGCGAGTACTACATAGTTGAGCCCACCTTCATGCAGTACACAACCATATTCAGATTCAGTTCAGTCAGATTTTCTCGATGATATCACATTGCCATAACTGAAATCACTGCCTCCTACACTGAAGTACGCCGTTCTTGTGAGACCCAAAGAGAGATATCCAGTTATCATTAACTCGAACTTGACTTTAGAACATGAGTCTAGGTTGTTAGAGGTTATAGAGAGGAACCACAAAGCAATAGGTTGGACAGTGTCGGATCTCGTAGGGATCAACCTCACTCTCTGCTAGCACCATATTGTGGATAACATGAGACATTCCCTTAAGTTTCAGAGGAGACTTAACCCCAATCTATGGAAAGTAGTGAAGAATGGGATTGAGAAATGGTGCAAAGTATGATTTATATACCCTATTTCTATCTCCATGTGGTTGGCCCCGCTTCATGTTGTCTCGAAGAAGTCGAGGATTCAGATGGTCCCAATGAGGAGGGGGTAGAGATCGTGACACAAGTACCCATGTCATGGTACGTCTGTGTCGACTACATGCGCCTAAATGCCACAACCAAGAAAGACCACTTTCCCTGGCCATTCATTGATCAGATCTTGGAGAGACTCGCAGAGAAAGCATTCTTATATTTTCTTGGCAGGTACTCAGGCTACAACCAGATAGCTATAGCCCTTGAGCACTAAGAAAAGACCACATTCACATGTCCATTCCGCACTTACGCGTTCAGGCGTATGCCATTCAGGCTTTGCAATGCTTCATGCACTTTTCAAGGGGGCATGATCAACATTTGACAAGATGGTGGGAGATTTCCTCGAAGTGTTCATGGATGACTTCTCGATTCATGGTGATTCATTCGATACATGTTTAGCGCACTTGGACCAAGTCCTCAGACGGTGTAGGGAGGTGAATCTGGTCTCTCCTGGGAAAAGAGTCACTTTATGATGACGGAGGTATCTGATGAGCGACCCAAGCGACTAAGGTAAAAAGGTATCAATGGTCGTTGCAACCTCAACCTCTCGGATCGGACACAATCAAGAAATAAAAACCACCAAGAATAAAAATCGATCAAATCAAGCAAATAGCAGTCTCGCTATTTTATTTTACCTGGTATAGCTACCAGGGTTGAACATAAGGAGCACGGAATGCGTGGGCTACGAAGTAGTTGGGAATTCTAAAATAAAAGAAATTAACTATCTTTGGTGGATTTTTAGTTTTTCAATTTTTTCCTTTTTTTGGAATTTTTAATATAAGGAAAAATATAAAAGCACTCACAAATTCGCAAACCAACAATTATTTAACACACCAAAATGATCAGAAAATTAAAATTAAAATATTTTTGGTTTTTATAAATATTCTAGTGTTTTGGTATTTTTCTTGGCTTTTTCTGATTTTTAGTTGATTTTATAAAAATAAAACAAGGCGAAAAATGCAAGCTACTGTGCAGCCAGAATCTAAAGGCTCTTTAAAAATACTTAAAAGCTATAAAATTCAAGCAACAAGTTTATTATAAACTAAGAATAAAAACCAAACTCCAGAAACTGAAAATGCAATTTTTTGGATTTTTTTTAATTTTTTTAATGATTTTTCTAAGTTTTTAGTGTTTTTTTATTTTTATGGTTTTTATAAATCCAAATGCAACAAAAATTTGAGAGAGATAAAAACACAACAAAATAGATAATAAGAATTTTGTTTTTTGATTTTTAGATGATTCTTAATATTTTAATTTGATTTTTAAAACTCAACAAAAGCAAATTTTAAAGTTTTTGAATTTTTAGAAATAACAAACGAAAACAAAACGAGCCCAAAAATTTAAAGAAATTCCTACAACATGGCAGGAGCCATGTGTCAAAATTTCACGATTTTTGGATGAAATTTGATATTTATTCAAGCTAATAAAAAACGCATAGCACATAGGGACCTATTTACAAGGAAAATAAGTTCCAGGGACTAAAAGATAACACACTTCAAAAATCCAAGGAGCCTACTGCAATTTTTCCATCAATTCTAGCACATGGTGAAATACAACACGCACAGGGGCATACGTGAAAATAATAAAACTATAAAGTCAAGACATAATATCCACTAAACCCAGGGCCACACTTGCAAATGTTCCATAAAGACACGTGACGATGCACGTGCCACCATACAAGGAGGACTAAAATGCAAATAATAAAAACTAAAGGGGCACAAATGTAAAAAGTCCATAGTATACTTTCTATTTTACAGACTAAACGACAAATAAAATAAAGGTAGGGGTATGTGAGCAAATTACCCAAGCATGGCGTACGGCTCACGTGGAGTGACAGGTGGCATGCTCTGGTTGGCAGGAGATGTGCGTCTCTGGCACTGACAGCTGACGCATCCAACGGCTTGACAACGGGGCAAACGTGGGGCGTACGAGGCTGTTAGATGTCAGATTTAACAGCCGGTCAGGCACGGGCGATGAACGTTCCTGATGGGAACTGGAGAAGAGGGAGGATCCGACGGCTGAGGAGGGTCCTGGATGAACTCCGTCTGGGTGAGGTTTGTTGGAGAACTGGCAGTGCTCCGGGCGTCTAATGAACGATCAAGAAGCAGGGCTCGACTCACTACGCTCTTCTGCATCGGGTGGCAGTGCCGGATGGAGCATCCACCGGTCGGATCTCTGGGAAGGTGGCGGTGACCTGGGATAGCTCCGGCGAGGCTGGATGAAGGCGAGCTGAGGTATCTCCATGCGCGACTCGACCTGGGGGTAAATCTCCTTCTCGGAGGCGTGCTCCGGCCAAGGTTATTTGATTAAAGATAAAGGGAAGCGACGATGGGAGGTGAAGGGAGGTTCCAGCAATGCGGGGGTGGAACCTAAGCCTAATCTCGGCTTGTACAACCGAGATTTGAGTGTTCAGACTGCGGAGGAAGGATGACGGTGAACCGTAGAGTCGATCTGAATGGATATTTATGGCTGATGGAGCTCCGACCATCAGGTTGGAGCCGACGGAGGGGCAAATGAAGGTTTTGATATAATCGGAACTAGGACTGAAGAGAGGTATACCTGATGGTCCTAGATTAATCCTGAGATCCATGAGGTGAGGTCGATGGGGATCGTCGCATCTACCACGCTGCGGAAGGCGAGGAGGCTCGAACGCGGCAGAGCGCCGACCACGTGCTTCGAGTGTCGGTTGCAACCACTCTCTCCAGCCACCAAAGGGTTCTTTCGAAAGCTGTCACCAAGGGGAAGGTCTCTAGGGTAGAAAGAGGGTGTGCGACGCGAGATGCTGCTCTGGGTAATAAAATGAAGGATTTATAGCTCTTCCCAAGTTGTTGCTAAGATCAGGTGAGGGCACGCAAACCGAAGGTGATCCGAGCTTCCCTAAGGATCCACGAGGGTCGTGGATCCAAGGGGAAGTATTGGGCGAAAGAATCGGGGTGAAAGGTGGTCGGATCTGCTCCAAAGAATTTGAAGAAAATGGGCGTGTGAGACAGATCCACGAAGAGAGGGTCTGGGAGGGGGAGTTGACCGGGGTCAACATCCCTCTTGGACCAATCAGAAAATTCCGTGGTCAAAATTATTTGTAAATTAAATTAAAAATAGAAAACAATTTTATTTTTAAATATTTTCAAAATAAAAAATGTTCATTATTTTTCAAACTATTTTTTAGTTATTTTTATGAAAATAAATTATGCTATATACATTATATTATATACAGGTATAAAATACTTAGGTATTTTATTTATTTTTTTTATTTTCTTATTTTTGTATAAATACCCCAATTTTATATTTTATTTATTTTCAACCCTAAAATTTGGGATATAAAATAAATTTTTTTATTTTTAGTAATTATTTACAACTGTAAAATAAATATGTGGTGATACATATATACATGTGTTATGTACAGGGTATAGAGAGAGAAATTATTTTTGATTTTATTTTATTTTTATAATTTTTATTTTATTTTTATTATTTTTATTTTATTTTTAGAAATATATTCAAGATAATAGAAACACATTTTTATTTTTATTTTTGTGAAAATAAAATATATACATAAAGACGAAATGTGTGCAAGATAGAGTGGCCATATCTCTCTCTACTTATTTTATTTGGCGATCAGGCCCATATTGGGCCCTCTCTTGGGTTCTGGTCACTCAATATTTATTCTAAATATTTCCTTCTTTTTTTCTTTATTCTTTATTCTTTTGTTTTTGCAGAATTACATGCTAATTATTGAATATTAATAAATGCATGCTTATTGGTAACTTATTGTATTTAAAACTATATACATGGTCTTTTGCCAATATATTTAGCTAAAATAAAAGAATAAAGAGTGATGAATGAGTATTCATCACCCTCTATACTTTAATTTTGCTAGTACCTTAGCAAACACTTATTTGAAAAAGAAGTGAAAAAGAGAAATGAAATGAAAAAGAAGAAAGAGAAGGTGAATCAATGCTGATTATTAAACTTGTCTTCATTAAATTGAAGTATGGAGCTCAGTCAGATCTTTGGATTATTAATTTGTTGGAACCTTATTTGGACTTAGGTTTAAAACTCAACAACCTCTAAGTTCCACTAATCTATAGTCAAGACTTCTCAATAATCCAGATCAGAACAAGTCTACATACACAAACTCTGATGACCATGAATCTTTTCTTGTACGGTGTAAGTGATATGTAGCTCCCCAACTCAGAAATGGCAAAGTAACAACCCCCCTCAACGAGGTAACTCTAATGCCCTAGTCTGGAAGCTCTTTACTCAAGGAGCGGGGTATTCCCTTCTAAGTTCAAGTTCAACCGGCTCAAGAAGAGGAGGAAGACAAGAATGGATCATGGCCAGTGTAGCCATGTATCCTTGGGAGCTCAACTAGTGTAGCTAAGTCTCCCTGCTGCAAGCTTCATGAGATGGGCATGGGTAACTTAAGCTTTGCTTTATTGGACTATATACACTCAGGTGGGTATTTCATTTTCTATCAGACCCACCATTTTTTTGGAGTTCTTTTCTTTTTGCACATTTTTTTGATGTGCATATGTACAACATATCTACATGGTGCAACATATAAACATAAGGAGTTTTTCCTCTTGAGCCAGTAGACTATCCCACTTTTGAAGCTCTATTGCAACCCACAACTCATGTCTTAAGACCTCAACATCTCCAGACCAAGTTGAGATGCACTTCCTTCACTAGAAGAAGAAGAAAAGAGGTTCCGCCTAGAAGTACTACCCTCATATGCTACCCCAAGTCAAAGAAGACTGCCTCCTCACCACCTCATCCATAGAGAGATAGGTGCAAGGTGATGGTGCAAGTAAAGTCATTGTCTGTGAGAGTCATGTGTGTGTTGTTAAGTGTTCTACTTAGGCTCATCAAGATGACATATGATCATAGCCTAGTGGACTCAAAGAATTAAGTCACCATGGACCTGAAAAGTCTCAACCCTAAGCCCTATAAGGTTCCTCTTGGAATTAGGTGGATTAATATCTTAACCAAGCTCCATTTTTCAATTTAATTCCAGGTTAGTTTAAATGTCAACTATGATTCAGAAAAACTGAACAAATATTTACAAAAATGCAATTTTTGAAAATTTTTGAAGACATGCAAAATTTTTGAAAAATGTTTGAAAATATGCAAAATTTTTGAAAAATGTTTGAAAACATGGATGTATGCATGAATGCAGAAGTTTGCAAGGTATTTACACACATTTACACAAGGGTTTTTGCAAACTTTTTGTTTTTCAAACATTTTAAAAAAAAATTGTACTATATACATAATTTTGATATAAAAATATTTACAAACTATTTATACAAAACATTTTTACAAATATTTTTACAAAAATAATTTATAAATAGCTATGTATGTGCAATAAAGTATTTTATGTACAAGCAAATTTTTAAATTTTTATGGATTTTTAAGGATTTTAGCCATTTTATTTATTAACACACTCATACAAAGTACGAGTTATGGCTAAAGTATATATGAAATATATACGACACCCCCCTATACTTAGCTCGAACGATGTCCTCAGAGTAAATCAAGAGTGATGAAGAAGACATAACTCGTGCTTAGTATAGGGAAGTGAAAAGGAATACTATACTACAAAGACGAATGAAAGAATAGAATGGAAAAGAATTTTGGGGTTTCCCCCTGTACTTAGGATCAAGTAATCCTATGTATAGTAGGCTGTATAGAAAGAGAAATCTGAGTGGAAGAATGTACAGGATCTACCTCCCCTATACTTAGGGTAAAATAGCCCTAAGTATAGGCAGCAAAACAGAGGTAGAAAAGAGTCAAAAGAAAATCAAAAGTCTCACCCCCTATGCTTAGGGTAAAGTACACCCTAAGTATAGCATAATCAAGGATGCACATGGGGTGTTGGACTGAAGAATAGTGTGATATAGATATCTGGATCTATACAAGGTGGGAGAACAGTGATAATCAGGCATGAGATGCAATAGATGTGAGTCAAGAGACCACATCTCACGCAAAATGAATAGGGGCGACGTCAACGACCAGCGGCTCATGATCAGGATATGGTTTGAGCCGATGCCCGTTAACATGAAAGGTAGACTCGGATGACAACTCGGATATGTTGATGCTTCCGTTGTCGTGTACCTATCGGACCAGGTATGGTCCCTTCCACTTGCTCTGTAATTTCCCTGGAAATAATCTAAGCCTGGCATCGAACAACCATACTCCTTTTCCTGGCTCAAACTGTTTGTGGTCGATATGAGAATCATGCCACTCCTTCACTCTCTCCTTATAATGTAGGCTGCTCGAAAAGGCTGCATCTCTATGCTCCTCCAGGGCTACCAACTCTGCCCTCCTCTGATCTCCTACACTCACTGGATCCAAAATTATATCAGTGACTGCCCAAAGTGACCTATGTCTCAGCTCAACAGGTAAATGGCATGACTTGCCATAAACGAGGCGAAAGGATGATGTACCCAAAGGCCTCTTGAAG
Source organism: Ottelia alismoides (assembly GCA_037367405.1). Classification (NCBI taxonomy): domain Eukaryota; kingdom Viridiplantae; phylum Streptophyta; class Magnoliopsida; order Alismatales; family Hydrocharitaceae; genus Ottelia; species Ottelia alismoides. The sequence goes on from JAZKJV010010115.1 coordinate 62,052, forward strand.
GATGTCCTATATGCCCACAAGACTGAGTCCAAAAGCTGTGACCAATCCTTTCGGTCAGGGCAGACGACCTTGTCTTGATCTCCCTGTTCGACACTTCAGCAAGACCATGGGTCTGAGGATGATACAGTGTAGCTACTTGATGGTCAATGCTGAACTCGCTAGCAAGGGCCTTTACCTTGTCGTTGACAAAATGAGACCCCCCGTTAGATATCAATACTCTAGGCACCCCGAACCGTGAAATGATATTCTTCCTAAAAAATCAGCATATAGTCCTAGCATCTGCGGTTCGGGCGGGAATGGCCGCAACCCAACGACTCACATAATCTACGACCAACAAAATGTACTCAAATCCCCGACTCTTAGGGAATGGACCCACGAAATTGATGCCCCATGCATCAAAAACCTCACAGAAGTGAATGGGCTGCATCGACATCATATCACGTTGTCCACAAGTGCCCATCCTCTGACAGTCAGTACACCTCTTCACGAATTCATCAGAATCCTTGAAGAGGGTAGGACACCATAGGCCAGATTGGAGCACTTTCTGTGTCGTTCTCCTCCCGGAGTGATGTTCTCCTACCTCAAGCTTGTGGCAGTAAGTGAGGACACTATGGTGCTCCTCCTGAGGAATGCACTGACGCCAGACGTTATCCCCTCCTTCATGATAAAGGACGAGACTCTCCTAATGGTAGAACTTGACCTTCGCGAGGAATGTCTCAAGTCGCTATCTGGGCCAACCTTGTGGAACTTTCTTGGCAACATGATAGTTCACAATGTCGGCGTACCACGAGAGAGAAGCGATAGTAAGGACCGCCTCATCTGGGAAGGTATCAGAAATAGGCTCAATCTGCCCAGAATCCTCAAGATGCTCTAATAGGGAGAGATGATCCGCCACCACATTCTTGACTCCAGTCTTATCCTTAATCTATATCAAACTCATGGAGTAGAAGGATCCATCTGGTCAATCTAGCTTTGGCATCCTTCTTGGCCATAAGGTACCTGATGGCGGTGTGATCTGTGAAAATGGTCACCTTAGATCCAATGATGTACGATCTAAACTTATCTAGGGCAAACACTATGGCTAGCATCTCCTTATCAGTGATGGTGTAGTTCCACTGAGCAGCATCCAAATTATTGCTAGGGTAGTGTATGGCAAATGGCACTCCATCCCTCCTCTGTCCCAGCACAACACCTACAACAAAAGCAGAGGCATCCGTCATGATCTCGAATGGGAGAGACCAATCATGCGGCTGGAGGACAAGAGCCTCAACAACTAGACTCTTGAGAGTCTCAAATGACGCAAGACACTTATCATCCACAATGAACTTGATGTCTTTGGTCAGCAAATCAGTCAACGGCTTGGCAATACTGCTGAAATCATGAATGAATTGTCGGTAGAAACTGACGTGCCCCAGAAAAGACCATAACTGTCGCAAGTTAGACGGTGGACTGAGTTTCCTAATGATATCCACCTTGGTCGGATCAACCTCCATGCCCCTGTTGGAGATGATATGGCCAAGCATCATCCCTTAAGTCACCATGAAGTGACTCTTCTCCCAAGAAAGCACAAGATGGACCTCAATGCATCGTTGAAGGACACGGTCTAAGCATTCAAGACAAGCATCAAACTCATCGCCATAGACCGAAAAGTCATCCATGAAGACCTCCAAGCACTCACCCATCATGTCTGAAAAGATGGACAACATGCACCTTTGGAATGTCGTTGGGGCGTTACATAGACCAAAGGGCATCCGTTAAAAGCATATGTCCCAAAGGGACAGTTGAATGTGGTATTATCCTGGTCTTCGGGCGCAATGGACACCTGATTATATCTGGAGTACCCGTCCAAGAAACAGTAGTGACTCTTCCTGGATAGCCTCTCTGTAATCTAATCAATAAGAGGCAGTGAGAAATGATCCTTCTAGATGTACCGATTCAATTGTATGTAGTCCATACAGACCCTCCAAGAAGTGGGTACCCGGGTAGCGATCTCCTCTCCAGACTCACTAGCAATTGTGGTGATGCCCGTCTTCTCGGGTACCACATGTAACGGACTAACCCATTTGGAGTCGATAAAATCAGTGCTCCACCATTTCGACATCTCCTTCATGACAACCTCTCGAAGATTCGGGTTCAGCCGCCGCTGGAACTCACGTGACGGCTTTGCGTCCTCTTCGAGATAGGTATGGTGGGAGCACAGGGCCGGACTTATCCCCTAGAGATCGGCTACGCTCCATCCTATCGCCTTGCGGTTCTTTTCAAGAACCCCCATCAAATGGGATTCTTGCTCTCCAGTCAAATCTGCTGAGATAATGACTGGGTGTATCTCATGCTCACTCGCAAGGAACCTATACTTCAACGATGATGGCAAGGGCTTCAGCTCTGAACAATTGGGTGCTGGCGGATCTGGCCTCTGAAATGTCTGAGTGAATGTGACCAAATCTTCATGGGAGAATAAGAACTCTCACTGAAAATCAGAATATGGTGAAGATTAATCTGCTGATATATCTCTGTTCTGAATGGGATCAGCCTCCACCCTAGCTGCTGGCCCTGTGGACGTCAGATCTGAAATCATATTATCGAACTCGGCCCAATCAATATCTGACTCTGAGGGATCTGAATCTGTATCACAAACATCAACTGCCTCGCTATCGGGAACGCGATCCACTGCCTCATATGTGTCCTTTGCCAGGAATGTGCTCTCCAAGCTCTCCTCTACTGGAATCTGTGCATCAGCAAGATCTGAAGGTAAGAGGATGGCTCATGAAACCGGGTTTGACCAAATTGCCTCATTATTTGTGATCACAAAATCACACTCCTGCTGGTCGTCTCGCTCTGCCTCTGTCATCTGCTCTAGATCTGTAGGCGGGTCTAAGCAAGCTGAATCTCTGGCTCTAGTCTCCTCGATCGTCTCTATTTGTATACTCTCACCCTTGACGCGAAAGTATACCTTCCCGCTATCATGATCGGACACTACCTTGGCCGTGGTCAAGAACAGGCGTCCTAAAATGATGGGGGTATCGGTCACAGACTCAAGGATCTCCATGTCCAACACAATGAAGAACACGGGGAATTTCAGGCCCTGAATAGTGACAATAACGTCCTTCAGCAACCCCTTCAGCTTCTTGACAAATCGATCAGTGAACTGAAGGACCGTCCTGCTTTGTCGAAGAGGGCCAAACTCGAATCGGTCGAATAAGGCTGCCGGAAGTAGGTTGATGGAAGAACCGCTATCTAATAGAGTCCGATCGAACCTCTACTCATGTATGTGGCATATGACATAGGGAGCTCCTGCATCTGGCCTCTTGGCTGGCAGACGGTTCTGGATGGCAAAGCAAGTGGCACGAGTGAGCATATGGATCTCTGACTGGTGGTTCCTTCTCTTCCTGCAAATGGTAGTCCTTTCTTTGAGGTTCCTCTGGAAGACAGGGATGTGCTCCAAGGCCTCCTGTAGAGTCAGCTGTATATGAAATCTGTCCATCATCTGCTGGTTGAAGTCTAACTGATGGGATTTTTTTGGATCTTTTTTGGTCCCCTTAGCCAAGAGGAGTGCTTGGGGGAAAGGGGACGGTTGGGTCCTTCTCAGATGAAGGACTAGGATCGGGTCTATGCTACTGTGGCAAAGTAGAATACATACATAAATCATCAATCAACACAGATGGACTCACAAATGACAAACCCTTTCCTTTATTTACAGAATCATCCTGAGATACATCGAAAGCAGGAAATGCAACAGGAATGAAATTGGTGGCCTCAATACCACCTACGACGTCTGGACTCGCGGCATCAGAACCACGCTCTGGCTCAGCAACTCTAGTGGCATCAGTACCACCTCTTCCATCTGGTGAAGCGACGGCCTCAGTATCGTCGTCTGGATCAACGTCCTTGGTGGAGTTGTTAGCAATGTGAGCCCGAGGCGAACCATTCCTACAATAAATGTTATTATAATAAATGATTTATCAATAAAAGTTATTGATTGTTTTTCACTCCCTTTCTGAGATTGAATGAGTGAATGCACTATAAGGTCCCTCTGTACAATAAGGGTTATGTACCATGGCCAACTAGATAATCATATAAATGGTGATTCATTGATTGAATCATAGAGGCTGATGCTTGGATGAATCTCTAAGGAGTTAGATAGAGGATTCATCAAGCATCATTAAATGATTGTCAAGTGATGATCTCCAGCCTGAGTAAGAGATGGAAATACTTTCTCATTAGGCTGATATCTGACCGACCTCTTGATGCAGGTCCTCTGCATGGTAATAGTGTTTCAAAGGTGTCAGATTAGTTGAGTCAATGGGTTGATTTAACGAGATCGCGATAACCAAAGACCTGTGTTGAATACTGTCACAACATAGGCACACATCCTCTGACCAAAGACAGATGTGTTGCTATATGTTTGAGTGTGTACATTTGGCAGACCAATAGGTTGATGACCTAACCAAGGTCTATACACCGACGAGCTGGTGTGCATGTAAGGACATGTGAGAAATACGATCCCTCGAAGGGATCATACAGGTTCACTTGTGAACCGGGAGACATGAGCTCACTCATGAGGTATGGGGACTGATCAAATTCCATGCATGGTCGTCATGCTTTGGAAGCATGACATGAATTTGAAGGTAAGATATATGCTTTGTGAAAGTATACGATCTATACCAAATCCCAAAGACCAAGATTAAGAATCTTAGTGATCAAACCCTGAAGATGACATTATAAAAGTGATCTATATCTTCAGGATGATCATAGGTCTTACAGTATGCAGGATGTACATGTGTTGGGAATACCTGAGGGTGATGTGATCATAAACGATTGTATAACCATGACGCTTCCATTCCGAGGGAGTGATGAAACTGGTTTGGATTTTAGTGACTCCTCTCAGTAGAGAAGTGACCAAATCTTAATCCATGTACTGTACATTAATCTGAATGAGATTCAGATACAATGAGAAGATTAGGTTTACGGCCTTAATTTAATCAAGCATCTATGGGAGGTCCCTGAGATCTCGATTTGAGATGTGATCTCTATATCCAGGTCATATCTGGATTTGAGATGTGATCTCAATATCCAAGTCACTATACGTGTAGCAATACAATCGCCCTATCCTTATCTCCAAGTTTCTGCGGAGAAATCACATTATTCTTGAAAGGGTTCAAGAATAATTCAATAGATCTAAGCATTAAGAAATTTATAATTAAATGTGATTTAATTATCTTGATGTATGTGGAAATTATCCAATATAATTAAATGTAATTTAATTATTATGGATAATAATAATGTTGATAGCAATATTCAATTATTCATTATATATTATAAATATGATTTATAATGTATTAGAGAGAGCTTATTATAATTTATATTTGTTAATTAATTGTTAATGTGTATTGGATACACATTGTGTAATTAATTGAAAGTGTAAATTATATTTTTTTTGGGTTGTGAATGTGATTCACAAATATCCAATAGTAAGATTGCAATATTCTCAGAATTAATTATGAATTATTTTTAAGAATAAATCACAACAAAAGTTGTTGGAGATTATGGGAGAAATTCATGGAGATATGCAATCTCATGATATTACATGGATTGAGATCCATGGATCCCAAAACCCTATAAATAGAGAAGCATACTATGCTCTCTAGGTTATGCTTTTGAAGCACATCTCTCTCTCTCTTCTCTTCCCACACGTCAACTCTCTCTCCCTCTCTCCTTGGTGGCCGTCCACCGAACCCTAAAGGAAAAAGCCGTCGTCACCTTCGCCACCACGCCGCCGCTTTGACGTTCTTTGGATCTCCATCTTCTTTGGAGTGATACGCTTGTGAAGAAGGCGTACGATCTCGTACGACGAGATCAAGAGATCACCGTGCTTGGATCAACTTGTTGGATTGCGAGGACCGCACGACTCATCCCCACGCTCGCAAGCTTCTTCTCCAACGATAGGACATGAGATAGGAGGTCTCTTTTTGTAGAGACTCGATCAACCACACTTCAAGAGGTATTCCTTTATACTTGTTGTAGTTATAGATGAAATGATCCAAGAATCATTCTTGGATCCTGTGGTTTCATCGTATGAAAAGCTTTTAAATTCCGCTGCATAGAACAACTAGTACGACTAGTCATTCTTCATCGTATTCGATACGATGCTCACGCTTCCATGATGCGCTTGAGGATTAAACCATATCCTTCAAGTGGTATAAGAGCCTTAGGTCAAAGGTTTTGGATACGATCCATAAACCTAGGATGACTTGCCTCGTTAAGGTCGCGAAAGTTTTTTTGTCACATTTGATTTTCGCACATCTGTTTAGTGAATAAATTCGGCCCTGTTTAAAATGTTTAAACACGAATTAATCACTTGAATTTTGTTCCTTATTAAATAAGGGAATCATATGATCTGAGTTTACGTAATTTGGATTCCGTTTGCTCGAGATATGGTTGTTTTAATGAACATGTATTCACTGTTGCGGGAACTGAGAATCATAACATGATTAATGAGTTAATTACTGTTTTGATCCACCTAGAAATGCGTGAAATATCATTTAGGTTCTGTCCTAAATCAAATTAGCAATCTTTGAAAATTGATTTTATCTAATTTGGGTTTAAATTGATTGAGATATGTTAATTTTAGTAAGTAGGGGTCACTGCTGAAATTACAGTCCTAATCAAGAACCATGTGATTGTCAATTAGTGAAATTAATTGCTAATTTCATGAAATAATTATGGAAAATATTTGATAAATATTGAATGATGATTATTTTCTTAATTGACTTGGACTCAACCAATAAATTGATTAGATTTGATCTAGATCATAATTGGAAACACAATCATCAAACTCCTTGCTTGAATAGGATTGAGAATTTGTCTAGCAAATTTCCTTATAATAAAAAATGTTTTGATTATTACTATATGGTATAATTTCAGTTGAAAAACTGATGATCATCTCAAGTACAAAGTGATTGACTCGACATTATTTTTTCCCGAGGCGGATATGGTGTCTAGTCGGGGATCGCTGGGGTAGTGGGTCGCACCGATTGCAGTCCGTCCCACTCCCGCCGGTACTGGCCATGACAGGGGGTAGGGAACGAATGATGCCTGAGAGATCATGATGTATTTTTCTAAATATTAAAATTCGAATTAATATGTACTTTGATATAATACCATATAATCAAGTAAAATCAAGTTTGTTGATTGAATTAGATTAATAATTAATTTAATACGATTAAGTTAATTATATCCAAATTAAAAACACTCTATTATAAATAGATGTGTATTTCCCTTGGAAGAATTAATTATGTGAATATGATTCATGATAATTAATTAAAATTTGAATATGAGGTGGAGGATCACATAAGTGACATCCATGGTCTCCCTTCAAGGCGAAGGGTTCCATCGCCATATATTGTATGTGGGAGACGCCTGTATGAAGTGACAGCTCCTGCATACGATCCATTTGGATCGGGCTCGTCGCTTCTCGAAAGAGTAAGGACCTATGCGTAGTGACCCCAATATCAGGTCCTCATATTATTGGGGCGATATTGGATTGCGCATAGCGAGTTGTATTCCTGTTGACGGTTGGTTCAATTAGTGATGGGTCAACATCACCTTAGGGGTGGTGGGCCCGAGTATTAAAGAACGAATTGAGAAATACAAGTTGGACTTGCAAGGCGGAATGTGTTCCCTCTTCTCTTTATTAGAGTCATAGGTTCTCATATTATTGGGATATGATAAAGATAAAGAGGAGATCCCAATTCTTGCTTGAGATATAACGATAAATATCTCTTACTTTGAAAGTGATTAAGGGAATAAACTTTCAAAGTTGACAGAGCAAGACAAATTTGATTTAAAATGCCTTAATCAAATATCATAAATATGAATATATGATTATATATTCTAATATAGTGTAGTCTTACTTTCAGAAAATGAAGTCCATGAACCCACTAAGCAGGCTTCTGGAGGTCAATCAGTTGACCGGACCGAATTACTCAAAGTGGATCCATAATTTGGAGCTTGTTCTATCAGCTGAGCGCATAAGTTATGTTCTCTCAGAAGACAAGCATGAAAGCTCTAAAACGAAGGAAGAAAAGGCATACAATGACAAGTATGGTGAAGATCATGTCTTGGCAAGAAGTTATATCCTAGGTTCTCTCTCCAATGTTCTTCAGAAGCAACATGTGGAGATGAGCATATGCCATGAAATAATACAGAATCTGAAGGATATGTTTGGTGATATTAACCGCACCCAGCATTACAACATTATGAAAGAACTCGTTCACTTCAAGATGCAGGAAGGAACTTTGGTCCGAGAACATGTACTCAAAATGTTTGGGTACTTGTCTGAGCTGGAGACTCTTGGGGAAAATATGGATGCAGATATGCAAGCTGACTTCATTCTGTTGTCTTTACCCGTCTTTCAATAATTTTGTGGTTTCATTCCACATGAACGAGTTGGAATTGACGAACGCTGGACTTCTTGCTGCATTAAAGTCTGCAGAAGATGTAATAAAGAAAGATAGTCCCACTGGCAGTGCAATGGTTGCATAGGTCAGATGGAAGCACGGTCGGAAGCAAGGTTCTCGGAAGGGCCCGTCTCAGAAGAGAAAGAAAAAGAGTCAAGGCATTGGCTCATCTTCCAATGCATCCACATTGATAGCGTCAAAGAAACCCGACGTCTGTCACCACTGCAAGAAGTCGGGGCACTGGAAGCGTAACTGCCCGAAATACCTGAAGTCGGTCGACAAAGGTAAAGCCCCAGTAGGTATGAAATCTACTTTCATAATTGAAACTAGTTTTCTCATTGGATGAGAAGGAAGTTGGGTTGTTGATTCTGGTGCTTCTGTTCATGTATGCAATTTGTTGCATTTGTTTTAGGAAACTAGAAATCTGGAAGAAGGGGAGATAGTCATCCAGATGAGATATGATGCAAGTGTTGCAGCAGTCGCCATCGGGACCTGTCGACTATTATTATCTAGTGGTAGAGTCCTAGTACTTAAAGAGTGTCTTTATGTACCTGAAGTCAGAAGGATTTTTATATATGTATCTAAGCTTGTTAGAAGTGGATATCATTCCTTTTTTGTAATAAATCAGTCATAAATCATAATGATAAATATATTGCAGATGGCATTTTGACTTCTGGTGGACTCTATGAACTGTGCATTAATGAGCATGTCATGAATGTTACAACCACTAATAAAAACCCTAAAAGATCCAGGGAGAATAAAAATCATTCAAATATGATTTGGCATCAAAGGCTTGATCATTTATCTGTTGATAGGATCAATAGATTGATAAAGGATGGACCTTTAGATTTTCTATTGGTTCAATCTTTACCTACCCGTGAACATTGTATTCAAGGTAAGATGACTAGGATGCCTTTCTGCAACAAGGTTATAAGATGCGAAGGTATTATTGACCTAATACATACCGATGTATGTGGTCCCTTTAGTATCGCGACTCGAAATGGATATCGATATTATTTTACATTTATTGATGACCATTCGCAATACGGGTTTATCTTCCTATTATGTCATAAATATGAAACCTTTGAAAAGTTCAAAGAATTAAAGGCCTTGGTTGAGAACCAAATCGATAGGAAGATTAAACGGATTTGATCTGATCGAGGTGGCGAGTACCTCTCAGATGAATTCAAGGAATACCTTAAAGAGAATGGAATTGTCTCCAATCTCACTCCTCCTGGAACTCCCCAACTTAATGGTGTTGATAAAAGACGCAACAAGACTATCATGGACATGGTCCGTTCAATGATGAGCAAAGCACATTTACCACTTAGTTTCTGGGGATATGAAGTAGAGACTGCAATATATATCCTGAATAAGATTCCTAGCAAATCTGTACCTAAGACTCCTCATGAACTCTGGTATGGAACCAAACCTAGTGTTAATCACTTGAGGGTTTGGGGTTGCTTGGTTCATGCGAAGAACGTGGACGCAAGTAAGCTAGAATCTCACACTCGTGAGTGTTACTTCATTGGGTAAGTTAAAGATGGTATTGGATACCGGCTCTATGACCCTGAGACCCAAAAGGAATTTGTCTCTAGAGATGTAAAATTTCCGGAGGATGATTTCCTTAAAGGTCAAGACAAAAATGAAATAGAGGAACTCATTGAATCCCCGGAGGATTCTGAGCTTCCTAGACGAGAAACTGACGAGGTAAATAAAGATGAAACACCCATACCTCTTCGAAGGAGTTCGAGGGTGGTTGCACCACTGGAAAGGTATGGATTCCATGTGTCAAGTGAGACTGACAATGATCCTACTTCATTTGATGAAGTACTCACGGATCATGACATGGATAGATGGATGCTAGCAATGAAGTCAGAAATTGACTCCATGCATAAGAATGGTGTATGGACCCTAGAGGATCCACCTAAAGGGGTAAAACCCATTGGATGTAAATGGATCTTCAAGAGAAAGAGGGGACCTGATGGGAAAGTAGAGACTTTCAAGGCACGACTCATAGCCAAGGGCTACAAACAGAGAGAAGGCATAGGCTACGATGAGACATTCTCTCCTGTGGCTATGCTTAAATCCATCAGGATACTGCTAGCTATAGCTGCATATCTTGACTAAGATACTTAGCAGATGGACGTCAAGACGGCCTTCCTCAATGGATACCTCGAGGAGGATATCTATATGGAGCAGCCCCAGGGCTTCATAACTGAGGATGGTAAAGTATGTAAGCTGAAGAAATCCATCTATGGGCACAAGCAAGCTTCTCATAGCTGGAACATCATATTTGACGAAACCATAAAGAGTTATGATTTCGTGCAGAATCCTAATGAACCTTGTGTGTACAAGAAGCTTAGTGGGAGCGCCATTGTGTTCATCGTGCTTTACGTAGATGACATCCTTATCATTGGGAATGATACAGGGATGATGACCAGTGTGAAAATTTGGCTATCCCATACCTTTGAGATGAAAGATCTTGGAGAAGCCTCTTATATCTTAGGCCTGAAGTTGTTCAGAAACCGAGAAAAGAGGATATTGGGATTGTCACAGCATGGGTATATTAAGAAGATTCTTGAACGATTCTGCATGGATAGTTGTAAGAAAGGTTTCCTCCCCTTAAGACATGGTATCCACCTGTCTAAAGGGATGGCTCCTCAAACTATTGAGGAAAAGAAAGCCATGGCTGGATGCCCTTATGCATCAGCTGTACGAAGCTTGATGTATGTCGTGATGTGTACTAGGCTAGATATCTGCCATGCAGTGGGAGTGGTAAGTAGTTACCAATCCTGCTATGGAGAGAAACACTAGAATGTTGTAAAGAACATATTCAAATATCTAAAACATACGCAAGATTACATCTTGGTCTATGGAGATGGTGATCTCCAAGTCTTGAGATATACAGATTCTGACTTCCAATCAGATATTGATGATCAAAAGTCAACATCAGGGTTTGTATTCCTGTTGAATGGTGATGCTGTGAGCTGGAGAAGCAAGAAGCAGGACACTACAACAGATTCAACAACAGAAGCCGAGTACATTGCCGCATCGGATGCTGCAAAGGAGGCAGTGTGGTTGTGTAAGTTCATCCTGGAGCTTGGCGTAGTTTCCTATGATACTCCCATCCTGCTACTCTGCGATAACACGGGAGCCATTGCCCAGGCAAAGGAACCAAGATGGCATCAAAAGAGCAAGCACGTGGAAAGGAAATACCACATCATTCGGGAGATTCAAAAGCGTGGTGATATCATCATCACCAAGGTGTCCTCTACCGCCAACGTTGCTGATCCTCTTACCAAACCTCTAACACAGAAGGTTTTCAACAAGCATGTAATGAGTATGGGTTTAAGGATTGTTCCTGAATGGTTCTGAGGGCTAGTAGGAGATTGTTAGCAATGTGAGCCCGATGCGAACCATTCCTGCAATAAATGTTATTGTAATAAATGATTTACCAATAAAAGTTATTGATTGTTTTTCACTCCCTTTCTAAGATTGAATGAATGAATGCACTATAAGGTCCTCTGTATAATAAGGGTTATGTACCATGGCCAACTTGATAATCATATTGTTGTTTATTCATTGATTGAATCATAGAGGTTGATGCTTGGATGAATATCTAAGGAGTTAGATAGAGGACTCATCAAGCATCATCAAATGATTGTCACGGATTTGAGTTTACGTGATTTGGAGTCCGATTGCTCAAGTTATGATTATTTTAATGAACATGTATCCATTGTTTCGGGGATTGCGAATCTTGATGTAATTAAGGAGTTAATTACTGTCTTGAAATACCTAGAATTGCATGCAAATTACATAGGTTCTGTTGTAAATCAAATTAGAAAACTTTGGAAACTTATTTTTCATGATTTGGATTTAAATTGATTGAGATATGCTAATTTAAATAAGTGAGGGTCACTGTTGGAAATTATTTTCCTAATCAAGAACCTTCTGATTGTCATTTAACCCATTAGTGAAATTAAATGATTTAATTTCCTGAAATAATTATGGACAAATATTTGTGAAATATTTCATGATGATTATTTCCTTAAATGACATTGCCTTAACCAATAATTGATTAGATATGATCTAAATTACATTTGGTTACTCAATCTACTTTCCAACAAATATAGTTGCTTGAATAGGATTGGGAATGTGTAGAGCAAATTTCCTTATAATCAAAATAATTTTGATTATTACTATAAGGTATAACTTCGGTTGAAAAATCGATTAACATCTCAAGTACATAATGATCAATTTGGCATTGTCCTAACCCGAGGCGGATATGGTGTCTAGTTGAGGAGCATTGGGGTAGCAGGTTGCACTGTGTGCGATTTCTCACTCCAGTCGGTACTGGCCATGACAGCAGATAGGGAAGGGATAACGCTGGAGAGATCATGATGTATTTTCTGATTATTAAAATCCGAAATAATATGTATTTATGATAATACCATATTTCAAGTAACAAAAAGAATGTTTGTTGGATATTATTTGGATCATTTATATAATGTTATTAGATTGATTGTAATCCAAGTAAAATTAAAACTCTCTACTATGAATATAGTAGTATTTCCCTTGGAATAATTAATTATGTGAATATGATTCATAATAATAAATTAGAATTTGAACATGATATGAAGGATTACATAAGTGACTTCCATGGTCTCCCGTCAAGGCAAAGGGTTCCGTCGCCAGAGATTGTACGTAGGAGATGCTTGTCCGAAGTGACAGATCCTGCATACAAGCCATTTGGAACGGGCTCTTTGCTTCTCGAAAGAGTAAGGATGTATGCGTAGTGACCCCAATACGGGATCATTATATTATTGGGGCCATATTAGATTGCGCATAGTGAGTTGTATTCCTGTTGACGGTTGGTTCAATCAATGACAGGTCAACATCACTTTTGGGGTGGTGGGCCCAGGTGTTAAAGATCGAATTGGGAAATGCAAGTTGAACTTGCAAGGCGGAATGTGTTCCTGCTTCTTTTTATCCGAATAATAGTTTCTCATATTATTGGGATGTGACAAAGATAAGGAAGGAGATCCCATATCTTGCTTGAGATATATTGGTAAGTGTATCTCTTTCATTGAAAGTGATTAAGGGAATGATCTTTCAGTGTAGACAAGGCAAGACAACTTTGATTTTAAAATTCCTAAATCGAAGTAAAGTATATATTTATATACACTTATGCAAATTTCTTATTTTAGATAATCCTTCATTAAACCCACTCAATATTATACTCAATAATAACCTGTAAAATATCATGGATTGGATCCATGATCAAGATATTGTTCTTGCAGTTGGACACATAATGTATGTGGTTGCAATGTGCAAGTTTCCTCGTAATAATGAGGAATGACAATTAAATAGACAATAAGACTACAATCCTAGGGATTTTATGTCTCTATAGTCTTGATATCTCATCGAATGTACTTTGGAAGTGACATGTCTATGATGATCGCAATTGTCAAATAATTCTTATAGAAACCTAAGAAGATGTTCTGGCATACATATGCGCTCTTGACTTTTAATCATGAATGACATGGTTCACTGCATCATGCAGAATGGTAGCTCTATAGGAGAAGATGTATTCAAAATGTTTGAATACATACCTGAACTAAAGTCTTTTAGAGTTTAGATGGATATAGATACAATGAGGGTCATCATTCTACTATCTATACTCTAATAATTCATGAAGCTTCAGAATATTCATATTGTATGAATTGAATGAATCATGTATAAATGTTGAAGTACTCTTATATTGAAATCTTTTGAATTCAGCACAGGAGATCCTTTGTCTTAAACAATGGTTGTTTATAGATGAAGGGAGCGCAGTGGAATCATAGGTCTGACCCAAGTAAGAAGGAAAGTCAAAGAGTTGACTGTACTTCTGTGACTTCCATATAACATCCAAAGGGTTGGATGAATGCCAATTGTAATAAGCCAATGTATTGATAGTATGACTATCTAGTCTATCTAGAATCCTTAGAGAAGGACTCGAATAGGGCATCAGTATAATCTACATCTACATATAATCATTGAAATTGACTTTCTTATTAGTTAAGATAAAGTCTAATAATCGGATCTCATTCTTCTAATGATATTTGCAATTGGTTGCATATCTTTTAGAAGATAAGAAAATTTGATCTTAAGGTTTAATAGTCAACCACATGGATGTTGATGCAATTGTTGCAACAACCTCTATTTGATAAATAGACTTCATATTTTCAGCGGGAGAGACTTAGTCTTTGAGAATGTCTCTACGACCTAAATATTAGAATACACTCATTGTTTATTTATAAAATTTGGGAATAAACATGAATTCTGGAATAAACCTTTCATAAAGAGTTATGATGGATATATTTCAGACAGTATTTCAACATCTTGTGGACTCTACTAAATTAGAAAATTAATGAATGGTTCATTAACATTTCTAATACTGAAAATTAAACCTCTTGAAGATCAATAGGAAGATGAAAGTCATTTGACAATGATCTGGCATAAAGCTTTGGACATTTGTCTATTAATGAATAGACTAATAAGAGATGGAACTTTAGATTGTCTTAATTTCAAATCTTACATACTTGTGAATAATTGTATTCAAAGTAGAAATTGTCCAATGCACCCTTTTCTTAGAATGGTGTATGATGTCAAGGTATTCAAGATCTCATACATATTGATGTATGTAGATCATCTATATCAAAGTAAACATTAATGATATGTGATATCCATTGACGATTATTTGTCATATGAGTTTTCTTCCCTTCACCTTAGAAACCTTTGGAATGTTCAAAGATTTCATAGTTTTGGTTTAGAACCAAAGTCTGAAGGAAGATGAAATGAATTTGATCTAACCTAGGTATCAAGTACCTATTAGATGATATCAAAGAATACCTTACGGAGATACGAATATCATTCCTATCTCACTCCTCTTAATACACCTAAACTCGATAGAGTTGTACGGCTATACAATTGTATCATGTTTGACATGATTTGATCAATGATGACTTTTAACATAACTACCTCTTAGTTTCCAAAGAATATATTTGTAGTAGAGACTACAATATATATCCTTAATAAGTTCCATGTAAGTAAGCTGGAATCTAGCACAAGAGAGTGCTACTTCAGTAGAAAATAAAGGATGGTATTGGATACCTACTTTATGACCTTGAGATTCTTAAAAGATTTCATATCTGAGAATGTGATTCTTAGAGGATGACTCTCTTGAGAATCAAAATGAAAATGAAGTGAAGGAACTCATATAATCTCGAGAAGATAATAAGGCTCCTGAAATCGGAAACTAAAAGAATAATTAAAGATGAAACTAATACATCTTTGAATGAGTTTGAGGATGGATTCAATGTGTCAGAGAAATCTAACGATGATCTTACTTCATGAGATGAAGCTTTTGAAGATCATATCATGGAAAGATGGATGCTAGCAAAAAATTCTAAAATAGACTTCATATACAAGTATTGTATATGGACTCTCGAGGATCCACCTATAAGAGAAAGACCTGTTAGGTGTAAATGGATCTTCAAGAGAAAGAGGGAACCTAATGAGAAGGTAGAGACCTTCAAAGCACGGCTCGTAGCCATGAGCTACATACCAAAGAGAAGACATTGCTTGCAATGAGACTTTCTCTTCAGTGACCTGGCTTCACCCGATCAGAATATTGCTAAATATAACTACACAACTTGATATTGACATCTTTAAGATGGAAGTCAATATTGCATTCGTTTATGAATACCTCTCTGAGGATATTCTTACGAAGTAGCCCCAGGACTTCATGGTTGAGGAAAGTAAGGTGTGCTAGATGAAAAACTCCATCTCTAGATCATCGTGCTTAGTGGGAGTGCCATTGTGATCATCGTGCTAAATCTAGATGATATTCTAATCATCTAGAATGATATAAGGATAATAATAATAATAACTGTTTTATAATCTGGATGTTCCATACCTTGAGATATGATCTCAAGGATACCTCCTAGATCTTAGTTCTGAAGTTGTTTAGAAGCAAAGAGAAGAGGGTATTGGGACCGTCACATTAGTGGTACACCTTGGACATATTCCATTCTTGGAAAATTCCAAGAAAGGCTTCTTTCCCTCAAGATATGGTACTGACCTAGCTAAAGGGATATCAGCTCAAGGAGTTGAGGAAGTGAATGCTAAAACTGCTTGCCCTTATGCATCAGTTACGAGAAGCCGAGTGTATGCTATATGCATGCAAAAGCCATATGTCTACCATACAATGGGAGTAGTAAATTGTTACTAATTCTACTATGGAAAAAAACACTTGATTACAGTAATAACAATATCTTGAAAGAGGACAAGACTTTCGAGATAGTGATCTATGTCTTATCTCAAGAACTTAAGACTTTATAGATAGAGATCTAAAGGGTCTTAACAGTGGATACCTTAGGAGATAGAGATCTCAAGGAATAAGGAGATGGATTTAGATAAGGCTAATGGAAATACTGGTCAGAATGATGATTGAGTTGTAGTTTCACGGACACTATAACTGACAATATTGAGTATAGGTTGCATAAGATGCAACATTCGCATGCCGTAAAAGGACTTGGTGTGGTCTCTTAGGAACAGATTGACTGATCAACTTACCAAGCTATTTTCCTAATTAGCCTATGACACATGAGTGTGGGTTTAAAGATTAACCCATTAATGGCTCTTTGGGCTAGTGAGAGATTGTTGGACATGCGAGCCCACAGTGAGCCATTATGTAATAAATTTTATTGCAAATATCATTCCCTGATCTGAAATGAAGAATAAATAATTTGCATAATAGATCCTTAGTACAATTAGAGTTATGTACCATGGCTGTGACGCCCCGCCCCGCAGGGAGGACGCCAGACCTAATTCCCTAGGATCCAGATACTCAGCAATAGCCACATTCATACATCATGATTAACATTCGGAATGTAATGCAGGAAAGTAAAGAGCAAAATGTACCAATGACATTTATATATTCATGGTTCCCAAAAATATTACAAATTTCTAATAGAGTCCACAATATATTTTTACATGGCTAACAACTTAAACAACATAAGCTACAAAAGTATAATAACAACTATTAAAATTCTGCAAGTGAAACTGTACCCTGTGTCTTGTACAAACTGTAGAAGATCAAGTTACCATTGTTGCTCAACAACCTGTAAACCTGGATGGGTTTCCAAAGAAGTACGTATGAGCAAAAAGCTCAATACAGCTAAAACATGCTAACACTACACTAAGTAGAAAGTGTAAAAGAGTAAAGAGATGGATGTTTATGTTCCTTTATTAACCTTATCATTATTATTCACTATCCCAAACATGTATAAAGCGATTATTCTAAATTGCACACAAACTAATACTTGTAATCTCATCAATTTTTCATTTACTTACCAGAGCCGTTGGGGTTAATCATATAAGCATCTGTAAATAGGTATATTATTAGTTCAAGACATATTTCCATCATATAAAATGCTGAGTTCAAACATTAATAACATCATCTCAACAGTCACATCATGTGCACTGGAGCAACTAACTCACGCAACCAACCCCAACTCCAACTTCAACCCATTTCTCCCAGCTTACCCGCCACAAGGGGAATACCTGGGAATGAGTACACTGCGGCCGAACGGGACCGCACCGGATACACCCTTGTGACAAAGTACGAGTCTTCAACGAGTGTCGTACTAGGGACGCAGACACACCGACGGTACCCATAGCACTATGCTCAACCGACAAAGTCGCGGAACACACCGACAGACTCGCGGAACTAGAACCAACACTCCATCTAAGACTCACCGGGACCACGAGAGATGCGCCCCACTCTCAGGTATGCTTACTTCTCTAAACATGACACATACATCCAATCATCGAAAAGTGATAATTCAATCTTACTTTTATTTATATCAAACATTTACTAAAGAAAGGTATCACATTGATCCTGCAATTTCTACTGTTGGTTAGAGTTAACAACGATGTAAAAAGTAGCTACGGATATTTGATTAACTATGCCTCCGGCTACTCCATCGAGGGATCGAATACTAACGGGATATTAGGATCAAAATGTCACCCAACTCGTCCGTTAGGGTTGTGGCCTAGGATATCTGCTCGAGGGTCCAAAGATACATGCATATTACCTTACAACACCTATGCCCATCTATCTGACTAATGTGACAACTAACCCATGGGATGATAATAATTACAATATGTTGAAATTTGATATTTGCATGGGCTAGTGGATGTTGTTTATACATCACGACTCAAGTAAATTCATCACAATGATACTACTAATGGTATCTGTTGAGTTCCTCTTTTAATGCACTTGATTCATGATGCATCTATTTAAAAGAGGCAGAATAATATACATTACAAATTCATATCTAAGGGTTTTCTGAACCCTACAAAATGATTCAGAAGATGGTGTTTGAGATCATTGTATTGTTCTAAAGTGCATACTAAATGTTTCCTTACTGTAAGATAGCTCTA
The DNA here is from genome assembly GCA_037367405.1 of Ottelia alismoides. Lineage (NCBI taxonomy): Eukaryota > Viridiplantae > Streptophyta > Magnoliopsida > Alismatales > Hydrocharitaceae > Ottelia > Ottelia alismoides. Next base: position 81,002 of record JAZKJV010010115.1, read on the forward strand.
ATATAAGGTGTTAAATACATCTCCAGTAAATGTTTACCCATCATGGTCAAGTGTAGTAGTGATATCATTCCCTATTTTGATCTAATGATACCATTTCCGGCAATACTGAACTTTGAATTAAATAATGTTAACACGAATGTAAATTATGAGATATTAAATATAGAAACATTAACCATGACTAAATAGCTCGTGATTATTTACTATCAAAGATTTAACGTCTATCTAGGAACAACTTTTAATTAGTCAAATTAATGGCGTGATGGAATCGATCCGAGAATGGCATATACTAGATATCTTTAACCGTTCTAGCGAGGAAAATGAATTCAATAATCATAAAACAAGAGCATCTCTTTCAAATCATATTACAAGGACATACATACAATATGATTCGTGTCATCACATCTAACAACATTGGTTAATAATATCACATGCAATTCATCTGAACTACGTGGTGATGGATCTGAATTTAAGTAGGTGCATATATTGTTGAAAGGGCTCATGATAGATTGTATTTTTAATCAATATGACCTTCGTTGTTTACCTTAGCATCAACATATGGTGTATCTATAGGAATAAGATAACTAGTGCTTATCTAATGAATGGAGATTCCGTGAGATTTCTACACAATAGGATGTGGCACACATCCCTGCATATTTTGGAGATTTCCTACATTTGTTAATATCATCAATAATTAATATAATCATGAGTTTTATTTTAACCCAATACTTAAGGTCGTAAACTAAAGGTCATTTACGTATGTTTGTTAAACAAGAAAATCACATGTTATTTAGCTATTATGTAGTGGACCACCTGCTCGTATCCCATCATAAACATGGATGAGGGATTTGTGACTTTAATCTAAAAAAAAGTAGATTTTGCAATTTAATGCATAACGATGATGCACGGCGTTGTTTTATTTGTTGCTCCTGCCAATTAATAGTGTGTATCGGTATATCACATAAAGTCTACAAAATCAAAATCGAAAATACGTATGGTAAGGCGGTTACTAGGATTCAAGGTTGTCCATAATTAAATTTTAGTATTTAACCGATCATGTACATCATAATAAATATGGATCAATATTCCACTTATGCACAATTTAACTCTATAAGTAACGGTGGTATTCAATATAGCTTTTGCATAATTGTTCATTATTAGAAATATCATGTCTGTTCATATGCCATCATTGTGGTTGCTCTATTTTTTAAAAAAAAAGAAGGGAAAAATTTTATTAAACATAACGTCATTAGTTAAGTAACTAATATATATATTTATGAAAATAATCGTGCATAGGGAAACCAAGAGTCAAGAATTCCCTACCATTTATAACAACAAAAGAAAAACGTCCAGATTTAATCTCCTACCATTTATAACAACAAAAGAAAAACGTCAAGGTTTCAAGGATAGCATATAGGTTCAATAATGATTGTGAAGCCAACGACGAAAAAAATCTATTATACACATACATTCTCATGCACCCATTGATAGATATTTTACTCCCTAACCCCATCCGATCTATTCATGTGACAACATACATATCCAACACATCTTTTATTCCACCATTTAAACTTAGCATGCATGTAGATTTAACATATATATCATTTAGCATTTTTTTATCATTAGAAACATGAACAACCATCAATCTCCACATCAAGGAGGAAACCAATCTAGCAAGAGGGACACGAAGGTCCATGGGACACATGCCCGGTGAGAAAATTACAAGAAAAAAAAGGTAGAGGGAGATCGTACCTATTTGAATGTTCGATCTCGCATGTAATATCGTGTCTTCATTCTAAATATCTCCCATGTATTTTTCCAACAACGGATGCCTCTAAATCACAAAAATATTTTCTTAGATCTAACACATAATTAAAATCACAAATAACGTGGATAGGGAGAGGTGATCTTACATTTCTAGTAGTAGATCTTTGTAGAGGATGACAAGAGAAAGCTCCTCTCCAAAAATGGTGGTGATTCGCCACCTCCGCGATACTTTGATGGAGCTACAACAAGCTGGGAGGTGGAAGATGGTATGTGGTGGCTAGGGTTTGCAAATGAGAGGAGAGAGCAACCTAATGGGCCTTTTATAACCCTACAATCGGAGTTGGGCGGATCTGTTAAATGGATCTCGCTCAAATCCCGTATGACCATTTCAGACTTGACCCGTCCTCACTAAAATGATCATATCTCACTCATCCGATATCCGATTTAAAAAATTTCAGATGCGTTGGAATCCTGACGATGATACGCATCCAACAAGTCATAATATGCTACAATCAGATCGAAGTTGGATTTTCATAAATTTCTTATTGGATCATAACTATTTGATTATCATCAACTTGACAAATTTGCTGGACTAAAACCAGGGGTTTCACATCATAACAATCTTAAAACAAGTCTCATCCTCGAGACTTCAGGTATTGGTATGTGTAGTATTCTCTGTCTATTCATATCATATGTTGTATCCATCTGCGATATCGTATTAAGTATCCATTATATTATGTAGAGATATTATTTGTGTAGGGCATAGGTCTATTACAATCCGAAATAAACAATCTACAAACCCTATGGTCATTACTTTTGAAAAAAAATCCTAATATGCTTCTTTCTTAGCTCAGAGGCGATAATAATCTTAAAAGAGCATTTCCTGTTTCTTCAAGAGACACACCCCATCCACATCTTCACTTATCACTGGAGTGATAACAATCTTAATAGAACGTTTGTTATCACAATCAACGACAACAACAATGATAACAATCTTAGAAGAGTTCTTCATATTTCTTCAAAAGGTGCGCCCGCATCTGCATTCCATTTATCATGAGAGTGTAACAATCTTAATAGGATATTTGTTATCAAGGTCAACGATAACAATCTTTAAGGATTTCGGTTATCACCTTTAGTGATAACACTCTTAAAGCATCCCCTTGTTACTCAGGGAGATGGATCCATATCCATGCTCTACTTATCACGAGAGTGATAATCATCTTGATAGGACCCTTTTTGTCGCAATCTGTGATAACAACTTTACGTGGATTATAGTCATCCCTCAGTGATAAGCATATCAAAAAAATATCACCCTCAATGAGTACAAACAAAAGAAATGTTGTTATCGCAGCTAATGATAACAATCTTAAAAAGAATCAAACCATCTCTTTCAGTCCTAAAGCTTGTCTTCTGAATTAGCATGTACTACTTAATATGAGTCTCAATATCACATAAATAAGATTTGATACTTATCAATCTTTTAACTCATTTCGATTATCATAAAAAAAAATTAAGACACTGGCATTGTCACAACTATAACCATCAGAATCGTATAATCCATATGTCATATTTTCTTGTGAACCTGCTCTATGTTATCAACAAATTCAAGAAGAACACAATTTATGTTCATATAGATAAAACATTGTCTAACAAAATTTTTTTTTCATTTAAAAATACAAGGACATTTAATAATCATAAGAGTCATTACATTAATCACATGCCTTGAGTATATTTTTTTATTCCTTTTTATCGACATGTTGATTCTTTTGTGTCGTGCTCTAACAATAACCTTATTGGCTCACTGCGGACATTCAACTTGACTATGACCCCTCTGACCACAAGTATAACATCTTCGAGGCCTGCTACTTCCTCTTGGTCCATTTGTAATGGAACTTGTTGTAGTCTCGTGCATTGCTTCCAAAGGTAGGGAACCATTATAAGTTATTGAATACGGCATCACAATCTGTTGCCCATCCTTGTCATTTTCACGTAAATTTTCCCCGCTCAATTTCATATCGTGATGTAAGTCTTCCATGCAAGATATGACTTCTACCATTTCACGGATAGTGGATGGCCGACAAGAAGAGGGTCTATGTTGAATATCAAGGCGAAGTCCACACCAAAACTTTAGGATCCGTTCATCTTCACACATTTCAAGCAAAGGTGAATGACGTACTAACTCATCAAATTTGATCTGATATTCTCTAGCTGACATCGATCCTTGTTTCAACTCATCCAATTCATTTCTTTTTCTCCTAATCCAGAAATCAGGAAGAAATTGTTCTCTAAATGACTTCACAAAATTGTCCCAAGTCAAAGGATGTGGTAAATGTCAGGAAAAGCGTTCCACCAATGCTTCGCATGACCGCTCAAGGAGTATTCAGCAAATGGCACCCAACAGTCTTTGGGTGCTTGGATAATCTTGAGAACTTTCTCAATCTTTTCTAACCAAGCATCAGCATCCTCAGGATCAGTATCTCCCACAAACTCTGGTACTTGACCCTTGCAATAGCTAGCAAATATTTTCTGATGCTTCTGAAAAATATCCTCATTAGATAGATGGGGAAGTGTAACTTTAGTAGTACCCACGCTTTGAAGGGTACGGACGGATTCTTCAAATCCATCAAGTCTTCGCTCTATGGTCTGTAGTCTCCTATCCATACTTTGGATCATGTCCATCATCATTGCCAACTGACTAGCAATCTCAGCGTTCGAAAGTGACATGATTCTGCAAGAATCAATTACACTCATAAGTCTCTAGATATCTAGGTCTTCATATATTAGGACTCTTGTACGGGAACCATTCCTGTTGGACTAAACATCATAGTCAGAGGACCCTGATGTACTCCATACATTCCGAATACCATTAATAATCACAAGTATAAATGTTGGCTAATGGAGTATCCTTGCTCTGATACCATCTGTGACGCCCCGCCCCGCGGGGAGGACGTCAGACCTAATTCCCTAGGATCCAGATACTAAGCAATAGCCACATTCATACATCATGATTAACATTCGGAATGTAATGCAGGAAAGTAAAGAGCAAAATGTACCAATGACATTTATATATTCATGGTTCCCAAAAATAATACAAATTTCTAATAGAGTCCACAATATATTTTTACATGGCTAACAACTTAAACAACATAAGCTACAAAAGTATAATAACAACTATTAAAATTCTGCAAGTGAAACTGTACCCTGTGTCTTGTACAAACTGTAGAAGATCAAGTTACCATTGTTGCTCAACAACCTGTAAACCTGGATGGGTTTCCAAAGAAGTACGTATGAGCAAAAAGCTCAATACAGCTAAAACAGGCTAACACTACACTAAGTAGAAAGTGTAAAAGAGTAAAGAGATGGATGTTCATGTTCCTTTATTAACCTTGTCATTATTATTCACTATCCCAAACATGTATAAAGCGATTATTCTAAATTGCACACAAACTAATACTTGTAATCTCATCAATTTTTCATTTACTTACCTGAGCTGTTGGGGTTAATCATATAAGCATCTGTAAATAGGTATATTATTAGTTCAAGACATATTTCCATCATATAAAATGCTGAGTTCAAACATTAATAACATCATCTCAACAGTCACATCATGTGCACTGGAGCAACTAACTCACGCAACCAACCCCAACTCCAACTTCAACCCATTTCTCCCAGCTTACTCGTCACAAGGGGAATACCTGGGAACGAGTACACTGCGGCCGAACGGGACCGCACCGGATACACCCTTGTGACAAAGTACGAGTCTTCGACGAGTGTGGTACTAGGGACGCGGACACACCGACGGTACCCATAGCACTATGCTCAACCGACAAAGTCGCGGAACACACCGACAGACTCGCGGAACTAGAACCAACACTCCATCTAAGACTCACCGCGACCACAAGAGCTGCGCCCCACTCTCGGGTATGCTTACTTCTCTAAACATGACACATACATCCAATCATCGAAAAGTGATAATTCAATCTTACTTTTATTTATATCAAACATTTACTAAAGAAAGGTATCACATTGCCCTTCAATTTCTACTGTTGGTTAGAGTTAACAACGATGTAAAAAGTAACTACGGATATTTGATTAAGTATGCCTCCGGCTACTCCATCGAGGGATCGAATACTAACGGGATATTAGGATCAAAATGTCACCCAACTCATCCGTTGGGGTTGTGGCCCAGGATATCTGCTCGAGGGTCCAAAGATACATGCATATTACCTTACAACACCTATGTCCATCTATCTGACTAATGTGACAACTAACCCATGGGATGATAATAATTACAATATGTTGAAATTTGATATTTGCATGGGCTAGTGGATGTTGTTTATACATCACGACTCAAGTAAATTCATCACAATGATACTACTAATGGTATTTGTTGAGTTCCTCTTTTAATGCACTTGATTCATGATGCATCTATTTAAAAGAGGCAGAATAATATACATTACAAATTCATATCTAAGGGTTTTCTGAACCCAACAAAATGATTCAGAAGATGGTGTTTGAGATCATTGTATTGTTCTAAAGTACATACTAAATGTTTCCTTACTGTAAGATAGCTCTAATATAAGGTGTTAAATACATCTCCAGTAAATGTTTACCCATCATGGTCAAGTGTAGTAGTGATATCATTCCCTATTTTGATCTAATGATACCATTTCTGGCAATACTGAACTTTGAATTAAATAATGTTAACACGAATGTAAATTATGAGATATTAAATATAGAAACATTAACCATGACTAAATAGCTCGTGATTATTTACTATCAAAGATTTAACGTCTATCTAGGAACAACTTTTAATTAGTCAAATTAATGGCGTGATGGAATCGATCCGAGAATGGCATATACTAGATATCTTTAACCGTTCTAGCGAGGAAAATGAATTCAATAATCATAAAACAAGAGCATCTCTTTCAAATCATATTACAAGGACATACATACAATATGATTCGTGTCATCACATCTAACAACATTGGTTAATAATATCACATGCAATTCATCTGAACAACATGGTGATGGATCTGAATTTAAGTAGGTGCATATATTGTTGAAAGGGCTCATGATAGATTGTATTTTTGATCAATATGAGCTTCGCTGTTTATCTTAGCATCAACATATGGTGTATCTATAGGAATAAGATAACTAGTGCTTATCTAATGAATGGAGATTCTGTGAGATTTCTACGCAATAGGATGTGGCACACATCCCTGCATATTTTGGAGATTTCCTACATTTGTTAATATCATCAATAATTAATATAATCATGAGTTTTATTTTAACCCAATACTTAAGGTCGTAAACTAAAGGTCATTTACGTATGTTTGTTAAACAGGAAAATCATATGTTATTTAGCTATTATGTAGTGGATCACCTGCTCGTATCCCATCATAAACATGGATGAGGGATTTGCGACTTTAATCTAAAAAGAAAGTAGATTTTGCAATTTAATGCATAACGATGATGCACGGCATTGTTTTATTTGTTGCTCCTGCCAATTAATAGTGTGTATCGGTATATCACATAAAGTCTACAAAATCAAAATCGAAAATACGTATGGTAAGGCGGTTACTAGAATTCAAGGTTGTCCATAATTAAATTTTAGTATTTAACCGATCATGTACGTCATAATAAATATGGATCAATATTCCACTTATGCACAATTTAACTCTATAAGTAACGGTGGTATTCAATATAGCTTTTGCATAATTGTTCATTATTAGAAATATCATGTCTGTTCATATGCCATCATTGTGGCTGCTCTATTTTTTTAAATAAAGAAGGGAAAAATTTTATTAAACATAACGTCATTAGTTAAGTAACTAATACATATATTTATGAAAATAATCGTGCATAGGGAAACAAAGAGTCAAGAATTCCCTACCATTTATAACAACAAAAGAAAAACGTCCAGATTTAATTTCCTACCATTTATAACAACAAAAGTAAAACGTCAAGGTTTCAAGGATAGCATATAGGTTCAATAATGATTGTGAAGCCAACGACGAAAAAAAAATCTATTATACACATACATTCTCATGCACCCATTGATAGATATTTTACTCCCTAACCCCATCCGTTCTATTCATGTGACAACATACATATCCAACACATCATTTATTCCACCATTTAAACTTAGCATGCATGTAGATTTAACATATATATCATTTAGCATTTTTTTATCATTAGAAACATGAACAACCATCAATCTCCACATCAAGGAGGAAACCAATCCAGCAAGTGGGACACGAAGGTCCATGGGACACATGCCCGGTGAGAAAATCACAAGAAAAAAAAGGTAGAGGGAGATCGTACCTATTTGAGTGTTCGATCTTGCATGTAATATCGTGTCTTCATTCTAAATATCTCCCATGTATTTTTCCAACAACGGATGCCTCTAAATCACAAAAATATTTTCTTAGATCTAACACATAATTAAAATCACAAATAACGTGGATAGGGAGAGGTGATCTTACATTTCTAGTAGTAGATCTATGTAGAGGATGACAAGAGAAAGCTCCTCTCCAAAAATGGTGGTGATTCGCCACCTCCGCGATACTTTGATGGAGCTACAACAAGCTTGGGAGGTGGAAGATGGTATGTGGTGGCTAGGGTTTGCAAATGAGAGGAGAGAGCAACCTAATGGGCCTTTTATAACCATACAATCGGAGTTGGGCGAATCTGTTAAATGGATCTCGCTCAAATCCCGTATGACCATTTCAGACTTGACCCGTCCTCACTACAATGATCATATCTCACTCATCCGATATCCGATTTAAAAAATTTCAGATGCATTGGAATCCTGACGACGATACGCATCCAACAAGTCATAATATGCTACAATCAGATCGAAGTTGGATTTTCATAAATTTCTTAATGGATCATAACTATTTGATTATCATCAACTTGACAAATTTGCGGGACTAAAACCAGGGGTTTCACAATGGCCATCTTAATGATCATACAACTGTTGAATTAATTATTGAATCATAGAGGCTAGTTCTTGGATGAATATCTAAAGAGTTAGATTGAGGACTCAACAAGCACCATCAAATGATTGTTAGGAGAGGATCTCTAGCCTGAGAAGGAGAAGACAATCCTTTATTAAAAGGCTAATATCTAACTGACCTCTTGATATAGGTCCTCTACATAGGAATAGAGATTCAGAGGTGTTAGATAAGTTAGGTCAAAGAGTTGACCTAACGAGATCAAGATACCCAAAGTCCTATGTCATATGTTGTCCTGATATAGGCACACATCCTCTGACCGGAGACAGATGTGTTACTATATGTATGAGTATGTATATTTGGCAAACCAATAGGTTGATGACCTAAGCAAGGTCTATACACCAGCATGCTGGTGTGCATGCAAGGACATATAAGTAATACGATATCTCAAAGGGATCATACAGGTTCATTACTGAACCGGAAAGTATGAGCTCACTCATAAGATATTGAGAAGAATCAAATTCCGTACACAGTCATCTCGCTTTGGAAGCTTAACTGAATTTGTATGTTTGATATATGCTTTTGGAAAGTATATGATCAACACCTGGGTATGATATATGCTTTTGGAAAGTATATGATCCATACCAACTCCTAATAGTCAAATGAGAAACTTAATGATAATTCCCTGAAGTAGACAGTCTAAAATTGATATAATACTTCGGGTTTATTCTGGGTCTTCCAATGTGGAGGATGTAAAGGTATTTGAATACCTAAGGGTGATGTGATCACAAACGATCGTATAACCATGACGCTTCCACTCCTAGGGAGTGATGAAACAGATCTGGATTTTAGTGACTCCTCTTAGTAGAGAAGTAATCTAATCTTGGTCCAATGTTAGACATTGATCTGAATGTGATTCAGATGTAATGAGAAGATAGATCTACGGTTTTGATTTAATCAAACATCTCTGGAAGGTCCGCAAGATATGGATTTGAGAACTGATCTCAATATCCAAGTCATTATACGTGGAACAATACAATCGCCTTGTCCTTCTCTCCAAGTATTCGCAGAGAAAGCGCATTATCCTTGAAAGAGTTCATGGATAATTTAATTGTTGATATATGTATCTGAGCACTGGGAAAATGGATAATTAAATGTTATTTAATTATCATGATTAATATGAATATGATTCATATTATAAGGAGAGTTATCTAATATAATTAAATGTGATTTAATTATAAAATATGTGAATAATGTGAATGTGATTCATATTATTTGGGCACATGAGAATAGAGATACAAGATTATTAAATGTGATTTAATTATCATGGATATGAACAATGTGGATAGCACTATCCATATTGATCATATATATATATTATAAATGTGATTTATAATATATAAGAGAGCTATTTGTAATTTACATTTGTTAATTAAATGTTGATGTGAATTGGATTTACATTGGACAATAAATTTAATATGTAATTTAAATTTTATTTTGGGATGTGAATGTGATTCACAAATTTCCAATGGCACGACTGCAATGTTCACAAAATAAATTGGATTTATTTTTATGAAATAATTTGCAACAATAGTTGTATCTAATATTGGAGATGCACATGAGATATTTATTCTCATGTGATGCGAACGTGGAGCCACCTTTCCTTATGGAGAGGGTGGACGTCTGCCATCCCTTTATGGGAATTGGTGGCCTTCCCCCTTCCATATAGAAGGAGGCTATCCTCCTTCCTATTTCTCCAATGGAGATTGATTTAATGTAACTCAAAATTATGTTCAATATGTATTTGATTTAATTAAATTAATTATTATTGTAAATTTACAACAAAATCATGACCATTAAAAGAAACGCAAATCAATGTGTACCATTGGATTTGTTATGGATTGAGATCCATGGATCCCAAAATATTATAAAAGGAGAGTCACCCCCCTTTTCTCTTCTTTACATACACACACATAAGTTGGAGACACCAACTATTTCTCTCTCTCTCTCTCTCATTCTCTACACATCCTCTCTCTCCCTCTCTCATTGCGGCCATTTATAATAGAAGCCCTAGAGAGAGTCTCCATCGTCGCATTGTCGTCGTTATGCTGCCTGATTGTTTTCTTATGGATCTCCGTCTCTTTTGGTGCTCCTCGCTTGTGAAGAAGATGTTGTATCTCGTGTGACGCGATCAGGAGATTCGTTGCTCGGATCATCAACATGAATTGCAAGGAGCACACATTTCATCAACGCGCTCGCAGGCGTCTCCTTTGTTGGATCGGACTTGAGATAGGAGGTCTCTTCGTTTAGAGACTCGATCACAATCACGCTTCAAGAGTTAACCCTAATACTTGTTTGTGGTTTAGATGAAACTATACGAGAAGTGTTCTTTGATCAAGTGGTTTCATCACTTAATGAAAATTTTAAATTTTGCTGCCTTGAGCAACTAGTACGACTAGTCGCTCCCGATCCCATACGATGTGATCCTCATGCTTCTGTGATGCTATTAAGGATCTTACCATATCCTTATGAAATAATTGCATCAACATCGTGGATGACTATTAAACCTTAAAATAAAAATTTCTAGTCTTTTAAATCATTATGCAACCGATTGCAAGTGTTATTCAAAAAAAGAGATACAATTATTAGACTTTGATCTTACCAAATAAGTAAGTCAATTTCCATTATTAAATGTAGATGTTGATTGTTTTGATGCAATATTTGAGTCATTCTCTAAGGATCCTAAATAGTCTAGATAGTCATACTATCTATACTCTGACTTATTGCAGTATTGGCATTCATCCAACTCTTTGGATGTTATATGGAAGTCACAGAAGTACAACCAACCGTTTGACATTCCTTCTTACTTGGGTCAAACCCATGCTTCCATTGCGCTCCTCTCATCTATAAACAACCATTATTTAAGATAGAGGATCTCTTATATTGAACTTAAAAGATTTCAATATAAGAGTATTTCAACATTTATACATGCTTTGTTTAATTCATACAATATGAATATTACGAAGCTTTATGAATGCCTTGAGTATAGAAAGTAAAATGATGACACTCATCATATCTACATTCATCTTAAGTCTTAAAGACTTTTGGTTCAGGCAGGTACTCAAACATTTTGAGTACAACATCTCTTATCGAGCCACAATTCTGCATAATGTAGTGAACCATGACATTCATGATTAAATGTCAAGAGCACATATGTATGCTAAAACATCTTCTTAGATTTTATAAGGATTTTCAATAATTACGATTAATGAATATGTTATTCATCACTCTAAAAGAGATTATTTAAGTTCAATTGCCCAAAATTCATCTGCATTTTAATATTTATCTTTCCTTATTAGCATTCATGCATGTGTAAATAATAATGCATTTTACAATACATAATTGCATAAAATAAGAAGCCAAAAATCCTAGCCCAGTTGCCTTGTAAAATAAGTTAGCTTCCTCGATTTTTAATTAATTCATGCTAACTCCAAATCACCTGAAACCACCTCCATTGTGTACATATCACTAATAAGAATAAAGGAAAAATACAAAAAATCACTTACATAAATAAGTGAATCAAAACCCAAACCCTAATTCTAGGATGATCGGATTAAAATACTGATTTCCTCCTCAAAGAGTGTCTGATTTAATCCTACTCCCTTTTGAACTAATGTACATTCAATTACCTTTAAAACAAGACCAAGTTCAAGTGAATCGGATCTCATATGTGAAAGTTGGTTTTGGGCCTCTTTTGTACATTATGTATTTTACCCGATTTTGACCTATTATTTTAGGTACATAGTTAACTCTTTTTATTTATTTATTTTTCATTTATTTTTTATAAAAGTTTTATCAAATTACATAAAAATCTGAATACAACATAAAATCAAAAACAAATAAATTGACTGAGTCGTTGTACAAAGGTCGTCTTTTTCATATTTTATTTTATTCTTCATTTTCTTAATTAATAAAAATCCAAAAATATTTGTCTTTGACTTTATCAAATTTTTTATAAAGTTCTATTAATTAAAAATGATAAAAAAATTACACACCACAAAAATTGAAGAACTCTATGTACATAGAGTACCAAAAATGTCACTTTGTGCAAGTGATCTATTTTGGTTTTGGTCACTTCATGAAAGTTGTAGATATCATCATGATGAGCAAAAATTGTGAAGAAAAGTTTTTGATCTGAGGAAATTTGCTATTTCTTTTTTATTTATATTTTTATTTTATTTTTCGATTTTTGTGGGCATGACATGTGGTGCTCCTGGAGTCGCCACGTATCACCCATTTTTGAATTAATAAATAGATATTTAAAAAATAAAAAATAAAATAAATATTTAGATAATAATAATAATTAAAGCACTGCTTTGTGGCAACTCCTCTTTAGTCCTCGCACCGCTTTTCTTTGTTTAAATTAAATATTATAATTTACATATAAACCCCTCTGTTACATCTTAAATTTGAACAATATCTTTAATCAATTTATTATTTAAAAATTAGAATTTTGTTCTACAATTAATTCTCTACATATTGGCATGCTCTTTATATTTTTATTTTAGGGAAAAATGGGGTTGCCCCCTAGGGGAGCTAACTTAGCTCCTCTTACCCCATTTCCCCTAGTTTTTTACTTTTTTTAAAAAATTGCTTCTGTGAATATTCATCACTATATCTCTATATTACGTCATTCAATTTTTTTGCGAAACAAAGATTTCTACAACCTCCATCTAAACAATCATTTTTTAACTGTCGCAGGATTTTTTAAATCGAACTTGTCTGGATGGAGGCCGTAAGAGTCTCTGTTTCTCACGAAACTTGAATGACGTAATATAGGGATATAATAATGAATTGACATGGTTTTATTTTTCAAAAAAAAATATGGGGAAAATAGGGTGGGGGAGTTAAGTTAGCTACCCCCTGGGGGCAGCCCCATTTTACCCTTTTTATTATTTGTAGGTATTTCAAAATAATTATTCCTGTAGAATTTTACATATTTTTCCAAGATTATAATTATAAATTCATAATCAATTAATCATAGCTCCAAAAATTACTAAAAATTCATATATAGTAAGATTAATTGTGTTTTAATTATGCTGAAAAATAATTGTATTTGCATGTATATTATGCTCAATAAAAATCACTTTTTGTGTCTTGGTAATTAATTTTTAATAAGTAATAAACTCAACATTTTTAGGGTTTAGATTTTTCTCGGTTTGTTCATGTATTGATCTATCTTAGATAATAATTAGGTTTAATATTTATATAATTAATTATTGAGATTCATATCGTTTACACCATTTAATTCATTAAATATTCATATTGCATCAAAAAATTCCAAAAATTATAATGCATTTATTTCACCATTATTCACATCTCGACCAAGTTTTGTAATTTTTAGACATTATTTGATTGAAATTAATTTTCTTGTCCTTAAAATTGGCTTGCTTTTCATTTGCATTCTAAAATTGCATTAAAAATACCAAAAATATTCTGCCTCAAAATCTGTGCATGAACTTCGATAGACATTAACCTAGGTTGTTCCTTTGCCTTCTCGAATTTGACCCTGGGGCTTTGCACATGTTAAAACCACTTCGATTAAAAATGATTCATTAAATTAATTGGTTATTTCTTGATTGATTCCGATTACCCGCCTACAACTAATGACATTTTTATTTTAACAGCTTAATTCCGACAAATTAACCGAGGGTTTTCATGGACTCGTCAGATGGCGTTGTTGCCGGGGAGGTAAACATCTTAGGTTTTTTTGGTCTAGAAAATTTAGAGTTAAGCTTTACACATATTAGGGCAGTCTGACTCTCGAGCCTCAACATGATAGCGGTGTCTGTTTGGACTCTCGCATTTGTAACAATACTTGAACTCTTTCTTTGTGGTGTGTTGGGCCTGTTTCACTATCCGGTGAGGGTGGGGTCCGACTTGAGTGGCTCGTAGGTTAGACCTGCACTATGGATATTAGAGATTCTATTTTTCTGATTGTGCTCATAGAACCAAGGACCACACTACAATCTAATTGAGATGTAAATTAGCTCATTCAAATTTGTCAAAAATTTAACTCATTTCTTTCCGGCTAATTGAACTATTAGCTGGGAGCGGTTTTGTCATCTTGCATATCATATAGAACAACTTTTAAAATCTTGTATTTCATCCTACATGGAGATTGCGAGGAATCATTATAAGTTTTCCAATTGAGCATGCATCATCATTTTCCACGTGCATTGCCGTTTCCCGAATTCTTTCCTCCTTTTTTATCACTTAAAATTTAAAAGGAAATGGGGACTGGATGGTAGACGTGCATTTGTGCTCACCTAATTTTTCAGTGATCACCCAATTAAAATTGGAACTGCTAAACAAAGCTGACTTTAAATTAAATCATAAAATCAAGAATTATTGTGGGAGAATGACCTCATCGATGTATCCATCTATCTTTTTGCGAGATTGAGAGACACATACACTATGATTGAGCCAAGCTCCAAAATATTCATTCAGACTACTGAGTCAAAAAAATGACTAGCTACTTCTTAGTGAGGGAACTACAATCTCCTAAAGTACAACATGATTGGTACCACCCTTAAGTAAAACGGGTAGCCGTTTTAAGGTTTGTACTTAGTCTCATACTAGCTGAAAGTGGATGAAACTAGCCGTATGAATTTGGGCCAGTCATTAGGAACATTTCCAGCACCTAACAACTCGCTTAAAGGATTGCAAGATTGACTTTATCATCAATTAAAATTGACAAGATAATTAGTCGGACTCTTGCAGCCATCACTGTGTGAATTGGTGATACTAGGGTTTGGATCGTGTTTGTATTGTGCGTAGATTTATGTTAATCATCAAATACCACTTACTTGTGCCTATATCATGAATTATAATCCTCTTCCAAACAGTTTCAAATCGAGAATTGTGGATTGTGGTGAATTTTATTCGAACTCCAGAAACCTTCCACTAACCACCACAATCACACCATTCTCAAGAGCTCGAAGAAACTATTACTCCAGACCACCTTAGGTTCATGGACACTCATCCCACGAATCCTCATCCTATGATTCTTTCTTCTTCCTCGAGGGAGGTCAAACCTAGGATCTCTCTCTCCTCATCACATCGAGGAAGACTCTCACCTTGATGATTATTGTTCTGATTCTTTCCACTATATTGATCCCAATTTTTCATATTATGATGTAGAAGAAGATAATTTGAAGAATATGCCTCCCAAGAAAAGAGATCATAAAGACGAGAAGAATGAAGATTCAATGCAAATGATCTTATCAATATTGACTGCATCCAAGCAACAACACCTTTTACCGAGGGAACAACTCAACCAGTTTAATGTGGGGGATGGACCACCAATGGAAGCAGCTTGTAACCCTTACCGGTATAGAGTAAGGAATTATATCAACCACTCTAGACAGAGGTAGATTATGAACTGAAGCCACCCTTCTTGAACTAGCTTACCCAACTTCATGGAAATAGTGGTGAAGAACCATATGAATTCTTACTGGATTTGGAACTAGTATGTTCAAACCTAAGACACCCCAAGGTTAGCCAAGACTACATTCATCTCACTGCACTTCCATTCACCTTGAAGGTCAAAGCATACTATTGGGTGAAGAATCTAGGAGTGCCAGTCACCACACATGATCAATTCAAGGACCAGTTCTTAATGAAGGTCTACCCTTTGTGTAGGACTAATCAGATGAGGACACACAATACTAGATTCTCTCAGATGCCTCATGAACCATTTTGTGAGGCATGGGATAGATTCAAAAACTTGTTACAAAAGTGTTCATGTCATTCTTTGGATGACAATATCTTGGTCCAAACACTCTATTCTAATCTCAACTATGAGATCCAAGGTTTAGTAAGCATTGCTCAGGGAGGCAACTATACAGCACAAGGAGCGGATACTGTCTGGAAGTTATTCTAGCAAATAGTTGAGACAAGCTGCTCATAAATCCCCAGTAGGGTGTATACTGATTCCCTCAATACACTCCAATCCAAAGGAGGGAAACAGATCGTTGCTGAAATAAATGAGGATTTGTTACCGAACATGGGCATCATCACTTACAAGCTAGTTGTAGTGGACTAAATTCACAAGAGGATGAACGACATCAACAATAGGATCTCCCAGTTTCTGAAGCAGATGGAGGAGCTGACTGAGAAGGTATTTGAGACGGGATACCTACCAAGACTGCATCTGTTGTTCCCATTTACTAAGTACATCAAGTCGAGGAACAACCACTGCCAGGGCCATCTCAACTGTGGGTTCATTACTAGTTATATACCCAATCTTTCTAGTAGACACCACCACCAGCCGAGATCGTCGAAGAAGTGCCGCCTCCGGTGTTTTAAGTAAATGGCATTTTGTATACTCAGGATCCTACCAGATAGGGTAGTATATGGGACTGCCAGCCCTATCAAAGTCCCCCAACTTTCTATAATGCCGGGTTGCCACGCGTCCCGTCCCGTCCCAACAACATAAGCCGCAATAGTCATATGGTCGACATGGCCAATACCATGAAAACCATCAAGTAGCCTTGTAGTATAGACAATAATACTAGGCACTACAGAACTAATCTTCATAGAAACCCTCACAATCGTCTAACTCTCAGATCGAACCCATCGATATTCAGTAGAAGATGCTCGAGGTGATCCTCTCCTTTCAAAATGAACTTCAGGATCTCCGGGTTGACGTAAATTGCTTATCCTGTTGGAGAGATGAGCCGACGACTCGTGCTACAACTATTCCTGCCCAAGTTCAACTAACCCTAACATCTTGAAATAATCTCAATCTCATCATGGTGGTTAGGCATACTATTCAGACACATCTATATCCGGAGATGAGATCCTTTTGTTTGACAATATCTATGATATGTCACTTAGGAGCGGAAGGACCATGACCGTGCCTGATCGGGCAAGGAAAATGAAGCGATAAGACTCAAGAGATCAACCAGAGGATACTTTTGAAGATGAAGAAGAAAGAAATCTTGATTTACAGCCACATCCAAGGGCACGGAGGATTCACGCTTCTGAGAAAAGAAAAGCATGTATTGAGTCTACGAAGGGCCTTGCACCTCAAGTTGCAGTTAATTCACCTTTGTCATCTTTTCCACAATATGATATAGGAAATTTGATTTTTATATCATTTGAAGAATAAATATTTTTGTTATAAGGACTTCATTTCTAATAAATCAAAGCACATGTTCCTATGTAAGATTTGAGTTCCTTATCTCTTGTCTCGACTGCTTCCATTCCTTTCCCTCATGCTCTTATGGGAGGAAAGCATAAACCTCATAAAACTCTTCAAGATGACCTAGAAATCACCCGATTTTGTCAAGAAAATATTATAGTCAAGCTGACATTTGATCAATATGTGGCTAACAACAATGCGTTCTAGAAATACTTGAAGATGAGATGCACTCCGACCAGGACTCACTGGAACAAACCAAATGAATTCATGGAGACCCACATCTTAATAGTGGCTACTACCAAATGGGTCAAAAGTTAGCATCTACTAAGGAAAAAGAGGGACCTGTGTGCTATCTTATGTGGAGAGTCGCATCGGCGGCATTACGTTTGCATGCATGCTACTAGACAAGGGTTCTTCAATCAATCTTCTGCCCTTAGCCTTATACTACAAATTGGAGTTAGTACATCTCATAAAATCATCATCTCTACTCTAATTTGTTGATCGATCAATGAAGAGACCTAAGGGATAAGTGAAGAATGTTGTTATCTTGGTCGAGGGGACATGGTACAAAGTGGACTTCAGTGTCCTTGATTTAGAAACCTCCAATAATTGGAGAGAATCTTATATCATTCTTGAATGACCATTCTTGAGAACTGCAAGAGCAATATTCGATTACGACACATGAATGATGAAGTTCCCCTCTCCAGTAGGAGATGTGGACTTACAGATGAAGCAGACAAAATGGCAGAGACCCGACTCCAAAACTAGTACAGAGTAAGCAGAATCTTCAGAGGAAGAATACAAGTTGATTAGCATAACTAGACATTGGCAACAGATTCCAGAAGGGCAGAGCGAGACCTTCTCATCTTGAGAGGAAGTAGTACACATTGCATTTTGCCAGGTGTTGTCAAATTTACTCAAATATGTGTTTCTTGTAGGAAACAAAGAGACATTTCATGTAATCATTAGCTCAACATTAACTGCAGACCAACAGTGTAAGTTACTTGAAGTTCTTGAGCGGAATTGCAAGGCCATAGGATGGACGGTGTCGGATCTCGTAGGGATTGACCCCGCTCTCTGATTGCACCAAATATATGTTAAGGATAATGTGAGACCTTCCCATGAATTTCAAAGAAGACTAAACCCTAATCTTCGAGAAGCAGTTAAATTGAAAAATGGTGCAAAGCAGGATTTATATACCATATTTCTGACTCCAAGTTGGTGGACCCTCTTCATGTAATTCTGAAGAAGTCAGGAATCTAGATGGTCACCAATGAGGAGGGGGTAGAGATCGTGATAGGAGTACCCATGTCGTGGCACGTCTGTTTCGACTACAGATGCCTTAATGCCTCGACCAAGAAAGATCACTTTCTTCTACCATTCATTGATCAAATCTTAGAGAGACTTGCAAGGAAAGTATTCTTCTATTTTCTTGATGGGTACTTAGGCTACAATCATGTAGCCATCACTCGGAAAGATCAGGAAAAGACCACATTTACATGTCCTTTTGGCACTTATTCATTTAGGCGTATGCCATTCAGGCTTTGCAATGCCCCATGCACATTTCAACGGTGCATGATCGTTGTATTTGCTGAGATGGTGGGATATTTCCTAGAAGTTTTCTTGGATGACTTCTTGGTCCATAGTGATTCTTTTGATACATGTTTAATGCACTTGGACCGAGTCCTTAAGAGGTGTATGGAGGTCAATTTAGTACTCTCTTGGGAGAAAAGTCACTTCATGGTGATGGAGGGTATCATGTTGAGGCACGTAATCTCTAAAAAGGGGATGGAGGTTTACCCTGCCAAGGTTGATGTGATCAAGAAACTTGAGCCATCAACCAAGCCAAGTTAGTGCGATCATTCGTAGGGCATGTTGAATTTTATAGAAGATTTATTCATGATTTTTCAAAGATCGTCCGCCCACTGACTGGACACCAAGTTCATTGTAAATCATGTGTTTTAGAGGCCTTTGAGCTCCTAGAAAAGAAAATATGTGAAGCACCAATTTTACAAGGTCCGGAGTGGTCTCTTCTCTTTGAGATCATGACTAATGCACCAGAATATCCAGTTGGGGCTATGCTTGGACAAAGATATGATGACATACCATATGTTATTCACTACGTGAGTAAAGTTTTGGATCTTGCACAGAGTATTATATGGTGATTGAAAAGGAAATGCTCGCAGTAGTTTGGGCCCTTGAAAAAATCGGATCATATATATTAGGCTCCAAGGTGATAATTTTTACTGATCACACAACAATGAGGTACCTATGGAAAATAAGGATGCAAAGGCATGTCTTCTGAGATTGATTTTATTAATCTAGGAATTTGATTTGGAAATTAAGGATAAACCTATAATAAAGAATGTTGTGGCTGATCATCTTTCCTGAATTGGGCAAAATGATAATCCTGATATTGGACCAATTCGAGAGACCTTCCCTGGCGAGTTAGGTTGTGCTACTGACTCACTCCCATGGTACGCCAACATAATGAACTATGTTGTCTCCAAGCATGTTTCCCAAGGTTGGCCCATAATAGGATTGGTCAACTGAAGTCAGATTCGAGGAAATACCATTGGGACGATCTATTCCTTTTCTTTGAGGGAGAAGATTGTGTTTGGCAAAGGTGTATTCCTCGGGAGGAATACCAGAGTGTCCTCACAAACTGTCATTGACTAGAGGCTAGAGGATACCATTCGGGAAAGAGAACCATGCACAAGGTATTCCAATGTGGATTTCACTGGCTGACCTTATTTAGAGATGCTAATGATTTTGTACGGTCATGCCCGATTCGTTAAAGAATGGGAGGGACCGTGGGATATAGAGATGAAATTCCCATGCAACCGATGATTTTCTATGATGTTTTTGACGCAAGGGGAATTGATTTTATGGGTCCCTTTCCCAATAGTAATGGACACGAGTACATCTTTTTAGCGGTTGCCTGAATCGCAGATAGCAAGACTGTCTGTAATTATATCAAGGATAATATCATTGCAAGGTTTGTGGTCCCAAAGGTTTTGATTTCTGATGGGGGTTTCCAAATTGTGAATAGAGAAATGAGATCATTGGCTAAAGATTGTATCCAGCATAAAATAGCCAATCATTATCACCCACTGTTTAATGACATGGTAGAGGTTTCTAATAGAGCGGTGAAGAGTATTCTTTAGAAGTTGGTTCATCCCGATAGGAAGAACTCGTCTCAACTTTTAGACTAGGTTATGTGGGCCTATAGGACAGCCTACAAGGCCACACTAGGTACTTCACCTTCTGGAACGATCTATGGCAAGCCATGCCATTTACCCATGAAATTAATTCACAAATCCGAGTGGACGATCAAGAAGATTAACTGGAGTTTTCTTCTTGGGATGCTATGTTGTTGACAATTTTGAGATCTACCCTCTTTTAATCTGTGTTAATTAATTGTGCAAAAATATTGATGTGTTGTTTCATCATAGGAGGGTAGTCGGAATAAATCAATAAATAATCACTTAAATAATTTAATTCAATTAATTGGACTGGTTTTATGTTATTTTTACTTGGGCAAGTCCTAAGGTCGACCTCTAGAAGGGTAAGGAAGAACCTAGGTAAATGTTTATCAAAGTTTGTGTGTGGTTTTAGAGTTGAATATTTTTGTTTTTTTTTTGCAATTTTTGAAATGCAAATGAAAATGATGCCACTTTTAAGGACTAGAAAAATTATATCTACCAAACGATGTCCAAAAATTATGAAACTTGGCCGAGATGTAAATAATGATGAAGTGAGTGAACTATAATATTTTTGAAATTTTCTGATGCAAAATGGATATTTTATGAATTAATGAATGCAGACAGTGAGATTTTCAATAATTAATTATAAAAAAATATAAATATACTTATTTTCAGGTAATTAAATTATGTAATATATATAACTAAGTTATCTATCTCAAAAAATACTAAACCCTAGAAATATTGAATTTAATACCTATTAAAAATTGATTACTGAAATACACAATATGATTTTTATGGAGCAAAATATGCATGCAAATCAAGTAGTCTTGGGTACAATGTAAATCACAATTAATTCCACTATCACTGAATTTTTTGCAGTTTTTTGAGCTATGGTTAATTTTATATGAATTTCTAAGCACATAATGGCAAAATATGCAAATTATCACAAAAGAAATTATCAATAATTAACCATAGAGCATAAAAATATAAATCACATTCCACAATGTAAAGAATTAGGTTATAAACGAAATGCTCATTTTTGAATAATAAAATGACATCAAATTGAGGTTTAAAAATACAAGAGAAATCATGATTGTAACTGCAATTACAATAAATAAAAAGAAGTAGTGCAAGGGCCTAATAAAAATTACCTAAACCTTGAGGGGTGTATCTGCAAAATTCCCAATAGTCACGTGTTAAGCTCCCCCAACGTTCCCCCAACGCACGTGCCATACACGTGCGTAAGGACCTCAGGCTTTGAGCCCAACCTTGGGGAAGGAAGCACAGAGGGGCGTGACTATGGTGGAGGTCTCTACGGTCATCGAGGCGGGCATAGGGGCTTCTTGAAGGCTACAGAGGGTGTCTAGTTGATGGAGGAGGTGATGTCGTAGTTGTGGCGCAGGCTCCTGGCTTCAGCCAGGAGGTGTTGAATATGAGAAGGGTCGACTTTGCCTCCATATGGTGATGAAGAGGAGGCATAGATATTTCTCGGGTGGGTTTGGCAGTCAAAGGCGAAGTACGGTATGGCTGGTGTCAACGAAGTGCAATGGTGCTCCCAGGTCGATGGAGTCCGAGTGGTTGTCAAAGAAAGCGGAGGATAGGAGCGAGACCTTCTGGAGGATCTATCCAACAGAGGAGGGCAGAATGTGGTGACATCGAAGAAGAGAGCTCGCCCTAGAGCGAAGCTTTTGGAGGAAGAACTCAGGGTGGCGAAGCGGTGGAAGTGGTAGAAGGTGGAAGTGCAGATAATAGAGGTGGTATTGTTGAGGACTCGACAACGATAGAGCTGGAGTGAGGTAGCTTCACACGAGGAGAATGGCGGTGCTGCAATGGTGGACCAAGCCACCCGACCTCTCCGAGGAAGAAGGAGATAACAAGTTGTCACACTGTAGCCCCTCCTTCAACATTCAATCGGTGGATACGGAATAAGAAAGGCGACAACATGTCTTATATAATGGGTGAGAGGGTGACAGCGTTGAAAGGGATAATGATTGATTGGAATCGATGGGGTTTGACTGATGATTGGCGATGGTAAAGATGGAAAGGGGCGATCTTGATTAGGCAGGTGGGCGGTAAGATCTACGGGGAGGAAGAGGGGATCAAATGGATTGGCAGGGAAGGGGATCAGACAAGCGAGGAGAGGTGATGACAAGATTTGCAGGCAGTGATGTCGAGATCTACAGAGAGGATTAGTAGTCCGACGAAAATCACCGAGGAGATGTGGCGGTCATCTCAGTTGGAAAGGGAGAGGGGGAAGAAGGAGCACATGCTGGGCAAGTGCAATGGAGGCACGTGTGCAGCACGTGTGTGGTTTTTTATTATTATATTTTTTAATTAATTTTTTAATAAAGCAAAATAAATAAATGTTTAAAAATGTGTGACACGTGGCGCATCCAAGAGCGGCCACTTGTCAACTCAAGAAGATTCGGAAAATAAAGTACAAAGATAAGTCGAAAAGAAATAGCAAATGACCCCAGATCAAAAAATTTACTTTCACAAAAGTTGCTCATCTCATCGAGATCTACAATTTCCCTGAAGATACAAAAACCAAAATCGGTTATTTACACGGAGAACTTTTTGGGTACTCTATGTATATAGATTAACTTGAATTTTAGGTTTTGTAGTTTTTTGTCATTTTTAAATAAGATAAAAATTTTTAGAACTTACAATAAAATTAAGGATAAATATTTACACATTAATCAACTTTGTTTGAATTTTTAATAATTAAGAAACTAATAAATAAAATAAAATACGTTGAAGACCATTTTTTTACAGACTGTTAATGAACACTCGGACACTGTCAATTTCTTTGATTTTGGTGTCTAGATTTTTGTGCATTTTGATAAAACTTCTATCAAAGAAAATAAATGAAAAAGAAATAAAATAAAATGCATTAATTATATACACAAAATAATAGGTCAAAATTGGGTAAAATATACATTGTACAAAAGAGGCACAAAACCAAACTTTCACATATGAGATCCAATTGACTTCAACTTGGTCTTCTTTTGAAGGTATTTAAATGTACATTAGTTCAAAAGTGAGCAAGATCAAATCGGACACTATATGAGGTAGATATTTGTGTTTTAGTCTGATAGATCTGAAATTAGAGTTTCAGTTACTTGACCACTTATCTGTTGGTGATTTTTTTATTTTTCATTTATTCTTGTTAATAATATGTACACAATGGAAGTAGTTTCAAGTCATTCGGAGTTAGCATGAATTAATTAAAAATCAGGGAAGTTAGCTTATTTACATGTCAATTGGACTGGAATTGTTGACTCCTCATTTTATGCCATTTTGCATACTAAAATGCAAATATTATTTACATACGCATGAATGCTAATTATGCAATATAGATGAAGAATGCCAATGAATTTTGGGGATTTGAGCTTAATTAATTACTTTTAGAGTGATCAATCTAAGATTCATCAACACCCTATACTTAAACGATGCTCCCCTGAGCATCTAAATGAGTGCACCGAGGTGAAATGAGAATGGGTTTCACGATAAGACCATGAGCAGAAGGTGAAAATGGAGCTAGACCGACATTTAGATTATTAGTTTGGCGGAACTCATGTGAGAATTAGGGTTTTAAAACCAACAACCTCCAAGTTCTCCACATCATTGTCACGGTTTCGGCTTAGATGTCATCCTAGATCAATCCCCTTCTCAAATCATACCCTGTGAACATTGAACAATTGACTCATGTGTGTGAAAGGTTTTATCTCTTTACCATGCAAACCTCTTCTCCAGTAACTCGTCCTCGGGGAGTCAGGTATTTCATTCTAAGTTTTATCACACTGTGTTCACAATTGAAAAAGAGGGAGAGATTAGAAGAAGGGGGAAAGAACTGAAGCGTGTCTAGTGTAGTCACCTCTCCTTGTTAAGCTAGTTAATTTAGCGATGTTTCCACCAAGATTTGCAAGTTTTCTTGAAGCTTGGACCTTTCTGGTCAAATATTTATATGGTAGTTCGCTTTTTTTATTAGAAAATTAGTAGCTCAGTGTGGATCTTGTTGTGTTCCTACGGATACAGACTGTTTTCCATACTTGTTTTGGGGTCTTAGAAAAAATTGTGCCCAACCATCCATCCCTTTTTTGAAGCTTTATTTCAACTCATACTCCGATCTTTAGATGTTCGTACTACCAGAAAGGAAACTCACACAGTCTTCCAACACCCCATCTTAGTTGAGCTAAGTTCACAGTGTGTGAGTACAAATTTATTCCCTATTCAAGAGTGGTACCTAAAATGTGGCGACCAAGTTAGACACTAAGAGTCAAACTTTGCACATTGTCATGTGGAACTCGAAGAACTAAGTCAAAGACCTGAAGCTTCTAAAATCCTCTTTCTCAATGAAGTTCCTCTAAAAGTTAGGTGGATTAAGGTCAAGTCCAGACTGCTCTCGGTTCTTGCTCATAACTTGGTTTAAAACCCATTTTCTTTTCACAAATGCATGAAATGTTGAATGAATTGTTGCGTGAAATGCAAACACATTTTTTTTAATTTTTTGACTTCATTTTTTTGAGTTTTTTTAATGAAAGATTTTTTTGGTTTTTATGCAGAAATGAAAAAGAAATCAATTTTTTCAAAATTTTGGTTACACAAATATAGACACGGTCAGTGGTAATTGCAAAACTCATTTTTTATGATTTTTTAGTTTTTACAAGTTAGTTACCCACCCCATAGATAAGAATATAGACTTGCTTGAAGTACGAGCTATGGGTAAAATATATACACAGTACATACACACATCACCCATACATAGAGAGTGCTTTGTCTCAGAGCACAATAAGCGTAGAGAAGACATAGATAGAGCTAAGCGTAAGAGAGTAAGAAAATGAAAAGGAAAATATAGATCGGCCCACCCCCTATACTTAGGTTGAGAACAGTCTAAGTATAGAAGAAGGGCAAAAATTGAGGCGGACAAGGGTATGAGGAGAGTATACACAAATGGCATCGACCCCCCTATACTTAGGCTCTGGTCAGCCTAAGTAAGGAAGAATGGCGGGGGTCCGATGAGAAGGAGTGGATTAGGAGAGTGGTAGATACAGATGGCATCGGTCCCCCCTTATACCTAGGCCTTGGCCTAAGTAGAGGAAGAAGATGTACAAGGGAACCGATGGGATCGGGAGGGAGGGTTTCTCGATGTGGAGATCTTGGGCAGATCTTTTTGTGAGCCTGTGGCGGGAGGTCATAATGATTGAAAGAAGATGGAGCAGATGAGTCCCAACTATCATTAGTGTTATCCTCAGAAAAATCATGATGGAGACAAGCATATGAATCAGATGATACCCAAACATCGTCGGAGTTATCCCTAGTGGAATAGTATCGGAAAGTGGAGGCACACGAGATATTCTTGTAATTAAGCTACTTTATCAAGATGCCCTTAATCTTGTTGTCAATTGCCTCATCCTCAGATGATGAATACTCTGAAGCACCCATCTCAGTATGGTCATAAGAGATTATTCCGGTGTATTTAACGAGACCAAGAGAGTTGGCTCTCGAGGAATAGTAGTGAGGGGCATGAATCATCCAACAAGAGTCAATATTCGGCTACTTTCTTAGATACGGTGTCTGGGCAGCCAAACTGAGCTCACTTATAAAGATTACCTTATCCAGACCTGATTAGGAATCATCAGCAGATTCCTCTTCTGTTATGTCGAAGGCGACTTTCTTTATTTTTTATTGGGAAGGGTCAATTTGGTTATTGTTGTCTTTGATGTTTTGATAGTCGAATCCTAATTAGATGAATAAACATTTTAGTATTCTTCCATGATCAATGGACGTCCTGCATATGTGTTCTCAGTTGGCATGTCATTGGTGAGTTCATGTGTTATATTGAGTTGATCAAGGTGGTCAGAGAAGATCTTGTCCAACTTAGGATAAGCCCATGCTCGTGTTTCCTCATCACCGTATAAAAGTCTTGCATCAGGTGATTTTCCGTAGGATTTTTCATGATAGTGGTAGAGGTGAAAGCAATAGGGAATAGAAGGATGAGATGAGTCTCCGAACCAATATTCTGCTCAACAGCCGTTATCTCAGTTGTAGCAGTAGGGTAGGACTCGTCAACCGCTTGATGGTTACGGCTATTGTTGGCTTTGTAGGTTACCTTATATCGTGTTTCCTCAAAGACTGGTTGAGCTTGAAGTGCTCCCAATGTTGTGAAATTGATTTCCCGAGTCTCGCATTCAATAGTTGCCTTAGCCAAGGCTAAGAACGGCTTTTCGAGGATTATTGGAGACTGTATGAATTCTCCTTGATGCGCAATATCAATGATCATGAAGTCCACCTCGAGCGGAGGACCTTGGAATGTCATTATGACTAAAATTGTTCCTCTCGGTCGTTTCATAGATCGATCAGCTAGCTGAATGATCTCTCTTGATTTCCTGATTGGTCCGAGTTTGAGCTTGTCAAACACGGAGGTTGGGAGGATATTAATTGGTGAGTTGTCATCGTTTTGGGAAGGGGTGAATGTTGTACCTTTGATTCCACGATCAAATGGAGGCAACCGCTTTACTCTATGGCTCTTGGCCTTTCTTATCATCATCAAAGAGATGGCCAATAACAATATATGTCTTTCGATCTTTATTCTTTTCCTACCCAACTTTTTCAACATTAATTTACTCTTTATAGATCTTTCAATGTCGGGAAAGTGTTCAATGGCCAGATTTAAGGGAAGTTCAAAAATTGATCTTTTATCTAATACTTCCCTCATAGTAGGGTCCAAATTTTCCAAATCTTCTCCTCTTTAAATTTTCATGGGTTTTTCTATTTTTTAATTTTATGGGTGTTTTCAAATTTTTCATTTTTCGGTATTTTTGGTGTGGTGTGTAGATGAGTTGTTTTACAAAGTAGATGAGGAGCATAGATTTTTGTGGTCAGAGTCATCGCTAAGGGAATACTATGAAGAAGTGTTTCTATCAAAGTCATTCTTACGGTGTGTAGAGTCTATGGGCTTCTGAGTATTATATGGCTTTTCAACCTGAGATCCAACCATTTTGTCTTCCGCTTCCATACCTAAAATGGAATAAAATTAAATTAGTTGGACGGTGAAGCTTCTAAATTTATCCTCTATTAATTCATATCTCATAATAACCCTAGAAAAGTTATCCTCAAAAAACTTTTCATGATCAATCATGGGAGTAGTCTGTGTAGATTCCTGAGTGTTCTCTCGTTTTTGAACTTGAGATCCAATCATTTCATCTTCCATTTTCATGTATGATTTGGGAGAAGATTCTCTTGGAATATCCAATATATGACCGTTCTCTTTTGAAGTTTTCTCTTAAAAAATCATGGAAGGAGTATGCTCAGTGGGAGCATTCTGCGAGAATCTGTAGGTCTCATATTCAGCATGTTGTGACTCAGGTATATACAGTTGGTTTGAGTAGAGCCTGTTTTTTTGATAGCTGATCAGTCCCTCATATAACGAAGTCATCACACATGGTTCATGTGTCTTGATATCATCAGCCTAGTCTCTTGTATGAGTGTCCTGTCCAAAGGAATGATAGCAGGATTGTCATAAAGAGTATGATCTTTAGGGTCAATCCAGTATGTAAGATCAAGATGTGTGGGTCTCTCCATTTGGTTTCATCGGTCCATTGTGTTATTCCCTTCTTTCCAGTCTGGATGTATCTGTGAATTATCGACCTATCCCAACATGATGATGAGGAGAGAATGTAGTGGGTTGTAATTGTTGTCTCGACCGGTCACTGGTTTAAAAATGGTACGATTTTCAAATGGATTGGCGAGATCTTGGGAATGAGATGGGTTAGCCCTGGATGAAGTTTGATAATGTGTAGAACATAGCTGGGGGGTGGGGGTGTGTAATATGAACTTGGAGAGAATTCGATCAGATGATCAGAGTAACATGGATTGGATGCTATATGGTAGGCTGAATTCATCCGAGAGTCACAGTCTCCGGCAATGTTGGAGGGTGTCTAGTAGAAGGGGGTTTTGAGGATTTGAGTATGTCCGAGACACATTCATTTTCATAGTACAAATCTGGTGGGTACTCAGACCAATGTCTCGGCATTTTCAAAGGAGGTGGATGAGTTAACATAATGGATCATAAGTGCACGAGATACTCACAAAAAGAAACCCTAGATTTTAAATTAAGGAGGGAGAGTGATGGCACAAGTGTGGAGCTTTTGATTTTCGACCTCAGTTCATGCACACCAATGCAAACGTAATACAATCCCCAGATTTTACAACTTATACAGTGGAAGCATCAAGAGTTCGACAAGTTATCTTTTTAATTTTAATTGGTGATAAAATCAATCTTGGAAAAGAATTATCAAGTTGTTAGGTGCCCAAAATTTTCTTGAAGACTGGCCTGAGTTCCTACGATAAGATACACCTACTTTCAGCCAGTATGGGTGTAAGTACATATTGTAAAATGACTACCCGTTACTTAAGGATAGAGCCTTACAAGTGTCTTTAAACCACCCACTCTAATAAGGAAATCCGGACTGTTTACCAACTAACCATATTTCCTCACTGAGAAGTAGCTAATCGTTTTTATAGAATCAATAGCCAATATGAAAATTCTGGCTTGGCTCTATCCTAGTGTTCATCTCTCTGCACACTGCAATATAAAAAGGACGGGGTTCTTCTCCTGCAAAAATTCTTGATTTTATGAGTTTAATTTAGTTGGCCTTGTTTAGTAGTCCCAATTTTAATTATGTGATCACTGAAAAATTAGGTGAGCACAAATGCAGATCTACCGTCTAGTCCTAATTTCCTATGAAATTTATGTGACAGAACAGAAGGGAGAAATTCAGAAAAAGCCAATGCACATGAAAAATGATGATGTATGATCAGTTACAAGACTTATAGAGATTTCATGCAATCTCCATGTGGGATGCAATAAAATAATTGGAAATTATTCTATATGAATGTAAACCGACAATACCACACCTATCAGAAAGTTCTATTAATTGTGAAGAATTGAGTTAAAATTGTGTCTATGTTGAACGATCTAATGTGTATCTCGGTTATTGTGTAGTGTGATCCTAGGTTCTACGAGGAGAATCAAAAAACTCCTAAAATCTCTAATAGATGTATGTATAGGTTTAACATATGAATCACTCAAGTTGGGCCCCACCCTCATCATAGAGTTAATAGGCTACAACACACCGCAAAAAAAGTTCGAGTCTTGTTTACATGCGTAAGAGTCCAAATGGACACCGTTGAGCAATACGAAAATTAAAGTTGCAGAAATTAAAATCCTAGACTCTACACTCTCTCACGACTCGACTCGATCTTAATTTAATATGCAGCTTTTCAGGCATCGGTGAAGATATGTCGGTTTCTGGAAAACCTCTCCACGTACATCGGGTACCTCGCACGAAAAACGAGAGAGAGTGAAAGAGAGTGATAAAATAATAATCAAAACTAAAATAAGAAAATAAGTGTTGAAAATAAACATAAAATAAATGTAGAAAAAATTATGGAAAATGTATAGTGATGAGATTCAGGGATCAGACTACCCCAATGTGCGGGAAAACCTAACACTATTTTTCTAAACGAAAAACCTAAGTCGTTTGCATCCCTGGCAACGACGCCATCTGACAACCAAGATCTACCCTCTTTTAATATGTGTTAATTAATCATGTAATAATAATGATGTGTTGTTTCATTGTAGGCGGGTAATCAAAATCAGTAAAGAAATAATCACTTGAATATTTTATTCAATTAATTTGAGTGATTTCATGTTTTTAAATTGGGCAAGTCCCAAGGTCGAACTCTAAGAGGCAAAGGAACAAACTAGGTAATTGTCTATCAAAGTTCGTGCGTGGTTTTTGAGTCCAATATTTTTGGTATTTTTATGCAATTTTTGAAATGCAAATGAAAATGAGGCCAATCATAAGGACTAGAAACTTGATATCTATCAAACGATGTCAAAAAATTATGAAACTTGGACGAGATGTAAATAATGATGAAATGAGTGCATTATATTTTTTGGAAGTTTCTGATGCAAAATTAATATTTTATGAATTAGTGAATGCAAACTGTGAGATTTTCAATAATAAAATATAATAGATAATAAATCTATTTATTTTAAAAAAAATAAAATTATCTAAGTTATATCAGTAGGTGATCTATCTCAAAAAAATCCTAAACCCTAAAAATATTGAATTCAATATCTATTAAAAATTAATTGTTGGAATACACAAAATTATTTTTATGAAGCAAAATATGCATGCAAATGCTATTCTTTTTTAGTACATGTAAATCATAATTAATGCCACTATCCATGAATTTTCGACCAATTTTGGAGCTATGGTTAATTTTATATGAATTTCTAAGCACATAATGGGTAAAATATGCAAATTATTACAAAAGCAATTATCAATAATTAACCATAGAGCATAAAAATATGAATCCCATGCCATAATGTATAGAATTAGTTGATAAACAAAATGCCAATTTTTGAATAATAAAATGATGTCAAATTGAGGTTCAATATTACAAGAGAATCAAGGTTCTAATTAAAATTAGAATAAATAAAAAGATGCAGTGCAAGGGCCTAACAGAAATTAGCTAAATGATGAGGGGTGTATCTGCAATGTTCCCATTAGTCACGTGTTGGGTCAATAGGACTTGATTGGAAATAAGAGGTCTTCGAGGGGCTTGATGGCAAAGTTCCCCCAATGCGCGTGCCACGCACGTACATAGGGGCCTCGGGCTTGAAGCCTGGCCTTGGGGACGGAAGTGGTGGAGGGGAGCGGCTAAAGTGGTTGCCTCTCCGATCATCGAGGCGGGCGTAGGGGCTTCCTGAAGGCAGTGGAGGGTGTCCAGTTGACGGAAGATGCGATGATGTAGCTGCGGTGGAGGCTTCAGTCTTCGGCCAGGAGGTGTCGAAGATGAGAAGGGTCGGCTCTACCTCCAGATGGCGATGAAGAGGAGGTGGAGATATTGCTCGGGTGGTTTTGGTGGTCGAAGGAGAAGCGCGATGTGGTTAGAGTCGACAATGTGCAATGGTGCTCCCAGGTCGATGAAGTCTGAGCGGTTGTCAAGGAAAGTAGAGGATTGGAGTGGGACCTTCTGGAGGAGCTACCCAATAGAAGAGGGCAGAGCATGGTGACGTCGAAGAAGAGAACTCGCCTCGAAGTGAAGCTCTTGGAGGAAGAACTCACAACAGTGAAGTGGCCGAAGTGGTAGAAGGTGAAAGCGCGCATAACGGAGGTGGTATAGTTGAGGACTCGATGATGATAGAGTTGAGCAGGGTATCTTGACGCTAGGAAATGGCGGTGCTACGACGGCGGGCAAAGCCACCGGACCTCTCCGAGGAAGAAATAGATGATGATCTATCACCTCATAGCCCCTCATTCACCATGCAATCAGTGGATACAAAAGAAGAGAGGCAACGAAGAGTCTTATATAGAGGGCGAGAGGGTGACGAAATTGGAAGGGAAGATGATTGATTAAAATCGATGGGGTTTGATTGGAAATTGGCGGAGGCAAAAATGGAAAGGGGAGACCACGATTAGGCAGGTGGGTGGAGAGATTTGCAGAGGGGAAGAGGGGATCAGATGGTTGGCGGGGAAGAGGATATGATGAGTGGGGATAGGCGATGGTGTTTTTCACATCTGGCAGCATTTACATCTGCGGAGAGGATTGGGTGGCCGGCAAAAATCACGGAGGAGGTGCGGCGGTCGTCTCAGATGGAAAGGGAGAGGGGGGAGAATGAGCACATGTTGTGCACATGCAGTAGAGGCACATGCGCAACACGTGTGTGGTTAATTATTATTATTTTTTTAATAAAATGGAAGTATAAAAACCTAAAAAATGAGTGACACATGGTGGCTCCAGGAGATGCCACGTGTCAACTCCAAAAAATTCAGAAAGTAAAATATAAAGAGAAATATAAAAGAAATAGAAAACGACCTCGGATCGAAATATTATTTTCACAAACGTTGCTTGCCTCGTTGGGATCTACAACTTTTATGAAGATACAAAACCAAAATTAATAATTTGCACAAAGTGAATTTTTGGGGTACTCTATGTACGTAAATTACCTTGAATTGTGTGCTTTGTAAATTTTTGTTATTTTAAATGAGATAAAAAATTGGAAAAAATAATATAAAATTAAGTACATATATTTACACATTAATCAAAATTTTCTATATTTTAATAATTAATAAAACTAAGAAATA
This sequence comes from Ottelia alismoides, assembly GCA_037367405.1. Taxonomy (NCBI): domain Eukaryota; kingdom Viridiplantae; phylum Streptophyta; class Magnoliopsida; order Alismatales; family Hydrocharitaceae; genus Ottelia; species Ottelia alismoides. Next base: position 114,300 of record JAZKJV010010115.1, read on the forward strand.
AAATAAAATATAATGAAGACCATTTTTGTAGAGACTGTTAATAAACACTCTAACCTTGTCAATTTTCTTTTATTTGAGTCTCATATTAGATTTGGATTTTTGTGCATTTTAATAAAGCTTTTATCAAATAAATTAAAAGAAAAATAAAAAAATAAAATGAGTTAATTTACATAAAATAATAGGTCAAAATCGGGTAAAAAACATAATGTACAAAAGAGGCCCAAAATTCAAATTTCACATATGATCTCCAATTTACTTGTACTTGGTCTTTTTTTGAAGGTATTTGAACATACATTAGTTCAAAAGTGAGTAGGATCAAATTGAACACTATATGAGGAAGATATTAGTATTTTAGTCTGACATATATGAAATTAGGGTTTCAGTTTCTGGACCATTTATCATGTTAGTAATATGTACACAATGGAGGTGGTTTCAGATCATTTGGAGTTAGCATGAATTAATTAAAAATTGAGGAAGTTAGCTTATTTTATGCAATTATGCATGCTAAAATGCAATTATTATTTACATATGCATGAATGGTAATTATGCAATATAAGTAAAGAAATGCTAATGAATTTTGGGGATCTGAGCTTAATTAATTACTTTTATAGTGACGAATCTGAGACTCATCAATCGTGACTTGAATATGAATAAGCTAATAGAAATCGAAAACCGAGCATATGACAATAGTGTGATCTATAAGGACAGGGTCAAGAAATTGTATGATAGACACATTAGACACAAGACCTTTGTCCTTGGGCAGAAAGTATGTTTCTTCAATGCCCAGTTGATCATTTTTCACAAGAATCTCAAATAAAAAAGGACGGGTCCCTACATTGTCATAAATATGCACAATAATGGAAGTGTTGATATCGTTGCGCTCAAAGATGGTGCACAACCTTTTCCAGTGAATGGGCAACTATTGAAGACATATTTATATTCTAAAGAACAATTACCCCAAGTCGAGGTCATCAACTTCATGCAGAGCGAGCACATTGAAGATTCATCAGACCACCCTACATTAAGAGAAGCAGTCAGATACAAGTTGTACAGATCGTCCTTATTCTTCACACATATCAAATGTACATTCTCCTTGTGATTCTCCAGATCTCATTGTTGAACAGAGTTTTTCACGGGTCTAAAATACGCCTCACACAAGGCGGATATGCAGTTGTTGTGGCGACCCATAAGAAACCCCAATTCAAACAACAATTAACCCACAATTCAGAATCAAGCAATGAAAGTAAATGAGGAGTTAAAAGTTACTATAACTCTACAAAAGATGTGTATAGTGCAAGTAGTGTAGAGTGTCGAAAACAAGAAGCAAGTAGGCAGTACGCGGTAATAAATGCTAAAAAATGATTATGATGTATTTGTCTATAAGTGTGCTATTTTTTGTGGGTTTTTAATTTTATATATTTTTTTATATTATTTTTATTTTTTTTATTTTTATATATTGATTTTTAATTTTCCAATTTTGTATTTTTTATATTTTATATATTTTTTAATTTCTTTTTTATTTGAATTATAAAATAAAGATATATATAATAAGGGAAAGAGAGATAATGTATATATAAAAATTGGTAAAAATAAGCATTAAAATCTTTTTATGATTTTTATAATTTTCTAATGTTTTTTGTGATTTTTTAATATTTTTGCTAAATTTTTGGGTGATTTTAAAATCAAAAGTACTCAAAATAGGGAATAAAATAAATACCAGAAATTAAATTGGAGATAAAAATATTAAACAGATTAAAAAATTCTCCAAATTAATTTTAAATAAAGATAATAAAATAAAGAAAATTTATAGACATAAACTATATTTTTGTGATTTTTTATGGATTTTATATATTTTTATAGAGATTTTTAGTATTTTTCTATTTTTTTATTTTTCTTTTTATTTTTTAGTTATTTTTGGTCTGAATATTAAAGATGCAAAAACACACAAAAGGTATTTTTTTGGAAATTTTCAAGATGTTTTTATAATTTTTATGGATGTTCTAATGCAAAAAGAGATGAAAAGGCTCGAAAATGGAAAATAAAAATATGGCAAGACAGAGCTATGCAACAGGAACTTATGCTATTTCTTTGAGATTATTTATACGTTTATAGATGCTTGAAATAAATACTAGAAGCAAAAAGAAAATACACTCTAGTAGGGGTATTTTTGTAAATATGTAAAAGTTTAAGGGCCATAGTGTAAATTTTCCACAAAATTATAACTGAATAAAAATAATTCTGGACCAATTAGAAATAACCAAAAGCCCAGGGGTATCCCTGCAAAATTTCCAAAATCGCACGTGACAGACACGTGACTAGCAGGGACCAAAACGTAAATAACAAAAACCAAGGGGATTAATTGCAAATAGTCCAAAATATATAACGTTATAAAAAAGTTTCAGGACTGAATAGAAATACCAAGAAGAACAGAGGGTCCTCTGCAAATTTGCGATGCCTCACGTACACCAGTCACGTGAGGTGACGTGGCGAAGGACCTGGTTGCAAATATGAAAAGTCTAGGGGCGATATGCAAATTTTACAAAATTATAAAACGATAGATGAAAGTTTTGGTACTAATTATTAAATACATAAAATAGTGGGGGCTAAAGCTTAAAATACCCACACAATAGCGCGATCTGACGGTTAGTGCAAATCAACTTGCCATGTGTCGGTCTATGGACGCGCGATGATGGTTGATCTCCAACGGCTGGGATTAGATCGCTGCGAATGATCTGACGGCTGCACAGGGCACCGATCTAACGGATGCTGGCAGACCTGGGCGGTGGGGATTGATCCAATGGCGGAGAATCTATCGGGAAGAACATGGAAGAACCGTCGGCGAGGCGACCTTCCCTACCTCCGATCTCCCACCTCCGACACATTGTTGAGCTCCAAAATCGTCGTTGATGATCCTGCAGGTGTCTTCTACATGCCTGGGGCTTCAAAATGGACCGGCAGCCACCGCAGCACGCCAGCGGAGGTGGAGGAGCAAGACACGTCCAGGTACCCCGGCGAGACTTCAAAATTGCTCCAGGCGCACGATCTGCTCCAATACTTGCAAGGAAGAGAGTGATAGGGTCGAGGGCAAGTTGTCCCGACCCCGTAGCGGCGTGGAATGGTGCGGGGGAATGCGGGATAGGTGTTCGCCGGAGCAAGCTCCGGCGAGGTGGTGTCGGATGGTGATTGGTTGGGTAATCGTCAAAGAGAAAGTGGGGATCAAATCCTAGGGCTACGACGAGATAAAAAATGCAAAAGAAAAGTAAATAAAACGGACCTCAAGGCATGTATGCATGAGATGGTACCTCACGGCCGTTGGCCGGAGATGGGGGTGGAGCCACGCTAAGGACTCGCCTTATGTCACCTTGATCGGCTGGAGGTGGTGCTGCCACCACCACCGATCCGTAGAGCGTGAAAAGAGGTGTAAAGATGGGTCAAAGGGTGTTCAAAGGTGAATGGGAAACTCGGAGGGTTTTTGAACAAGGTGGTGGACAGGAGAAAAGAACGAGGATTCTGGAGTACGCCAGCGATCCAAAGATCGAGAAGAACCCCATGCGTGTATCCTCGATGCATGGTTAACAAAAGTCAAGAAGGAAGTTACGCGAAAAGATGAAAGGTGGAGCCTCAAAAAATCTGCGAAGTTGGCGAGAAAGGAGGTGTCAGACGTTGTACAGACCTCGGTCAGAGAGTTAACCGAGGTCAACCAACGGGGAGCTCTGGTTGGTCCACATGGACCAACCAGAAAAATCCCCAGAAAAATATTTATAAACTTCCTTAAAAATAATAAATGATTTTACTAATTTTAGATTATTAAATAGAAAATGTTTATTTTTTACGAAATATTTTATGATGATTTTTATTTATTTTTTAGAGGTTCAAAATTACAAGTTCCCTTTTACGGGCTATATAGGTATATTTATTTATATATTTTAATGTCTTATTTTTATTTTGTATATTAAATTTTATGTATTTATAACCTATTTTTATGAACTTAAATTTATTTTTATTTTATTTTTATAATGTATTATATTCATTTAAATAAATAGTTGTATTAGATATATAGTTATACTTATAGGTATTATATCTATGTATTTATAAAAGTATTTTATTTTTATGTTTTATTTAGTGTTTTATTCATGTTTTAATATCAACATATATTATAAATAATATTTACAAAATTATAAAAATATAAAATTATAAAAATAATGAATAATAAATAAAATGAATATTTTAATGGTACAAGTATACAATAGGGGTCCAAAACCTAACTTTCACGCCGTCATTCAGAAAAATATGAAACCACCTTCATTAAATAGCTTATTAAGAGTTATTAAAAATAAAAGGTGATTTTGATATATTTCGAGTTTTTATTGAGAGATACAGGTTTGAGAAGTTGGGATTCTGGAATCTTATTCAGATCATAACTTTTTATCTGTACATTATTTTTGTATGAATTAATTTTGTATTTTTTATATTTAATTATCTACAACTTTCATGTACAAAGTTTCTTTATTTGAAGTGTAAAAAGTGGAACTAAACATAGGTCCCAAAATGAAGGAAAATAAAGAAAATAAATAGGTATTTTTATTGGTTTTTGGCCCTTATCTCCCCCTACTTTATTCCTTCTCGACCTAGTCATCGAGATGCCTTGGTCTCAGGGTTTCGGGTCATAAAATATTTGCAATATTTTATTTTTTTTCTTTTCTTTTCTTTATTCTATAATTTTGGCTTTAAAAACCGTATTTTATACAGCATTTACAGAAATATGCATGAATGATAAAATGCCTTAATTAAGGGTATTTACATGCATTTAATATGGTTTTTAAGTCCAAACTAATAGAATAAAGATGATGAAACGGAGATTCATCACTCATCAGGCCCCTACCCTTCTTCCCTATTTACGCTGACCAGAGCATAAGTATAGGGGGACTAGATGTCCGATGTATATACTCACCTCATTTCCTTTTCTTGACCGCCTCCTTTTCGCTCTTCTTCTATATTTCAATTATCCTTAGCCTAAGTATAGGGAAGCAAGCCACTTTCTATTTTTCAGTTACTTTTTCAGTTTCTTACTCTTAGCCCGAGCTATTTCTTCTCTACGCTTCTTGTGCTCTGAGGACATAGCATTTGCTAAGTATAGGGGGTGTATATACATTATATATTTATTACCCATAGCTCGTACTTCCGCGTAAGTCTGTATTCTTTAACGGGGTGAGTAACTAATTTGTAGAAATAGAAAATACATAAATAAATAAATAATAAAAATAAATAAAAAAAGTATTGCAACTAACATGGTTAGTGTCCAATTGTTTGTACAACTAAAGTTTTGAAAATTGGATTCATATTCATTTTTTGCATTAAAACAGATAAAACAACAACAACAAAAATAAAAAAAAAACAAAAATATATTGCACTAAAAATCTCATAAAAGTAACTTGTTTGCATTTCATGCATCTGCACTTCGTCCAACATTTCATGCATTGGTGAAAAGCCCGTGGGTTCTGAACCGAGTTATAAGCAGAAATCGAGAGTGGTCTAGACTTGGCTTTAATCTACCTAATTTTCAGAGCAGCTTCACCGAGAAAAAAGATTTTAGAAGCTTCAGATTTTTGATTTAATTCTCCAAGTTCCACATGACACTGTGTTTAATTTGACTCCTAGTGTCTAACATGGCTGTCTCATTGTAGGTACGACTCTTAAATAGGGAATTAATTTGTAATCTCACACTATGCACTTATCTCCACTCAGATGGGGTGTTGGTTGACTATGTGAGTCTCTTTTATGATATCTTGGACATCTAAAGACTAGAGTACTGTTAAAATGAAGCTTCGGACAAGGGATGGACGATTGGGGAACAACAAGATCCACACAGAGCTACCAAATATCCAAACAAAAAGAAGTCAACTACCAAATAAGTATTAGACCAAAAAGGTCCAAGCTTTAAGACAACATGCAGATATTGGTGGAGACTTGTCTGAACTGGCAGGCTTCACAAGGAGAGATGACTACACTTGTCACCCTCCAGTTATTTTCCCCTTCTTCTAATTTCTCCCCCTTTTCAATTGTGAACACAACACGACAAACCTCAGAAAGAAATACCTGACTCTCCTAGGATAAGTTATTGGGGGACAAGTTTGCATGGTAGTACGACATTCTTGATGGAAAGAGATAAAACCTTTCACACACATGAGACGGTCGTTCAATGTTCAAGGGGTATACTTTGGGAATGGCAATGATCTAAGTTGACTTCTGAGTCGAAACTGTGACAATGATGTGTAGAACTTGGAGGCTACTGATTTTAAAACCCTAATTGTCAAAGGAGTTCCGCCAAACTAATAATCTAAAGGTCGGGTCTAGCTCCATTTTCATCTTTTGCTCATGGTCTCTGTATGGAACCCAATCTTATTTCAAGTCATTTCAGTGCTTTAATTGCTCGGGGATGAGCATGGTTTAAGCATAGGGGGTGTTGAATGTGTGATTTATCACTCTAAAAGAGATTAGTTGAGCTCAATTCCCTAAGGTTCATCTGTATTTTATCATTTATCTTGCATTATAAACATTCATGCATGTGTAAATAATAATTGCATTTTATCATCCATAATTGTATAAAATAAGAAGAAAAAAATCCCAGCCCAATTGACCTATAAAATAAGCTAACTTCCTTTATTTTTAATTAATTCGTACTTACTCCAAATCACCTCAAACCACCTCCATTGTCTATATATTACTAAAAAGAATAAAGAAAAAATAACAAAAATCACTAACATAAATAAGTAGACTAGAAACCCAAACCCTAGATCCAGGATGATCGGACTAAAAAGATTATATCTTCCTCATACAATGTACGATTTAATCCTTCTCACCTTTGAACTAATTTGTATTAAATTACCTTCAAAACAAGAACAACTTCAAGTGAAATAGAGCTCATATGTAAAAGTTGGGTTTTGGGCCTCTTATGTACATTGTGTATTTTACCCAATTTTGATCTATTATTTTATGTACAAAATTAACTCTTTTTACTTTATTTCTTTTTCATTTATTTTTTTTGACAAAGGTTTTATCAAAATATATAAAAATCCAAATCTAAAATAAAATCAAAATCAAAGAAATTTATTGAGTCTGAGTGTTCACTAATAGTCTGTACAAAAGTCATCCTTATCATATTTTGTTTTATTTATTCATTTTATCATTTAATAAAAATCCAAAAAATATATTAAACTGTAGATATTTGTCTTTGATTTTATCATATTTTTTCTTGATTTTTATCTTAATTTAAAAATAACAAAAAATTACAAACCCCAAAAATGAAAGTATTCTATGTACAAAGAGTACCCCAAAAATATTACTTTGTCCAAATGACCTATTTTGGTTTTGATCTCTTCATGAAATTGTAGATCTTATCGAGACGAGCAACTTTGTTGTAGAAAATCTTTCGATCCGAGGTCATTTGCTATTTCTCTTTTATTTATCGTTTAATTTTATATTCTGATTTTATGGGCGTGACATGTGGTGGCTCCTGGAGCCTCCACGTGTCTCCAAATTTTTAGATTTAAATATTTGTTTTTAAAAAAATATTTAAAAAATAAAAAAAACATTCCACCTTGCAAGCCCTCGGACGATCGGACGGTCGAGGATCTTCATCTTCCTCCCCCTTTCAAGATATGGTCGATCGCCACCCGCCTCCGTAATTGTGGCCCTCCTGCCATCTTTGGTCGGTGCCACCCGCCCTTGTCTCCTCGCCTCTGTTGAATCCCATCAAATCTCTGAATACCTCGTCAACCCCGATTCCCTTCCATTGTTGGCCAACCGCCACCTTCGATCACCATAATCAGAACTCCTTCCCAGATCAGTACCCAACCCAACCCTTCTATTTAACTCCATCACCTCTGCACCTCTTTGTCATCAGCTGATACTATCGGTACAAGGGAGCTTCCAGGTCTGGTCGGTGGTGGTAGCGCCCGCTAACTTCCTCCGACAGTTACAACAAGATCCAAGGCTTGTTAGACTCGTTGGAGTGCCTCCTCTGCGGCTTCCCTCACTCCGACCCTAAGGTCGTCGATCTTGTACCTCTAGGTACCCCACCACTATCATCCATCATTTCAATGACAAAGGAAGTATCAGGAACCCACTCCGATGGTGATGGCATCGGAGCGCGGATCCCCCATCGCCTCGCACTACTTTCCTCCTTTGCTTGTATACAATCCATTATCGCTTTCCACTTCCGCATCCACATCACCAACCACCGTCTACCATCTCTCCTTTGAAAATAGCAACAGACCCATCATTCTCTCCACTCGTTGGTCACCCTCCAACTCGCATCTAACACCTCTGCCACACTACAGCATTGCAGGAGAGTCTTCATCACTTGAGCTTCATCTACATACTCCTGGAAGCTCAACCTTCATCGATCACCTCCATCGCGTTACTACCTCAAAGTCCCCTGGCCATGTGTTGGCCATTGGAGTTACTTTGACTCAGCCTCGGGTTGCCACTCTCTCCAAAAGCCCTTTGCTCCAGACCACTGTCGTAATTATGCCTTTGACACCAATGACAATCCACCCTCGCTCTGCCCCCCTCCACCAGGCTTCAATCCCAAGGGGCCAGCACATGAGGGACTAAATCCTGCGGGGGAACAATTATAGCTAAGCCCCCCGGTGTTCACAAAATTCCACCGCAATCCACCAACAAGGGTAATGTGCTATTCACGTGATAGCTTAGAAGTTTTGCATAACGACCCCAAGGGTTTTAGTAACTCTTCTTTAGTCCCTGCACTGCTTTTCTTTTTGTTTAAATAGTTAATTGCATACAGACCCCTCTGTTCGATCTATAATTTGAACAATATTTTCCATAATTTTATTATCTAAAAGTTGTCATTTTTTCTACAATTAATTCTCTTTGTAGTGGCATACTCTTTATATTTTTACTATATGTGGGTATTTCAAAATAATTATTCTTATATAATTTTGCATATTTTTCTCAGATTATACTTAGAAATTCATAATCAATTAACCATAGCTCCAAAAATTACCAAAAAATCATAGATAGTAAGATTAATTATGTTTTATATTGCACAGAAAAATGATTACATTTAAATGCATATTTTGCTTTATAAAAACCATTTTGTACATTTCGGTAATTAATCTTTAATAGGTATTAAACTCAACATTTTTAGGGTTTAGGCTTTTTCTAGGATAGTTCATTTATTGATCTATCTTAGATAACTTTATTCCTTGAAAATAATAGGTTTAATATTTATTATATTAATTATTGAGATACATACTTTTTACATCATTTAATTCATTAAATATTCATATTGCATCAGAAAGTTCTAAAAAAATACAATGCATTCATTACACCATTATTCACATCTCGACAAAGTTTTATAATTTTTTATCATCATTTGATTGAAATTAGTTTTCTTGTCCTTAAAATTGGTCTACATTTCATTTGCATTTTTAAATTTCATTAAAAATATGAAAAATATTCTACCTCAAAAACCGTAGGTGAAATTTGATAGACATTAACCTAGGTTGTTCCTTTGCCTCCTCGAGTTCGACCCTGGGGCTTGCCCAGGCTGAATAAACATAAAACTACTTTGATTAAATTTGATTATTTAAATTAAGTGGTTATTTCTTGATTGATTTCGATTATCCACGTACAACGAACGACATTTTTATTTTAGCATGATAATTCCCACAGATTAACAGAGAGTTTTCACATAGTCGTTAACGATCATCAACATGATACTTCCAAAGCACATATGCTGAGAGATTAAGATTGTAGAGACACATAAACCCTCGGTTGTTGTCATGTTTCCCATTTAATTGTTATTCCTCATCATTATGAGGAAACTTGCACATTTGAACTACATACGTTATTCATCCAATTGCAAGTATAATATCTTAATCACGAATCCAATTCATGATAATTTACAATTTACTATTCAGTATAATTTTGAGTGGGCTTAATTTAGGTTATCAGGAATAAGATATATTTGCATAAATACAGATTTTACTTTGATTTAGGATTTTTATATCAAAGTTGTCTTGCCTTGTCAACTCTAAAAGTTCATTCCCGTATTCACTTTCAAAATAAGAGATATAGCTACCATTATATCTCAATCAAGAACTAGGATCTCCTTCTTGCCTTTGTTACATCCCGATAATATGAGAACTTGCAACTCACATAAAAAGAAGCGGGAACTCATTCCTCCTTGCAAGCCCAACTTGCATTCCAAATTCAGTCTTTAACACCTGGGCCCACCACCCCTAAGGCGATGTTGACCCGTCATTATTTAAACCAACCATTAACATGATAAGTGCTTGCTATGCACAATCCAATATCGCCCCAGTAATATGAGGACTCGATATTGGGGTCACTATGCATACAACCTTACTCTTTTGAGAATCAAAGAGCATGATCTTTGTGTGCTTGTATGCACCAACTATCACTTCGGACCGGTGCCTCCTACATACAATCCATGATGCTGGAACCATTAACCTAGATGGGAGACCACCTATGTCACTTATGTGATCCTCTGTACAATGTTCAAATTTTAATTAATTATTATGAATCGTATTCACATAATTAATTAATCCATAGGAATTACAACTCTATTCACAGTAGAGTGCATAATTAGATCTAATTATTTTAATCATATTACATCAATCATTAATCTAATTCAATCAATAAACAAACCATCTTTATTATTACTCGAAGGATGGTATAATCTCAAAAATCTGTATTATTCAAATTTCAATAATTAAAAAAATACCTCATGATCATTTCAAGCATTATCCTTTCATTACCTGTTATCATGGACAGTATGCACAAGATGTGGGATAGACCGCTCACGGAGCATCCTCCTACTCCAACAATAACGACTAGACATCATCTGCCTCAGGTCAGGATAATGAGATTTGATCATATTGTATTTGAGATGCTAATTATACTTTAAACAAAAGTTATACCATATAATAATTATGAAAACCATTTTGATTAATATTATAACGAGATTTTCTAAAGAAATTGCCAATCATATTCAAGTAACAATGTTTTGCATGTAGAGATTGTCCTACAACTATTGTAGGATAAACTTGGGTTTTTATGAAACATATATTCAATAGCTTATTATGATTAATCAATTATTTTTATAATTATTAGGTATCATATTTAATAAAGGCTAATTCATAATTTATATGTTTTCCAATGAATTATAAACACATTAAGTAAATAGGTTTGATGATCTAATCATCTTCCTACCCATCTCTACTAAATATGGAATATCTAGTGAAAACAAAGTCGTACTCGCCCAAAATAAATTCAATTAGTTTGCTGGTTTGATTATATACTTAATACAAGTTTTTACTTCATGTTTCATGATGGAAAAAAATTAATAAAAATTAATTTTCATACAGACCCGTGAATACAAGTAAAACAATTTTCATAGCAGGAACTCTTCAAATCATTTTCATGCACTTTTCGTACCAAGTATAGCTTACTATTTTTGGGATATAATTAGACATTCTAAATAAAATTTTAATAATAGAAAAACACGTCCAAATAGTGCACAAACAGTAGGTTTTATTTTAACGAAAAAAATCAATTCGAAACTTGCATCCAATGCAAAATAATGAGTCCTGCACATCTGAAACCCTGATTGCTTAGGGTTTAGGATCACATCCAAGACCTTAATTTGGCTTTTATATCACTTGATGGTTATGGTGAGAACCTCAAGTGAATCATGGAAGCGTGGTGATCACATCATATATGCCATCCAGAGTGACTAGTCGCACTAGTTGCTCGGGGGAACGGAATTTTTGAAAACAATTAAATGCGATGAAATAACGTGATCCAAGAACAATTCTCGAATCATGTCATCTAAATCACAAAGGGGTATTAGGGTTACCTTTTGAAGCGTGGTTGCGATCGAAGTCTCTAAAAGAAGAGACCTCTTGTCTCAAGTCCGACCCGACGGAGGATACACTTGCAAGGTCGTTGATGAGACATAGGCTTCTCGCAATCTAAGATGATTATCCAAGTGGTGAATCTCTTGATCTCATCACATGAGATCTAATGACTTCTTCACGAGCAAGGCGTAATGAAAGAGACGGAGACACATGAGCGGTCGAAGCAGCGACACGACAACATGGTGATGACGATGATTCTCTCTAAGGCACAAAGTGGACGGCCACTTAGAGAGAGAGATGGGGCGTGTAGTATGAGAATGAGAGAGGTATTTCAATTGTTGCAAAAGAAGAGAGAGGGTTACCTCTTATTTTATAGTATTTTGTGAGTCCATGGATCACAATCCATGTGAAACACAAAATCAATGGTTGAGATTGATTTGCGTTTCTATTTAATGGCCATGATTTTGTTGTAAAAATACAACAACAATTAATTTATATTAAATTAAATATATTGAATAATCAACATAATTTAATTTGAAATAAATCAATTAGGATATAGTGATTAGGAAGGAGGCCACCCAACTTCCTAAAATGGGGGGGGGACAACCAGCCTTGAGAATGAGTTAAAGGGTGACCGTCACCCATATGTAAAGTGGAAGGTGTTGGCCTTATAATTATGTGAGATATAAAAATCTCACAGAAATCATTCATATATATTAACAAAAACTTTTCTTGTAAATTAATTCATAAAAATAATTCCAAATTAGTTTTGTGAATATTTCAATCATGCCATTAAATAATTGTGGATCGTATTCACAACTCAAAATAAATGTAATTTATTTCTAATTAATTTCCAATGTGAATCCAATTCACATCAACAATTAATTTGAAGATACTATTTACAGTAAGATCTCTCTAATATATTATAAATCATATATATAATATAGATAACACTATCTACTTTATTCATATCCTTGATAATTAAATCATATTTAATTATCTTAGATAATTATTCTCTTGCATTTAAATAATATTAATCATATTCACTTTATTGATGATCATAAAATCACTTTTTATTATTACTATCTCCATGCTCAGATATATAATTTATTAGTGGAATTATTCTTGAACACTTTCAAGAATAATGCGCTTTCTCTTCGATACTTGCAGATAAGGACAGGGCGATTGTATGTTCCACATATACTAACTTGGATTTTAAAATCACATCTTAAATACAGATCTTGGGGACCTCCCACAAATGTTTGATTAAATCAAAGTCGTAGATCTAATATTCTCATTGCATCAGAATCGTATTAAGATCAATGTTCAATATTCAGACTAAGATCATATTACTTCTGTATTGAGAGGAGTCACTAAAATCCATACATGTTTCATCACTCTCTCAGAATGGAAACGTCATGGTTATACAATCGTTTATGATCACACAACCTTCAGGTATTCCTAATACCTATACATCGTGCATATTGGAAGACCTATAATAATCCTGAAATTTTAGATCTTATTTAGATTGTCTCCTTCAGGATTTTATCATTAAGTTTCTCATTTGATCATTGGGAGTTTGTATCGATCAAATACTTTCCTAAAGCATATATCATACCCAGATATTGATCATATACTTGTTAGAAGTGTATATCAAACATACAAATTAAGTTAAGTTTCCAAAGCAAGATTAATGTGCATGGAGTTTGATTCCTAATATCTCATGAGTGAGCTCATGTCTTCCGGTTCAGTAATGAACCTATAAGATCCCTTTGAATGATCGCATTACTCATATTCCCTTGTATGCACACCAGCTCATCGGTGTGCAGAACTTGTTTAGAACATCTATCTATTGGTCTACCAATTGTACATACTCAAACATATAGTAACGCGTTTGTCTCTGGTGCCTATATCGTGACAATATAAGACATATGACTTGGTTATTTCATTCTCGTTTCATTAACTCTTTGACCTAACATATCTAACACCTTCGAATCTCTATTCCTATGCAGAGGATTCGCATCAAGAGTCCGTCAGATATCAGCCAAAAGATAAAGTATTGTCATCTCGTACTCATGTTGGAGATCATCTATTAATAATCATTTGATGGTGCTTGATGAGTCCTCAATCTAACTCTTTAGACATTCATCCAAGCACCAACATATATGATTCAATAATTGAATCAGTAGTCGTTTGATTATCAAAATTCCCATTGTACACAACCCTAATTGTACTAAGGGACCTTTTATGCGAATTAGTTATTCTTCATTTCAGACCAGGTAATGATATTTGCAATAACATTTACTGTATAATTGCTTGGTGTTGGCTTACATGTCCAAAGAAGTCTCTTACTTTATAGAAATGATCACAATCACACTTCAAGAGGTGTTCCGATATCAAATTTGTGGTTTAGACGAAATGATCCAAGAAGTGTTCTTGGATCATGTGGTTTCATCATTTTATTTTTTTTAATTTCCGCTACCCTGAGCAACTAGTGTGAATAGTCGATCCCAATCACATATGATGCGATCTTCACATTTTCATGATGTGCTTAAGATTTTGTCCATAACCATAAAGTGGTATCAGAGCCAGGTTGAGGTCTTGAATATGATTCTAAACTCCAGGCTATGAAGGTATGTTTCGGATGCGCGACAATCATTATTTTTGCATTGAATGCAAGATTCGAATTGATTTTTCGCTAAATTAAAAACCTATTGTTTGTGCACTTTTTGGATGTTCTTTTAGCTATGAAATTGCATTTAGAATGTCTAAATATTTCCCCGAAAAAGTAGCCTAATATTGGTACCAAAAGCACATGAAAATGATTCGAAGAGTTCCTACCATGAAAATTACTTTGCATGTATTCAGGGATCTATAAGAAAAATAATTTTGCTTACTATTTTCACACTTGGATTTAGTAGATAATCAAACTGAAAACTGCTCGAATTTATTTCACACTATTCTGACTCAGTTTGCCCTAGATATTCCCTATTTGGTGGAGGTGGGTCGGAAGATGATTAGATTATCAAATCCCCTTGCTTAATTTGTTTATAATTATATGGAAATCATGGAAATTACAAATTTACCTTGATTAATTTTGAATACCTAATAATTATGAAAATAATTGATTAATAATCATAGGCCATTGAATGTATGCTTCATGAAAACCTTAGTTTGTCCTACAATAGTTGTACGACAATCTTTACATGCAAAAACATTGTTACTTGAATAGGATTATGTGTTGTTTAACAAATCCCCTTATAATCTTAATAAAAATAGTTTTGATAAATATTATATGGTATAACTTAGGTTGTAAGGCCAGATATCATCTCAAATATAAAATGATCAGAATCACATTATCCTGACATGAGGTAGATGTGGTGTCTAGTCGGGGATCGTTGGGTTAGCAGGTTGCTCCTTGAGTGATCTATTCCTCATCCTGCCCATACTGCCCATGATAGTGGGTAATAAAAGGATAATGCTTGAAATGATCATGATGTTTTTTTATAACCATTAAAATTTGAATAATACATATTTTGAGATTATACCATCCTTCAAGTAACAATAAAGATTGTTTGTTGGTTGACTGATTGAATTAATAATTGATTTAATATGATTAAATAAATTAGATCCAATTAAAACAAACACTCTATTATGAATAGAATTTTAATTCCATTTGAAGAATCAATTATGTGAATATGATTCATAATAATTAATTAAAATTTGACCATGATATGGAGGATAACATAAGTGACATCCATGTTCTCCCGTCAAGGTAAAGGGTTTCATCGCCAGGGATTGTATGGAGGTTACGCTTGTCTGAAGTGACACCTCCTGCATACAAGCGCATATGGATCAGGCTCTTTACTTCTTGAAAGAGTAAGGTCGTATGCATAGTGACACCAATATCGAGTCCTCATATTATTGGGGTGATATGTGATTGTGCATAGCGAGTGCTATTCTTGTTGATGAATGGTTCCATTAATAATGGGTCACCATCACCTTAGGGCTGGTGGGCTCGAGTATTAAAGACCAAATTGAGAAATTCATGTTGGATTTGCAAGGCAGAATGAGTTCATGCTTCTTTTTATCCGAGTTACAAGTTCTCATACTATTGGGATGTGGCAAGGGTAAGAAGGAGATCCCAGATCTTGCTTGAGATATTATGGTAAATATATCTCTTACTTTGAAAGTGAATAAGAGAATGAACTTTCAGAATTGACAAGGAAAGACAACTTTGATATAAAATTCTTAATCAATGTAAAATATGGATTTATGCAAATATTTTTTATTTCAGATAACCTACAATAAACCCACTCAAAGTTATACTCAATAATAACTAGTAAATTATCATGGATTGGATTCATGATCTAGATATAGTACTTGCAGTTGGACACATAATGTATGTTGTTGCAATATGTGATCTTCCTCATAACAATGAGGATCAATAATTAAATAAACAATAGGACAACAATCTTGGGTTTGTATGTCTCTATAGTCTGGATGTCTCATCGAGTGTGATTTGGAAGTATCGTGTCAATGATGATCATAATTATCGAAAATCCTTATAAAATCTAAGAAGATGTTTTGGCATACATATGTGTTCTCAACATTTAGTCATGAATGACATGCTTCAGTACATTATGTTGAATGGTGACTCGATAAGAGATGATATACTAAAAATGTTTGAGTACCTGCCTGAACCAAAGTCTTTAAGAGTTTAGATGGATGTAGATATGATGAGTGTCATCATTCTACTATCTATACTCCAGTCATTCAAGCAGCTTGATAATATTCATATTGTATGAACTGAACGAAGAATGTATAAATGGTGAAATATTCTTATATTGGAATCTTTTGAGCTCAACATAAAAATCCATTGCCTTAAGCAATGGCTTATCATAGATGATGGAAGCACAGTAGAAGCATGGGTCAGACCCAAGTAAGAAGGAAAGTCAAAGAGTTGACTGTACTTCTGTGACATCCATATATATGTCATCCAAAGAGATGGATGACTACCAATACTGCAACCAACAGAAAAACTGATATTATGACTATATAGACTATCTAACATCCTTAGAGAAGGATGCAGATAGTGCAGCAGAATAAAATATATATTCAAATAATCATTGAAATTGACTTGATTATTAGATAAGATCAAAGTCTAAAATTATATCTCATTCTTCTAATAACACCTACAATTTGTTGCATTTGTTTTAGAGGACAGAAAAAATTTGATCTTAAGGTTTAACAGTCATCCCCATGGATGTTGATGCAATTTTTGCAACAATCTCCATTGGATAGACAGACTACATATTTTTAGTGGGAGAGCCCTTAGTCTTAGAGAATGCCTCTATGACCGAGATATTATAATACATCCGAAAAAAATGTATTCTATAATAACCTGTCATAAAGAGTTATGATGGATATATTTCAGATAGTAATATAGCATCTAGAGAAGTCAACTAAATTAGAAAATTAATGATTGGTTCATTAAATTTCTAAATGCTAAAAATTAAACCTTAAAAGATCAATAGGAGGATGAAGATCATTTGACAGTGACTAGCATCAAACCTTGTACATATGTTTATTGATCAGATCAATATACTAGTAAGAGGTGAAATTTTAGACTATCTGAAATTTCAAATCTTACATACTTGTGAATAGTGTATTCAAAGTAAAAAAAGTCCAATGCAACCTTCTCTGGTAGTGGTTTAAGATGTCAAGTTATTCAAGATCTCATACATATCGATGTATGTGGATGATCTATATCATAATAAACATTAATGATTTGCGCTATCTATTGATCATTATTTCTTATATGAGATTTATTCCCTTTACCTTAGAAACATTTGAAATGTTCAAAGATTTATTTTTTGGTTTAGAACCAAAGTCAGAAGGAAAATGAAATGAATTTGATTTAACTTAACTAGCTAGTACTTATTAGATGAATGCAAGGAATACCATATGGAGACAGGAATATGATTCCTATCTCGCTCCTCCTAATACATCTTAACTCAATGGAGTTGTAGGGAAATACAATTGGATCATGTGTGACATGATTTAATCAATGATGACTCTTAGAATAATTACCTCTTTGTTTCCAGGTACATATGCAGTAGAGACTACAATTTACACCCTTAATAAGATTCCATGAAAATATAAATCCAAAAACGTTCATAAGCTAAGGTTTGGAACCTATCCTAGTATTGGATACTTGAGTATTTTGGGTCACTTGGTCAATAATCACATCATGGATGCTGGAATGCTGGAGTTTGGCACCAGAGAATGCTACTTCATTAGGAAAATAAAGGATGGTATTGGACACCTACTTTAAAACCTTGATATTCTTATATTTCATCTCCAAGGATATGATTCTTAGAGGATGACTTTCTTGAGAATAAATAAGAAAATGAAGTGAAGGAACTCATTGAATATTGAGAAGATAATGAGGCTCCTGAAATCAGAAACTAAAAAGGACAATCATAGATGAAACACTCATACCACTTCAAATTAGTTTGAGGGTGGTGAGACCACCTAAAGGATATGAATTCCACGTGTTAGTTAAGTTTGACAATGATATGACTTCATATGATTAAGTTTGTAAGTATCATTACATGGAGAGATGGATATCAGTAAAAAAGTCTAAAGTAGAATTCATATACATGTGTTGTATATGGACCCTCGAGGGTCCACCTTTAAGGGTAAAAACTGTTAGGTATAAATGGAACTTCAAGAGAAAGAGGGAAACTGATATGAAGGTAGAGACCTTCAGAGCACGGCTCATATCCACAGCATGCACACGAAGAGAAGACATCGTTTGCGATGAGACTTGTTCTTCAGTGATCATGCTTACACCCATCAGAATGTTGCTAACTATAGATACAGAGCTTGACTATGACATGTAAATGATGGAAGTCAATATTACATCTCTCTATGAATACCTCACTAAGGATATTCATATGAGGTAGCCCCAGGGCTTCATAGTTGAGGAATGCAAGGTGTGAAAGATGAAGAAATCCATCTGTGGACTCGAATAAGCTTCTCATAGTCAGTACATCAAATTTAATGAAATTATAAAGGTTATGATTTTATACAGAATCTTGATGAACCATGTGAAGCTTAGTGGAGTGTCATTGTGTTCATCATGCCAAAATGTAGATAAAGTCCTAATCTTTTGGAATGATATAAGGATGAGAATAAGTTTTTTATAATCTAATTGTTCCATACCTTGAGATATGATCTCAAGGATATCTCTTAGATCTTAGTCATAAATTTGCTCAGAAACAAGATAAGAGGGCATTAGAACCATCTCGTTAGTGGTACACCTTGGACATGTTCCAATTTTTTTGGAAAAATCCAAATAATGGCTTCCTTCTCTTAAGATATGGTACTAACCTATCTCAAGGGATAATACCTCAAGGAGTTGAGAAGTGAATGCTAAAACTAATTGCCCATGTACATCAATTACTAGAAGCATGTTGTATGCTAGAGGCGTACAAAAGTTAGATGTATTCCATGCAGTGGGAGTAGTAAACTGTTACTAATCCTACTATGGAGATAAAACACCTGACTGCAATAATAACAATATCTTCGAAGAGGACAAGATTTTTGAGATAGTGATCTCAAAGTATTATCTTCACTAACTTAAGACTTTATAGATAGTGATCTAAAAGGTCTTAATTGTAGATTCCTTAGGAGATAGAGATCTCCAGAACAAGGGCACTATGATAAGGATTATAGAAATTGCATACTGGTTATAATAATTATTGAGCTATAGTGTCAAGTACACTATAATTGCTTTAAAAAAATTTGAGTATTAGTCGCATAAGATGCAACATTCACATTGAATGAGAGACTTGTTATAAAAGGATATGCAAGTACCGTTAAATGACTTAGCATAGTCTCTCAGGAATAGAGTGACTAGTCAGCCTAGCTATTTTCTACTAGCTTACGATTAGCACATGAGCGTATGTTTAAAGACTAGCTCATTGATGGCACTTTGGGCTAGTGGGAGATTGTTGGACATGCGAGCCCACAACGAGCCATTATTCTATAAATGTGATTGAAATTTATTCCTTGATCTGAAATGGAGAATAATAAATTTGCATAATAGGTCCCTTAGAACAATTAGAGTTATGTACGATGGCTATCTTAATGATCATATATCTATTGATTCAAATGTTGAGTCATAGAGGTTGGTGCTTGGATAATATCTAAAGAGTTAGACTGAGGACTCATCAAGCACCATCAAGTGATTATAAAGAGAGGATCTCCATCCTGAGAAGAATATGGAAATCTTTTTCTCTATAGGCTGATATTTAACCGACCTCTTGATGTAGGTCCTTTGCATAAGAATAGAAATTCTAAATTGTTAGATAAGTTAGGTCAAAGTGTTGACTTAATGAGATCGGGATAACGAAGAACTATGTCGTATACTATCACAATATAGGCATGCATCCTCTGACTGGAGATAGATGTGTTACTATATGTTTAAGTATGTACATTTGGTCGACCGATAGGTTGGTGATCTAATCAAGGTCTATACGCCGGTGAGATGTTGTGCATACAAGGGCATATGAGTAATACAAGCTCTCAAATGGATTATACAGGTTCAATTACTGAACTGAAAGACATTATCTCACTCATTAAATATTGGTATCAAATTCCATGCACGATCGTCTTGCTTTGGAAGCTTGATTGAATTCGTAGGTTTGATATAAGTATTTGGAAAGTATATGATCAATATCTGGGTATGATATATGTGTTTGAAAAGTATATGATAGATACCAACTCCCAATGATCAAATGAGAAATGTTACGATAAAACTCTGAAGGAGATGTTCTAAATAAGATCTAAAAATTCAGGTCTATTCTTGGTCTTCATGTATGAAGGATGTATAGGTATTAGGAATACTTGGGGGTGATGTGATCATAAACGATTTTATAACCTTGACGCTTCCATTCTAAGGGACTGATGAAATAGTTCTGGACTTTAGTAATCTGATCTTAGTCCAAGTGTTGGACATTGATCTGAACATGATTCAGATGTAATGAGAAGATTAGATTTACGTCTTTAATTTAATCAAACATCTTTAGAAGGACCCCTTGATGTGGATTCGAGATATGATCTCAATATCCAAGTCACTATACGCCAAATGTGCAATCACCTTCTCCTTATATCTAAGTATGCGTAGAGAAAGCACATTATTCTTGAAAGAGTTCGAGGATAATTTCATTATTGATAATGTGCCTGGGCATTGATGAAAATTGATAGTTAAATATGAGTTAATTGTCATAAATAATATGAATTTGATTCATATTATTTGTCCATATAAGGAGAGTTATCTAAGATAAGTAAGTGTGAATTAATTATCAAAGATATGAATAATGTGAATGTAATTCATACTATTTGGGCACATGAGAATAGAGATCCGAGATAATTAAATATGATTTAAATATCAATAATATTAATAATATTGATAGCACTATCCACATTAATCATACATATTATAAAAGTGATTTATAATATATAAGAGAGATATTTATAAATATCATTTACAATTTAAATGTTACTATGAATTGGATTCACATTGGATAAATACCATTTACAATTTAAATGTTAATGTGAATTGTATTCACATTGGAAAATTTGGAATATGATTCACAAATTTCCAATGGCATGATTGATATTTCATAAAGTAATTTGGATTTATTTTTGTGAAATAATTTACAACAAATATTTTTGTAAATTATGGAGAATTAATGGGATCCACGATTCCATGAAATGGGAGAAGGAGGCTCCATTCCAAGTGGAGAGCGTAGACGACCACCTATTCCTACTTCTTGTGGGGCCATCCACCTCCATTAATGGAAGGAGACTTGCCTCCTTCCTATTTCTCCATGGATGTTTGATTTAATTGAATTAGATTTTATATTGATTATTCAATATATATTAAATTAAATTAAATTGATTGTTTTTTTTGTATTTTTTATAATAAAATCGTGGCCATTGAAAGAAACACAAATCAATCTCATCCATTGATTTTGTATTGGCTATGGATTATGATCCATGGACTCCCAAAATATTATAAAAGAAGAGGCAACCTTAGCTCTTCAATTTAGACAATAGAATTGCAAGCACTCTCTCTCTCTCTCATTCTTTACCTGTGTTGATATAATGGTTGGATCATAGAGGCCGATGTTGAGTTGATAATATGAAGAGTTATATTAAGGAATCAACTGTTACCATTAAATGATTATCAAGAGATGATTTCTACCTACGAAGGAGATGGAAATCCTTACTTCAAAGGTTGATATCTGACAAACCTCTTGATGCAGGTCCTTTACATAAGAATAAAGATTCAGAGATGTCGGATGTGTTAAGTAAAAAGA
Source organism: Ottelia alismoides (assembly GCA_037367405.1). Taxonomy (NCBI): domain Eukaryota; kingdom Viridiplantae; phylum Streptophyta; class Magnoliopsida; order Alismatales; family Hydrocharitaceae; genus Ottelia; species Ottelia alismoides. The sequence goes on from JAZKJV010010115.1 coordinate 136,600, forward strand.
GTTGACTTAGCGAGATCGAGATATTTAAGACCTTTACATGATATAGCCATGCATCCTCAGACCGGAGACAAATGTACCACTATATAGCTGAGTATATACAGTAGGCGGACCATTAGGTTGATGCCCTAATCAAGGTCTATACACTGGCGAGCTGGTGTGAATACAAGGGCATATAAGTAATATGATCTCTCAAAAGGACCATACGGGTTCACTACCGAACTAGAAGACATGGTCTCAATCATGAGAAATTGGAACCAACCAAATTCCATCGATGGTCATCTAGCTTTGGAAGCAAGACAAGATTTGTGTATGTGATATATGCTTTTGGAAAGGATATAATTGATACCGACTCCCAATGATCGAATGAGAAAATTAATGATAGAACCCTAAATGAGATAGTCCAAAATGATATCACAACTTTGGGTTTGATCATAGTATTCCAGTATGCTAGATGTACGGGTATTGTGGATACTCGAGGATGATATGATCTTAAATAAGTATATACCATAACACTTCCATTTCGAGTGAGTGATTAAATAGGTTTGGATTTTAGTGACTCCTCTCAGTGGACATGATATCCCATCTTGGTATAATTGCTGGACATAGATCCGAATGTGATTTGGATGCAATGAGAAGATGGGATATTGTCTTCCAGACACTTCTAAGTGGTTTTCTAGATTTATATATGAGAGTAGATCTCAATATCCAAGTCACTATACATAGAATATGCAACCCTGACTTTATCTCCAAGTATTTGAGGAGAAGGCACACAATTCTCAAAAGAGTTTGAGAATTGTTCCATGAGCAATATTATTTAAGAATTAAAATTTTGGATAATTAAATATGGTTTAATTAATACAAATAATATGGATATTACTCACATTATTTAGACATGTATAGATAAACATTTTGGATACATAAATTGTATTTGATTATCGTGGATGGGATTAATATGGATAACACTATCCACCATAATCATGAATAATGTGAATTCCATTCACAATATCATGGGAGAGTTAATTTCTATTGCAATTCATAATTTATAAGTTAATGTGATTTAGACTCATATTATTTAATTTAATTTAAATATGATTTACATTTTATTTTTGATGGAATCATATAACTATTGGTAGTAATGGTCTAATTAGAATTGTCACAACTAATTTGGAACTATTTGTTGATTATTCAATTATTAAATTAATTAATTAAGTAGAATTTTGGGAATTGATAGAATTGACTCTTTCCACTCCTCTTTGAGAGTGGAGGGTCATGGTTGTTACACTATGGTAGCCATCTACCCCAAGTAAGGAAGGTGGATGGAGGAAACCATTATCAAATGTAACTTGTTGATTGATTGATTTAAATAAAGAATTAATTTTTAAAATTGTTTTCAACTCATTTCTTTGAGATTGTTGACTGAGAAGCAACACAAATTAATCTCAACCTTTGATTTTTAAGAGCACATTGATTGGGATCTATAGACTTCACGTTGTTATAAAAGAGAGGCTAAACCTAGCCCTCTATAGTGATAATACATTAATGCAATTGTTACATAATTAAACTCTCTCGCTTTCTCTCATTCTCTCCACACGTCACCACCATCTCCCTCCACAACCATAGGTTATCCTCTTGCCCTAGGTTGGTGGAGATCGTGATTATCATCGTGTTATCATTGTGCTGCCAGACCAATCATTTAAGTAACTTGGTCTTCTCCCATGCCTCGTGCTCAAAAAGAAGACAATGGATTTTGTGAGACAAAATCAGGAGGTTCCACATTCGATCATCACTGAGGATTATGGGAACCATGTGTCTCATCAACGTGCCTACAGGTGCACTCTCGTCGAATTGAAGTTAATTCAGGAGGCCTCTTTGCTTAGAGATTTTAGAATCAGAAGCATGCTTCAAGAGGTAAGCCAAAACTCGTGTGATATTGATGAAACAACATAAGAAAGCTTGTCGACCCATGTGGTTTCATTTATAACTTTTTGTTTTTCTTTTATCATAAAAACTAGTACGAATAGTTGACCTAGATCGGGTTTGATCCGATCTCCATGCTTCCACGATGCGTGGGCTGAACCCTCGCCCTTCAACTCATTCGTCATTCATGGGAACATCTCTGCTCGTATAGAAGACTCCATTGTTGTTTTAGTTTTTTTCTCCAAGATTCATGTAGTCAAATGAGATGTAAATGATTATCAAGATGGTTAAAGTACATAACCTTAGTTGTACGAAGGAACCCAATAAGTACATGCATTCATTGATCTCAGACCTAGAGTTAAAATCAATAAATTTTATTGATATAAATAAAATGAGCTTTTATTGTAGAAATGGTTTGCTTGGTACAATCATTAAACCTGTACTCATAGCATTTTGGTTGAAAACCACCTAGGATATAGGTTTGGTAAGTGGATCAACATTGTTGTAAGCAGAGACTACCTTGGTGATGAGGATGTCACCACCCTTCTGTATCTCTCGAATGATGTTCTATATTCTCTCCATATGCTTACTCTTTTTATGCCATATGGGTTCCTTTTCCTGAGCTATGGCTCTAATGTAATCTTAGAGGAATGGGATGCGATTATATAATGAAATTATACCCAGATCCAAGATGAACTTCAGAAACCACAGCGCCTCTTTTGCAACATCCAATGCGATAATGTACCCACCTTATGTTATTGAATTAATTGTGGTGTCCTTCTTCTTCTTTTTCTAAATATCAATACATACATCTTCTTACTAAGCATCATCTTTGTGTAAATATTGTGTATTTATCACCTTTTAACCTAAAATAAAGAAATAAAAGAAAAATGAAGAAAGTAAGAGATTGTATATATGTAGTAGATATAGGCTTAATCAGACCCTGAGAGAAGGTCAAGACTTGACTTGATCAACAAGGAATAAAGTAGGGGAGATAAGGCTAAAAACACCAAAAAATTACACTTGATACCTGTATATATTCCTCGCTATTGTAACATTGTCTATAATACACAATTCTTTACATATTTTATTCCATCATGTAACCCTTTGTAAATAATAATTATTTCTTCTTGAAATTTTTGAATAAATTCCTCTTGTAAATAACAAAAATAATTGTAATTGAAATATGTATATATTGTATAGATTACATCACTCTCCTAAAGCAACAAAGTACAAACTTCCTAGATCCATATCTTCTCAGTCCGAACTCAAAAATCATCAAACCCACTTTTATTGTACTCCAAATTAAATATTCTTTAAAATGGAGGTGATTTCATAAAATTCAGAGTTAAGGTGTGAAATGTGGGAAAATTGGGGTATTATGGTGTATTATACATATGTATGTTATGTGTACTATTTAATTAATAGTTTCCTTGTGTATATTTGTGAATATTGTATTTTTAATTGCTTGTGAATATTGTATTTAACTCATATAAAATACAAATAATTTACAAAACTGAAAATCAATAAAAACAAAATCATGTATTTGTATATGTATCACCATTTATATATTGTACATAAATCGATTAATTAAATCTCAGAATTAATATTTAAAAATAACAATAAAATAAAATAAAAATACCATTAAAACCTTGAAAATTTTTATAAATAAATAAAATATTAAATTTTCTATATATGTATAAAAATAATTAATTAAAAATCAAAATACTGTGTATATAGGTATATAAATCTGTAAATAACACCTTGTATTTATTTTGACCCTTATAATTATATTTTTCAATTAATTTGAAATCATCAAAAGTATAGTTAACTTATTCTTAACATTTTTTTATGTATATTACTCAATTAAATTAATTCATTTTCGATTTTTTATTGATTTATTTAACAATTTCAAACTGTTTTGTTGTCTAGTCTATTTTGGACTTCTTCCAAGCACACTCCAATTGGCCACACCCGGGTATGTTGACCCTGGTCAACTCCTCATCTGTGCCTCTTCTCCCCCTAATCACGCCCCAGCCATTACATCACCTAATTTCCCCATGTACCTCGATGCATAACGCTTCCCGCTTCCTTCTCTGATTCCATCGCTCATTCACTCTCCTTCCATGCCCACATGTTAGATCAAATAAACTCGCCACGATCAACGCTCATTTTCGAATTCAAAACATGCCGCACTCCACACCTGTAAGTACCAACCTCTACCTTAGGCAATAAGGTAATCCATCTCCAGCCTATTTCCTTGCTCGCGATCCGTCCCTAGAGATAGCAGTTGCGACAAAACTACTGCTTTACAATTTAGAGCACGAGATTTTGAGTGAAAGACGCGATTCACCTACATCATCGGAGAGCTCTGTCGTACATCTCCGCCTGTCTGCCCAGCCATAGATCGAGGTGTTTTCGCTCCCTTTTCTTATCCGTAGGTATCTTAGATAGAATCACTTAGATCAGTAAATTATATTCAACCTCCGATCTACACGATCGGAGGAGCTCCACTCGCGATTAATCATCTCCGACCACACCATTACTTTCACCAGACTCCTCTCCACCTTCTCCACCCTCTGACCATCTCCATATTGCTCTAGATCAGGAACCTGATCTCCATTTCGACCACCTACATCAAAGACCCTCATCCATCCACTATTTCCCGTGTCTTTGACCTAATCTTTTGACCAAATGATTCCTCCGAGCACGAGCTTTCAATTGCAAGTCTCAAGATCTCAAGGTAATGTGTGAAAAGCGGAGATTAGATCAAGAACACGTTCTTGGAGCAACATAGTTTGATCACCTTCCAGATCTTCGGTTTGGTGTTTTCTCGCCGATCTAAGGTGTTCATCAGATGCGAATTACTTGGGCCATCTTCTAATAGTAATTTGAAGCAGATCCATTGACAAACGAGGGAGAATCAAACGATCAAAGCTTGTCGAGGACATCTAGCTTCCAAGTTCATACAGACCCCTTCATCACCATCAGATCAAGAAGGTTGACCCGGTTCAGAACTCGATCGTCGATAAAGCCCCATAGCTCGGCCGTTGATTTGAAGATCCAATCTGATCGGTGCCATTCCATCTAGAGCCAATCGCAACCATCCGATCATATCAGTACAACATCTGAGATGCTCAAGCTTCCACGTCAATAAATGGTAAAATTACATAAGTACCCTCTGTCGTTATTTTGTTCACAAATAATCCCCTAGTGGACATGTGCTTGTAGTTCCTTTATTTGAAAAATAGCATTTTTATTCCTCGTATTCATTTTATTCACAATTAAGTCCTTTTTGAACTGAACGCATGCATAGCTCATGCTTGTTGGGTATTTTACAATAAATTTTTTAACATTTTGAGTCCTTGATTGGCCCCTAAATTTATTTAATTTACATTTTAGTCCAATCCAGCGAGGCACATGTGCTTGGCGCATGAGATTTTGGGAATTTTGCACATTCCACCTGGTAATATAATCATTTGTTATCATTTAGTCAGTAAACATTGTTTCTTTGCATATTAGTCCTTGTGAGTCTGCATATCAATTGTGCATGTTTAAAATCAAGCAAAATTAGCAAAAGGCCTCTAAAAATTCTACAAAAATTTAAGTAGACTCATGTATCACTCACCTTGCATCCATAATTTCTATATTGCATTTGCATCATTTTTTCTTAACTATAAAAGTTCAAAAACAACCCAAAAACATCCCGTTTAAATTTAAAAATCATTAACAATTATAAAACTTCTCCAAAAATTATAAAAAAATTCAAGTGTGTTTGTTTTAATTTATTTCAAATGCAATATCATTTTTACCTATTTATCATTTAGAAAAACCATAAAAATTGCAAAATAATCAAAAACATTAAAATTTCATATAGATTCACTTAAAAAATAAAACATCACAAAATTGCTCTCGAAAATATAAAAATGTATCTTTTATCATGTATATATTTCATTCATATTTGTCTTTATTTATTATTTTTAAATTCAAAAAAACATATTGCATTCTATTTAGCAATTCTGTTGTTTTTCAATTTTTTACAAATCGAAAAAAATCAAAAAAAGATAAAAAGATCATAAAGACATTAGAAAATGATAAAAAATCGAAAAATAGTTTTAGTCTAGTTTTCTGTATATATTTGCTATAATTAAAATTTCCAAAAAGATTGCATTATCTTGTTTGCTTCTTTCATCCCTTTCATATTCAATTGTTTTAAAATAAAAAGGTATTTTCTTTTGCAAAATTTAAAAAAAATAGAAAAAATATTAAAAAAATAAAACTAAAAAATATATAATAAAATTAATAAAAAATACAAATATCTAAAAACACAAAAACCAAGCATAGTTTGACTTAGCAATTTATTTATTCTTTCAATTTTATTAGAATAACCCTCAGAGTTTTGTAGCCACCCTAAGTTCGATGCTATTGCTATACCGGTGAGTTAAATAACATTTTCTCGTGCTACGTTTTTGTATTTAATTTTGGCTTGAGAAAAATAATATTTTTTTCTTAAGGGATTTTTAGGGTTGCAACGACATTGCTCGTAATTTCCTATTAATTAAAACCCCGAAGAGTCTCGCTCAATAAAATGGCACTGTTATCGGGGAAGCATGACGAGGGTGGTTAGGTTTTTATTTTATCTACTAATCTTGGGTTATATATACCTATTTCTCTTCTTTTATTTTTATCTATATTTTTATTCATTCAATGCTTTTATTATTTTTGGCTAGCACTCAAACATTTATGTCTCTTACACATTCTTCATTTCCTTTTTCTTGTGAGGGCCCGACAAGCGTGGGCGGAATTCTTAGAAGCACTGGTACACCCAAGCACAGCGGAGGTGGCTTGATTCTTCACTGAGCCGCATGAGAGCGTAGGAGGAGGAGAATAATTTAAGGAGACCAACACTAGGAGCATAGATAGTTGTAGATCGCTTTTAGCATTTGTATTCATTCAAAAACTTTGTAAAAAGGACATTGTATACCTTTGTGTGTGAGGTCTATTTCACCAAGTGTCGGTATACTTGGGGCATCTCACCGGTTTTGGTTTTCACTTCTTTCTTTTTATTTGTTTCACGAAGTTTTCTGCACTGAGCCACTAATGATTGCTTTAATTAACTTTCTTGAGCCATGTAATTAGTTAGGTCCAAAGCCCTAAATAAGAATTTCTGTACCTATAGTGTAGAGTGTATTTGGACTTAGTCAAATTAATTGGTTCTGGCCCGTTAATAGAAGTTATTGCTAGGATGGTTCACGTGCATCATTTCGATTAGTTTTATTTTTTGATGTATTTCAATTCTACATGGATCATCCTGCATGTAGAGTGCTGGAGACAAGGTAAGCATCTCTAAACTACAGCATGCATCATTATATTTAATCGTGTATTTGCCTTTCTGATTTCCTCCATTGTTTTCACTCATATAAATTAAAAAGGAAATTGGACACTTATTACGCGATTCATTAAAAATATTCAAAAAAGAGTGATAATTTCATAAAACCGAGGCTGCTAAAGAAAACTCAACCAAAAATTAAACGTAAGGAAAAATAATTATTTTGGAGAGAGTAACCCCCTTACTGTTTCATTTTACTTGCAAGCGAGAGAGAGAGATGAACACTAGGATAGAGCCAAGCCTAGATTTTAATATAGACTACTGGTTCTACAAAAATGATTAGCTACTTCTCAGTGAGGAAATACGGGTAGCCGGTAAATGGTCCGGATTTCCTTAGCATAGTGGGTGGTTTAGAGGACACTGCATCAGGATATGTCCTCAAGTAACGAGTAGTCATTTTCACGGTCCGTACTTATTCCCATACTAGTTGAAAATAGGTAAAACTAGTCGTAAGAATCGGGCTAATCTTTAGGGAAATATAGTCACCTAGTAGCTCATAAACTCTTTCCAAGACTGTATTTATCACCAATAAAATTAAAAAGATAACAGATCGAACTCTAACGGTCTTCATTTGTGCTAAGTTGGTGAAAAGGGGTTTTGTATTGTATTTGATTGCTAGTGGTAGAGATCCTTCTACACACTTCGCACCTTTTACTCATTCTCTTCTTGGTTCACCTTCGTGTTCTCGTATCTTCCCTCTTAATATCGAAGATGTCGGATTGGAGCATTTCTCATTCAAACTTAATTATCTCATTTCACACTCCAAATAGGTCGTCTTCTACTCAGGAAGACTCACTTCCCGAGTATACCTCTTTCTCTTAATCAACCTTTTCCACAACCATCAATCCGTTGTTCAAGATTGACTCTAATCTTGAACTATCATTTGGAACTCCGTCATTCCTAAAAAAGAATATGGTGCAATTTACACTTACATAAATTGAAACAATGCACTTGATGCTACCTGAGAGAAATGGTTCCATGGTTGAATAGTCCAAGATTAACATTAACATGTTAGCCTCCATTCAGTCCATTCAAGCGCAGTTGACAGAGCATGCTGACTTTCAAATAACATTGAGAGATATCATTCTCAAACGAAGGCAGGATAGATATGGGAGCAGAGAGGAGGATCGAAACAATGGAGGAGGTTGGAATGGGGGAGAAGATCCTATAGATTTAGTGGCTAAGCTCCCATTACGGGAATCCTATAATCCAGGAGCAAGACAAACGAATACAAGGATTCAAATTCCAATGATTCATGGGCATTTTGAGCTTAAGACAACCTTCTTACTGTTGTTATCCATTTTCCATGGAAATATTAATGAAGAACCATATGTACACCTCCAAAAATTCGATCGCATATACAACACAATCCATTACCCTAACATCCTGTTAGAGGTAGTGAAGATGATGACTTTTCCTTTCAGCTTGATGGACAAGGCCCTTTACTGGGTAAATCATCTAGGAAAAGTTGTCACTACAAGGGAAGAGTTGAGGTTGACCTTTCTAATCAAATATTACCCTCTGGACACATCAATCAAATGCGATTATTTATAGCCAATTTCTCCCATATGTCCCATGAACCTATTCATGAGGTGTGGGAAAGATTTAACTATTTAATGGAGAAGTGCCCCCATCAGGATATTCCAAAGATGAGCCTAGTGCAATATTTCTTTGTGGGTCAAAGTCATGAGAATCAGAAGTTGGTAGATGCCGCTTGTGGAGGTAATCATTTTAACAAGGACGAGGATGTCCTATATCAGATTTTCGAGGAGATGGTAGAGAGCTCTACAGCTTTGTCTTCTTTATAGGCATTCCAAAATAATCTTGTGCCTTCTTCTATAACTACATCTCCCGACAAGGCTATAGATATGACGACATCACATGAAGTGGATAGGGTGTACAGTTCTATATGTCCATCATTGGGAATAATCTATACAAAGTTGATATAATTGAGAAATAATCCAAGGATCTTGAGAAGCTCCAAGTGATCGAATAGAAGATGGTGAATCTGGACAAACTGGATGAAATCACAAAGAACCTAGAATTTCTTGCCAGCATGATCAACACAATTCATAGTACGAGTGCAGCAGCCGGCACTCCTACCTAGGAGTAGACTTCTTCCACCCAGAAGAGTACCAGAGGACCTTCCATAGTTCAGCATGTTACTACATGTAGACCCCTGACCAGGTCCCGTAGCATTCGCAACATATTATCCCATACCAACAAGAAGGCCCATACATTCCTGAGCAGTTGGCTCCACCCCCTATCATTCATGAGGTGAACAGAATCTAGTTCGATCGAGAGCGCAACCAGCCAGCCATCCGTCAGGGCAAGGTCAGTTGGGTTCCTAGCAGGGTCAGAGACCTGCCCTCTAGTTTCATAGAGGCAAGCCTCAACAATACTAGCAACAACAGTTTCAGCCTCTTTATCGGTCTCCACCACATTCCCAAAACTGGAGACATGGTCAGCAACAGATGCAACCTGCAAAATTTCCATAGTCTTACTAGCAAGAGAATGCATCCTATGAATAGTATTCACATCATCATCCTCCTCGTTATCAGCATCAGTATGGATACCAACGAACCCTAAATTATCAGTCTCAGCGACAACCTGTCATTGAGCATCCAGAGGCCCCTTCTGTGAATCTCGCACTTGATCAGCTTGCACTACTCATGAAGAACATGAATGAATTGACTCAGAGGATCGACGACCTGACTACCACAAAGACATTAATTCCTGCACAAGTCAAGATCAACCCCAACAATTTTAAACACAACGAGCAGGTACATTGTGACCAATCGACATGTGAGACAGGTATGGCCTTTGATTTTACATGTTTATCTGATGACATTCATCTTAGGAGAGGTAGGAGATTGCACTCACCTCAACACCAGTTAGGGTTGGGATATCATGCCAGTGAGAGAGATTCATCTTTCACATTATCTTCTTTACCAACAATTGAAAGATCTAGTGTAGCAGCACCGGAGTATGGAGTTTCACCAACTTCACCACCACGTTCAGTCATGTTTTAGATTTTGTTTTTCCTTATCCTAATTTGGATAATATTGTACATACTAATTATGGTTGTCCTATTGTAAATGAGGATTCCACCTTCGATAATCGAAATGAGCATTTGAATATTTCTTCTAATTCTGTGTCATTTCCTTCCGCCTTAAATAAGACAAAAAATTCCAAAAATTGAAAACAACTCTATCTGATCCTGGAGTGGTCGAGATCTTACATAACATTTTTTTAGAGATGTGGCTCCTTAAGTCCATGGAGTACATGCCTGCAGTGAAAAAAGGCGTGAAAGAAGTATATACTCAAAAGCATCAAATAAAGAACAGACAGAAGAAGATAGAGAAGCACATATTAACCATGGCCACGTTCATGCCATTAGCAACCTCCCGACTAAAAAGAAAGATAAGGGAGAACCTCACATATGTTGCCATATTTTTGATCAAGAATTTGATCGCACTCTTCTCGATGGCGGTTCCTCCATAAATCTTATATCATCCTCTCTACTCCAAGAATTTTGGGTACGACCTCTTAAAACAAATAGGATGATCCTTCAGTTTTTCGATAGATCGATTAAGAGGTCGAATGGTATTTTAGAGGACGTTAACGGTGCAGGGAATGAAATTCCATGTTGATTTTGTTGTCATGGACATGGCCACACATGCACCATTACTCCATACCCTAATCATACTAGGTTGTTTGTTCCTTCGAACGACCAAAGTGGTATTTGATTATAGTACTAGAGAAATCATCTTTCACTCTATCAATGATAAGGTAAAAATTAAGGTGATCCCCAATCTTAGATCATCACCGCCACCAGCTGTAGCAGATGAGAGATAAACAGTTACATCGGATCCCGAGGACTATAATTTTCTTATAGAATTTAGAGAGACGTGTCTTTTTACCAATTTCATAAATATCCAGGAGTTACTTTCCAAGAAGGAACTGCTGGAAAGCACAGTCAACATGAGTCCCCTTGTTTATCCTATTGATGTGTTTGCTGATGGACAGTTTCAGCTGATTTCTAAAGATCAGTCTGAGTTTTTAGAAGCACCTTCTGATATTCCTTTGACATTATTTTAGATTACTGATGACACGCCTCCTTCTAAGAGTTATGTGGAACATATATCTGAGCCGCATGCTGAGTTTCCTAAGATAGTGAGAGATACCTTTAAGAAATTATTGCTAAGATATCTCAACCCTTTCTATCTGAGCATACTGAGGATTTTGAACTTCCTGATGAGCCCCTCCTTTTTTAGCAGAGATCATTCATTGTAGACCTTTCTGATATTATATTTGCTGAGCCAATATTAGCCATGGTGGGCAGTTGACAAAGTACAGATCACATACCTTCTACTAGTACAGTTGTAGAAGTTGTCAAAGAGCCGATTCAGACCCCACCTAAGCTCAAGGTTTTACCATCAACGTTGAAATATACCTTCCTTATAGGTCCCCCTAGATGTTTTCAGTCATCCTCAGCTCGCAGTTGACCGATGAAGAAGAATCTCACATGCTAGAGGTTCTTGAGAGAAATTGCAAGGCCATTGGATGGAATATTTCGGATCTTTGTAGGACTAGTCCAGCTTTGTCCTCACATCATGTCTTCTTATAGGATGACTGTAAACCCTCCCGTGAGTGTCAACGTCAGCTAAATCAGAACCTAAGGGAGGTTGTCATGAAAGAGATCAAGAAATGATGTGATGATGGCTTTATCTATCCCTTTTCAGATTCCAAGTGGGTGAGTCCTTTGCATGTGGTCTCGAAGAGATCCGGGATTACTATCATGAAGAATGACTGTGGTGAGGATATTTTGACCCGTGTACCTACTCCATGGCATGTCTGTGTAGATTACTGGTACCTGAACTCAACTACCAAGAAGGATCATTTCACGTTGCCCTTTATTGATCAGATTAGTGACAGGTTGGCAGGGAAAGAGTTATTTTATTTCTTGGATGGGTACTCGTGGTATAACCATGTTTCTATCGCTCTTGAGGATCAAAAGAAAACTACTTTCATTTGTCTGCTTGGTACCTACACCTTTAGACGAATGCCCTTTGGATTGTGTAATGCCCCCTCTACATTCCAAAGGACTATGTTGGTCGTTTTAGCCGACAAGGTGGGTAGCTTTCTAGAGGTCTTCATGGATGATTACTCTGTCTATGGGGATAGTATTGACACATGCCTTGTTCATTTAGACGAATTCTTTAAAGTTGGTGTGAGGTAAACCTAGTGCTCTCGTGGGAGAAGAGTCACTTTAAGGTGACTAATGGGATTGTATTGGGCCACATCATCTCCAGGCATGGTATGGAGGTTGACCGACTAAGGTCGATGTGATATCTAAGATTGAGCCATCGTAGAACTTGATGCAGTTTAGGTCATTTCTCGAACACGTAGGATTCTATAGGCGATTCATTAAGGACTTCAGCAAGATCGCCAAACCTTTGACTGAGCTTCTATGCAAGGAGAGTGAATTTGTTGCTGATGAGAAAGTCCTCCTTGCATTTCGTCAAATGGAAGATATGGTTACTAGTTCTCCTATCCCACAGCCACCTGATTGGTCTCTTCCTTTCGAGATCATGACGGATGCCTCAGATTTTGTAGTTGGAGCTGTTTTAGGGTAGAGAAGGGATGGGATACCATGTCCTATACACTATGCTAGCAAGACTATGAATGAAGCACAATGAAATTATATAGGTACAGAGAAGGAGATGTTAGCATTTGTGTTTGAGCTATAGAAGTTCAGATCTTACCTTCATGTAATTGTATACAGAGACCACACTGCCATACGGTATTTACAAGCAAAGAAGGATGCCAAACCGTGCCTTATAAAAAGGATCTTTCTTCTCCTGGAATTTGATTTAGAGAATCGTGATAAACCTAGAATCAAGAATGTTGTGGCAGATCACTTTTCATGCATTACATATGTAGAGACTTATGAGCAGAGCATGATCCCTATTTATGGGACCTTTCTAGATGAGACCATTTTGTCTATGGACTTACTTCCATGGTATGCTATTTGAACTATGTTGTCTCCATGAAATTCCACAAGATTGGCCGAAGTACAAGGTGGACAGATTTTTGTCTAAGATACATTTTTACTAATGGGAGAATATGTACCTTTTTCGTGAGGGTGCGGATTGTATCTGGAGAAGGTGCATTCCAAAATAGAAATACACCAATGTACTTGAGCACTGTCACAAATTAGAATATGATGGGCATCATTCGGGGGAAGCACATGATAGCTAAGATTTTACAGAGCGGCCTATGGTGGCCAACATCGTTTAAGGATGCAACAAAGTATGTTCGAGGTTGTACTGACTATCAGAAGATGGGTGGAACTATTGGTTCCAAAGATACTATGCCTCTGAGATATATACAGATTTCTAATGATTTTGATGCTTGGGGCATAGACTTCATGGGCTCATTTTCTGTCAGCCAGGGATATCAGTACATCCTTCTTGTCATGAATTATGTTAGTCTATGGGTGGAGGGTATTTCAACCTGAGCCATTGATTGTCGTACAGTATGTTCCTTTCTCAGGACCATATTATTACATGGTTGGAGATTCCCAAGATATTCATTTCAGATGGGGGAAGCCATTTCATTAATAGAGGAGTCAATAAGCTTGTGAAGGAGTATGCCATTGAGCACATGTTTGTGTCTCCTTACCACACACAGACTAATGGCTTGGCCTATCTTTCAAATAGGGATATAAAAATTATATTGCAAAAACTTGTATGTCCAGATAGGAAGAACTGGTCCCAGATGCTTGACTCAGTTCTATGGGCTTATCGGACGTCTTACAAGTCTCCTTTGGGTATGTCTCTCTATAGATTGGTGTATGGAAAGCATTGCCACCTCCTAGTGGAAATAATTCACAAATCTTTATGGTCACTTTGTATATGCAATCTTGATTATGAGAAGGCAGGAAAGAATAAGAAGTTTGATTTGAATAGATTACTAGAATTTAGAGACTTTGCATTTGATAACTCACTCATGTATAAGGATAAAGTCTAGCATTGGCATGATAGACACATTAGAAGAAAGACATTCTCCCATGATAGAAAGTATGGTTATTTTATGCTAAGTTGAAGTTGTTTCCAGGGAAATTGGAAAGCAAGTGGTCGGGACCGTTCACTATGAAAACTCCAAATGACAGTGGTATTACTATCATATCGGGATTATCATCTGACACGCAGAAATTTGTCATGAATGGACAGTTGTTGAAGCCATATCCAAATCATGATACATTCATGTCAGTCATTTACTCTATATATGTGGTATCAGGCGATGATTCTTTGATGTCTTCTGCATCCGATGCATGAACTGATTTTCTCTTGTATATATCCTTTCACCACTTTTCTCTCTCTTTCTCTCTCTCTCTCTCTCTTTGTGTCATATACTTAAGATGTACTCTATCCTAAGTATAGGGGAGGTGAATGATTTGAGTTGTTCATATTTGTCTTGTTTCATCACTCTTGTTGTTACGTATACTTAGGGATCCCTTACCCTAAGTATGTGGGGAGTTATATTGTTCATATTATCTTTTTGTGTTTTTATTTTCTTTCTTCTTATTTCGCGCTTGTCCTTCAACTTGTTGATATTCTTTTTCTATACTCAGGGATCTTTTACCCTAAGTATGGGGGCAAGTTGAGTTGTTGAATTGTTTATTCTTTCCCTCGGTTTTCCCCATTTGTACAGTCTTCTATACTTAGGAGTATTTGATCCTAAGTATAGTGGGGGATCACCAACTTCTATTTCCTTCGTCTATTCTTTGAGTCGTTGTTGTATAGTATTCTTTTCACTTTTCTATACTTAGCACGATTTATGTCTTCCTTTGTATTTCTTTGATCACTATGAGGAGATAGTTTGAGCTAAGTATATCAGGGTCGTATATATTTTATATATACTTTAGCCATAACTCATACTTTTATTAATAAAATGGCTACAATTTTTTGTAAAATGTTTGCAAAACTTTTGTAAAATCATTTTTTCATGTGGGATATAAATGTGATTTATATAAATACCTAAAATCCACTTATGTATATAAAATTTGATCACCTTCCATTATGTAATAAAATTCTTTATTATATCAAGTATTTTTAAGAAAAAAAACTTGCATCTAAAAGTTGTATATAAAACCTTCTTTAAAAATATTGTATAAAATTCCCTTGTATATATCTTTACTAACTCTTAAAAAAAGTGTATATACTTATTACATATGAATGTGCATTTTTCAAAATAATATCAACATTTAAACTAGTCTGGTCTAAAATTGAAGAATGGAGATTAGTTAGACCTTAATTCTATTAATTTCAGAGGAACCTTGTAAGAAATGGAGTTAAGACTCTTCAGGTCCTAGCGACTTAACTCTTCGAGTCCACAAGACTATGTCCGTATGTCATCTTGATGAGTATAAGTAGAATATTTAACAAAACACACATGATTCTTCTAGATTGTGGCTTATCTTGGAGAAGAACTCTACACGTAGCTCTTCATGAATGAGGTGGTGAGGGAGTAGAATTCTTTGGCCTGGGGTAACACACGGGTGTGTAACAACTAGTGGGAACATCTGTCTTCCTCTAGGAAGGCTAGTGCATCTCAACTTGTTCTAGTGGCATTGAGGTCTAAAGACAGGATGTTGTGCGGTTGCAATAATGCTTCAAAAGAGGGATAATCTACCGGTTCAGAAGAAAAACTCCTTATGTGAATGTTGCATCTACGTATATATTTAGAAAAATGTAGAACCTCCAAAAGTGGACAGGCATGATTGATAAGTAAAATGCCTACCGGAGTGTATATACAAGGATGAGCTTCAATGTCAAATTATTGTGAGCTTGCAACAGGATGACTTGGCCACACTAGTCATGCATCCAAGGATAGGTAGATACACGGGCTATCGTCCATTCGTTTCTCCTTCTCCTCTTCTTGAGATGGTTGCACTTGAACATAGAAGGGAATATCCCCGTTCCTCGAGGAAAGAGTTGCTAGATCGGGGAAACAGAGTTACCTTATTAAGGGAGTCTATTTCTTTGCTACTTCTGAGGTAAGGATCTGTATTTAACTTACACCGTACAAGTAAAGATACATAGTAATAAGAATTTGTATATGTAGACTTGTTCTGACCTGACTCTTGAGGGGACTTGAATAGAAGTCTTGTGGAACTTGAGGGTTGTTATGTTTTAAATCCATTTCCCATTAAGGTCCCGACATACTAATAATATAAAGTTCTGATCGAGCTCCACACTACAATTTTACGAAGATAAGTTTAATACTCAATATTGTTCTAAGTTCTTCATTTTTCCTTTATTGTTTTCTTTTTCTTTTATTCACTTACTCTTTCAAATAAGTGTTTGCTAAGAGACTAGCAAAGGTATAGAATTGGGGGATGATGAATATGCATTTCATCATCTTTATTCATTTATTTTAGCTTAAATCCCTTATTAAACACCAGTAAAATCAATAAATTCATCTTCTTACTAACCATCATCTTTGTGTAAATATTGTATATTTATCACCTTTTAACCTGAAATAAAGAAAGAAAGAAAGACAGAAAGAAAGAAAGAAAGAAATAAAGGAAAAATAAAGAAAATAATAGATTGCATATATAGAGTAGATACATGCTTAATCAGACCCCAAGAGAAGGTCAAGAATTGACCTGATCCACAAGGAATAAAGTATGGGGAGATAAGGCCAAAAGCACCAAAAAATTACACTTGATACCTATCTATATTCCTCGCTTCTATAACATTGTCTATAATACACAATTCATTAATTATTTTATTTCATCACCTAAACCTTTGTAAATAATCATTATTTCTTATTGAAATTTTTGAATAAAATCCTCTTGTAAATAATTATTAATAATTGCAATTTAAATCAGTATATATTGTATAGATTACATCACTCTCCAAAAGCCAGAAAATACAAACTTCCTATTCAATATCTTCTCAACCTGAACTCCAAATTCATCAAACTTACTTTCATTGTATTCCAAACTAAATATTCTTTAAAATGGAGGTGATATCATAAAATTCAGAGTTAAGGTGTGAAATGTGGAAAAAATGGGTATTATGATGTATTTTACATATGTATGATATGTGTGCTATTTAATTAATTGTTTCATTATGTATATATATGAATATTGTATTTTTAATTACTTGTAAATATTTATTTAGCTCGTATAAAATACAAATAAAAATTGAAAAAATGAAAATAAAATCATGTATTTATTGTGTATGTATCACCATGTACATATTGTACATATATCGATTTGATTAAACCTCGTAACTAATTTAAAAAAATAAAATAAAAATACCAATAAAACCCTTATAAAATTTGTAAATAAAGAAAATATTAAATTATGAATATATATATATATAAGTAATTAAATAAAAATCAGAATATTGTGTATATAGGTAAACAAACCTATAAATAACACCTTGTATATAATTTTACCCTTGTAATTATATTAATTCATTAATTAAAAATCACCAAAATTAATTTTAATTTATTCTTATAATTTTTTGTTTACATTATAATTAAATTAATTCATTTTTGATTTTTTATTGATTTATTTAACAGTTTCACACTATTTTGTCCTGTAGTCTATATTGGACATATTCTAGGAGCACTCTGAATGGCCCCACTCGGGTTTGTTGACCTAGCTCAACTCTTAATTTGCACCTCTTCTTCTGTTGATCACACCCCCGCCGTTACATCACTCAATTTCCCCGCGCGTCCTTCTCCGATTCCATTGCTCATTCTCTCTCCTTACATGCCCATGTGTTCGCTCCAACCAGCTCGCCACGATCAACGCCAAATTCGAAACCTCCCACACTCCACACGTATAAGTACGAGCCTTTACTTCCTGTGAAAAGGTAATTCGTCTCTAGCCCATTTCCTTGATTGAAATCATTCCCTAGAGATAGGAGTTGTGACAGAGCCGTTGATCTAAAGATATGATTCACTTGCGTCACCGGAGAGCTCTGTCGCATGTCTCTGCCTCTCCTCGCAACCAGCAGATCGAGGCTTTTTCGCTCCCTTTTCATCTCCAATGGTGTCTTAGATAGTTAAGTTTCAATTTAGAGTTTATTTTATGCCTTGTTTTCATTAGAATTACTCATATCAGTAAATTACATTCAACCTCTGATCTGCATAATCAGTGGAGCTCCGTTCACGATGAATCATCTCTGACCACACCATCACTTTCACCAGACTCCTCTCCACCTTCTCCATCGTCTGCCCATCTCCATATCGCTCTAGATCAGGAACCCAGTCTCCATTCCAACCACCTAAGATGGAGACCCTCGTCCATCCACTATTTCTTGTCTTTGACCTAATCTTTTGGCAGGAAGATTCCTCCGAGCATGAGCTTTCAATTGCAGGTCTCGGGAGCTCTAGGGAACACGTGAAGAGAATGGATCAGATCAAGAACATGTTCCTGGAGCAACATAGCTTGATCGCCTTCCAGTTCTTCGATCTGGTGTTTTCTTGCTGATCCAAGGTGTTCATGAAATGTAGAATTACTTGGGCCATCTTCTGAGTGTCATTTGAAGCAGATCTGTTGACAAATGAGGGAGAATATAACGATCAAATCTCACCGAGGATGACTAGATTCCCAGTTCATCCAGACCCCTCGACACATTCAGATCAAGAATGACCGACCTAACTCTTATCATGACCGTCGATAAAGCCCCAAAGCTCAGTCGTTGATTTGAAGATCCAATTTGATCGGTGTCATTCCATTCAGAGCCAATCGCAGTTGTTCGATCATATCAGCAGAACAACCAAGTTGCTCAAGCTTCCACATCAATAAAGGGTAAAGTTGCAACAAGTACCCTATGTCTTTATTTTGCAAATAAGCCCCAGTGGACACGTGTCTGTAGTTCCTTTACGTGAACAATTGCATTTTTATTCCTCAAGTTTATTTTATTCATAATTATATCTTATTTGAACTGAATGCATGCCTAGCACGTGTTTGTTGGTTGTTTTACAATAAAAGTTCTGACATTTTGAGTTATTGATTGGCCCCTAAATTTATTTAATTTGCATTTTGGTCTAATCCAGCGAGGCACACGTTCCTTGTTGCTTAAGATTTTGGGAATTTTGCACATTTCACCTGCAATTTAATTATTTACTATCATTTAGTCTGTAAACATTGTTTCTTTACATATTAGTCCCTGTGAGTCTACATATATATTTTGCAGGTTTAAAATCAAATAAAAATTAGAAAAAGGCTTGTAAATTCCACAAAAATTGATGTATACTCTTGTAATACTCACCTTGAATCCATAATTTATATATTGCATTTCCATCATTTTTCTTATTTATAAAAATTCAAAAGCAACCCAAAAAATTCTTATTTGCATTTAAAAATCATTAAAAGTTATAAAAAACTTCTTAAAAAGATCTAAAAAGAATTCCTATGTATTGTTTTAACCTATTTTAATTGTACTTTCATTTTTACCTATATATCATTTAGAAAAACCATAAAATTTGTAAAACAATTAAAAACATTAAAAATTCATATAAATTCAAGTAAAATTTCTCTCTGGAAAACACTAAAATTTATCTTTTATCCTATATATATTTCATTCATATTTGTCTTATTTATTATTTTTAAATATCAAAAAGATTCACATTGCATTTTGTTTAACAATTCTACTAATTTTAAATTAAATAAAAATATTAGAAAAATCTAAAAAAAACCTGGAAAATCATAAACACATTAGAAAAAGTTATAAAATTCCAAAAATAATTTTAGTCTAATTATATGTATATATTTCCTATAAATAAAAATTCCTAAAAGATTGCATTGTATTTTTTTTCTTTTGTCCCTTTCATATTCCATTATTTTAAAATAAAAAAATGTTTTGAAAAAATAAAAAAATAGAAAAATTTTAAAAAAAATATAAAATAAAAATTAATAAATAAATATAAAATGCTAAAAACACAAAAACCAAGGGCAGTTTGACTTAGAAATTCCTTTGTTCTTTGCATTTTATTAGAATAACCCTCGAGATTTTGTAGCCTCACTGAGTTCAATCATGTTGCTACTAAGGTAAATTAAAATGCATTATCTCATGCTACATTTTTGTATTTAAATTTGTCTTGATAAAGTAATAAATTGTTATTAAGGGATTTTTAGGGATGCAACGACATTTCTCATAATTTTACATTAATTAAAACCCCAAAGAATCCCGCTCAACAGTATCCAAGGCTTGGAGATCACTATCATTATAGACCAAGATGTAATCTTGCATCCTTCTTAGATACTTGAAGATGTTCTTTACTACATTCTAGTATTTTTCTTCATAATAGGATTGGTAACAGCTTATCGCTCCCACTACATGGCATATATACAGTCATGTGCACATCATGGCATACAATAGGCTTCTCACAGGGCCTTCCTTTCCTCAACACTTTGAAGATCCATCCTTTTAAACAAGTGGATACCGTGTCTTAAGATAAGGAAGCCTTTCTTGAAATTCTCGATATGGAATAGTTCCAAGATTTTAATAAGATACCCATGTTAGGACAATCCCAGAATCCTCTTTTCTCTGTTTCTGAACAACTTTAAACCCAAGATGTAGGAGGCTTCTCCAAGATCTTTCATCTTGAAGATGTATGACAACCATACCTTAACGCGAGTCATTAATCATGTGTCATTCCCAATGATAATGATGTCATATATGTAGCATGATGAACACAATGTGGCTCCCACTAAGCTTCTTGTATATGCATGGTTCATCGGAAGTCTGAATGAAATCATAAATCTTTATGTTTTCATTGAATATGATGTCCCGGCTACGAGAAGCTTGTTTGATTCCATAGATGGACTTCTTCAGCTTGCATACTTTACCTTCCTCAAATATGAAGCATGGGGTTACTCCATATAATTATCCTCCTCGAGGTATCCATTAAGGAACTTAGTCTTGACATCCATCTGCCAGATATTGTAGTCAAGATGTGCAACTATAGCTAGCGATGCCTTGATGGACTTGAGCATGGAAACAAGAGAGAATGCCTCATAGTAGTCGATGCCTTCTCTCTATGTTTATACATTGGCTACAATCTATGCCTTGAAGGTCTCTACCTTCCAATTAGGTTCCCTCTTTCTATTGAAGATCCATTTAGACCCAATGGGTTTTACCTCTTCACGTGGATCCTCTGGGGTCCACACATCCTTCTTGTGCATGGAGTATATTTTTAAATTCATGGCTAACATCCATATCAATGTCATGATCAGTAGGTGCTTCGTCATATGAAGTAGGATCACTGTCAGACTCTTCTAACACATGGAATCTATCCCTTACATGCGGTCTTACAACCCTCTAACTCTTTTGAAGTGGTACAAGTGTTTCATCTTCATTTATCTCTTTTTAATCTAGTTCAAGAACCTCAATATTCTCAAAGGATTCAATGAGTTACTTTTGTTCATTTTTGTATTAACTCTTAAGGAAGTCATCTTCAAGAATTTTACATCCCTGAAGACGAATACCTTTTGAGTCTCAGGGCCAAAAAAGTAGGTGTTTAATGTCGTCTTGCACATATCCAATGAAGGATCATTCCCTAGTGTGAGATTCTAGCTTACTTGCATCCATATTCTTGACATGGACCAAGAAACCCCAAATCCTCAAGTGCCTAACACTAAGCTTGGTTCGAAACCAAAGCTCATGAGTGATTTTGAGTACATACTTACTTGGAATCTTATTAAGGATATATATTGCAACCTCTACTGCGTATCCCCAGAAACTAAGAGGCAAATGTGCTTTACTCATCATTGATCTGACCATATCCATGATGGTCCCATTCCATCTTTCAACAACACCATTTAGTTTGGGTCTTCCAAGAGGAGTGAGTTTGGACACAAATTCTCTCTTTTAGGTATTCCATGAATTCATCTAAGAAGTATTTGCCACCTCGGTCAGATTGAATCCGTTTAATCTTCTTATCAATTTGCTTCTTAACAAAAGCCATGAACTTTTTAAACTTTTCAATGGTTTTGGATTTGTGATGTAATAGGAAGATAATCCCATATTGTGAACGGTCATCAATAAAAGTCATGCAATATTGATATCCATTTTGAATCGCGGTACATAAGGGACCAGATACATCTATATTTGTTAGGCCAAGTATACCTTCACATCTAGTACCCTTATTTTGGAAGGGTGCTCTGGTCATTTTACCTCAAATACAATGTTCACATGTAGGTAAACTTTGGACTTCAAAAAAATCTAAAGGTCTATTTTTTACCAATCTATTGATCCTACCAATAGATAAATGATCAAACCTTTGATGCCAAATCATGGTTAAATGATTATTATCCTCTCTAGATCATTTGATGTTATTGTTATTATTACTAGTGGTTGTAACATTCCATGAGAGGTTAGAAAGCCTTCTACAATATGTTTAACATAGCGACTTACGATGACTTTATTGCAAAATTTAACACATGCCCATTTCTAACTAACTTAGATATAGATAACAAGTTCCTTCTAACTTCTGGTATATAGAGACACTCTCTAAGTAATAAGACTCTCCCACTAGCTAAAGATAGTCTGCAAGTCCCTACGTTGACTACTGCAACAGTTGCATCAGATTTCATCTAGATGACTATCTATCCATCCTCAACCTTTCCAGTTTCCTGAAATAGATGCAACACATTGCATACATGAACAAAAGTACTAAAATCAATAATCCAACTACCTTCTCGTCCTACACGAAAATCAGTTTAAATGATGAACATATATTTTATATATGCCAGAGCATTATCTCTGCCCTTCTCTAAGGTTTTCAAATATTTTGGACAGTTTCTTTTCTAGTGCCCTGGATTTTTGTAGTGATGAGAGACATCCTCTTTCTTGGACGCCAGGAGAGTGAAAGTCGGAGAGGAGGAGGAGACTACAACTTGATTCTTCTTCTTATTCTTCTTCTTCTTCTTATGGATTGGATCCTTCTGGGGCCCCTTCTTCCAACGGTGCTTTCCCTTAGCATGTGCAACCATTGCACTTCCTGTAGGCTTCACTTTCTTCATGACGTCATTTGTGGGCTTCAATGAATCCATGAGCTCAGCATTAGATAAAAATAATTTATTCATGTGGTATGATACAACATAATTATTGAATTGACTTGGGCAGAGACAATATAATGAAGTTAGTCTACATGTTTGCATCCATCTCTGCCCCAAGGCTATCTGATTCAGAGAGGTAACCAAATATTTTGATCACATGATCTCTAATTGATGCTCCTCCTGGCATCTTTCAGCAAATACGTTCTGTCAATACATTATAATGTTGAGTGCAACTCACGTCTCTGAATATCTCCTTTAGATTCTGCATTATATCCCAGGCACTCCCCATATTTATATGTTGCTTCTAAAGTACATTAGACAGGGACCACCGAATATAACATCGAGACAACGAGAGGTCTTCATCAAATTTTTTTATCAAATTTGATCTCTTTCTCTAACTTAGGGTTGAAATACTTATTCTTGGTCAACACATAACCAATGTGTTCCTAGAGAGAACAAGCTTAAAGTTTCTGAGCCAGTCCGAATAGTTCAACACAATCAGCTAATTGACCTCCATAAGCTTACTGAGTGGGTTCATGGATTTCACCTGAGATTAAAGATGCATTTATTATAATATATATAAAAAAATTAGTTATCCATATAATTTCTTTAATTAAGGAATTTTAAACAATAGTTGTCTTGCTTTTTTAATACTTTTAAAGTCCATGCTCTTTTCCAACTTTCAAAGAAAGAGATACACTTACTGCTATATCTCCAACATGAACTAGGATCTCCCTTCTACTTTTGTCACACCTCAATAATATGATAAAACGCTATTGGGATGATGGAAGCAGGATCTCTTTCTGCCTTTCAAGTTCAACTTGCATTTCCAAATTCGATCTTTGATACCCAAGTCCACCACTAATGAATATGCGATTCATCACTCTAAAAGAGATTAATTAAGCTCAGATTCCATAATTCATCTGTATTTTATCAATTATCTTGCATAATAAACATTCATGCATGTGTAAATAATAATTGCATTTTATCATTGCATAAAATAAGAAGCCAAAAATCCCAGCCTAATTGACATGTAAAATAAGCTAACTTCCCTAATTTTTATATACTTCATGCTAACTCAAAATCACCTAATACCACCTCCATTGTGTACATATCCTAAAAGAATAGAGGAAAAATACAAAAATAACACTAAATGAAATAATTGAGAAATGAACCCAAACCTTAATTTTAGGTATGTTGGACTAAACATTGATATCTTCCTCATATAGTGTCCGATTTTATACTAGTCACTTTTGAAC
This sequence comes from Ottelia alismoides, assembly GCA_037367405.1. Taxonomy (NCBI): domain Eukaryota; kingdom Viridiplantae; phylum Streptophyta; class Magnoliopsida; order Alismatales; family Hydrocharitaceae; genus Ottelia; species Ottelia alismoides. The sequence continues at coordinate 161,258 of JAZKJV010010115.1, forward strand.
TAATTTACAGTAATTACCTTCAAAACAAGACCAAGTTCAAGTGAATCGGAGCTAATATGTGAAAGTTGGCTCTTTGGGCTCTTTTGTACATTGTGTATTTTACCCGATTTTGACCTATTTTTTATGTATATATTTAACTCCTTTTATTTTATTTCACTTCAATTTATTTTCTTTATTAAAAGGTCAAAAGTTTGTCAAAAGTTTTATTAAAATACACAAAAATCCAAAATGCGTGAAAGTTGGATTTAATTTTGGTTTGTATTTTTGTGCATTTTAATAAAACCAAAAATAAAACCAAAATCAAAGAAATTGACAGAGTATGAGTATTCACTAACAGTCCGTACAAAAGTCCTCTTTATTGTGCTTTATTGTATTTCTCTATTTTCTTAAGTAGTAAAAATCCAACAAAATTAGAATAATGTGTGAATATTTGTCTCTGATTTTATCGTATTGTTTCGGTTTTATCTTATTAAAAAATAACAAAAAAATACAAAAGCAAAACCAAGGTATTCTATGTACATAGAGTGTCCCAAAAAAACCACTTTCTGCAAATGACCTATTTAGTTATTGGTCCCTTCATGAAAGTTGTAGATATCATATAGGAAAGAAACTTTCGTGAAGAAAACTTTTCGATCTGAGGTCGTTTTCTTTTTATTTTCTAATTATCTTTTCTTTTATTTTTCGAATTTTCAGGGAGTGACACGTGGCAACACCTAGAGTCGCCTCGTGTCACCTATATTAGGGTTTAATATATTTCATTTTATTTGAAAAATATAAAATGAAATATAAATAAACCCAAGATGGGAGACATGTGGTGGCTCCAAGAGCTACCATGTGCCACTCCTTGAAAATTCCAAAAATAAGAAGAAAAGATAAATAGAAAAGAAATAGAAAAATAACTCGAATCGAAAACTTTTCCACATAAAAGTTGCTTGTCTCGATGAGATTTACAACTTTCATGAAGTGGCCAATACCAAAATAGGTCATTTGCACAATGCGATATTTTTGGGGTACTATATGTACATAAAATACCTTGATTTTTGGATTTTGTATTTTTTTGTAATTTTAAAATAAGATAAAAATCGATAAAAACTACTAAACATAATAGACAAATATTCACATGTTATTTTTTTTGGATTTTTATTAATTTAGAAAATGGAGAAATAAAATAAAGCATGATAAAGAGGACTTTTGTACAGACTGTTAGCGAACACTCAAACTCTGTCAATTTCTTTTACTTTGGTTTCATTTCAGAATTGCATTTTTGCACATTTTAGTAAACCTTTTGTCAAAGAAAATAAATGGAAGAGAACTAAAATAAAAGAATTTAAACATGTAAATAAAAATAATTGGTCAAAATCGGGTAAAATACACACTGTATAAAAGAGGTCTAAAATCCAACTTACACATATGAGCTATGATTCACTTGAACATGGTTTTTTTTGAAGTTAATTGAATGTACATTAGTTCAAAAGTGAGTAGGCTCAAACCAGACACTGTATGAGGAAGATATCAGCGTTTTAGCCCGATATATCTAAAATTAGTGTTTGGGTTTATTTCTCAGCTATTTCAGTTAGTGGTTTTTTTTGTACTTTTCCTTTATTCTTAATGGAGGTTGTTTTAGGTGATTTGGAGTTAGCGTGAATTATTTTAAAAATCGGGGAAGTTAGCTTATTTTATAGGTCTAGGGGGTGAAATGCTGGTAATCGGGTCTTCATCAGATGAATAACAATTGAAATATTCCTCCCTGGCCCCACACTTGTGTTCTCAGATGTCTTGGCGTTAGTGACCTCATGTGTTGGATTATTGAATGGGTCAAGGCCTTCAAACAAGATCTTGTCCTATTTAAGGTTATCCCATGATTGTGTGTCCTCATCAGGAGCACCATATAGATGGTAAAAGTTTTGCATCAGGTATTCCTTTGTAGGATTCATCACGGCAGTGATTGAGGAGCAAGCAGTTGGGAATGGGAGGATGGGATGAGTCTCTGATCCAATGGTCAGCTCAACAATTGTTATCTCAAGTGTAGCAGCGGAGTAGGGATCTCCTACCGCTTGACAATTACGATTGTTGACGGCTTTGTGGGTTGCCTTAGAATATCATGTTTCCCCAAAGCAACATCAAAGTGCTCCCAATGTGGTTTGCAGTCTATAGTTGCCTTAGCAAAGTCTAAGAAGGACTTTCGAAACCGATTGGAGATTGGTTGAACTCTCCTTGATGCTCAATATAGACGATCGTGAATTCCACTTTTAGTGGAGCACCTTGGAATGTAATGATGACTGAAATAGTTCCTCTCAGCCATTTTATAGATCAATCATCTAGTTGAACGATCTCTCTTATCGTCCCAATTGGTCCGAGTTTGAGCTTGTCAAACATGGAGGTTGGGAGGATATTTGTTGGTGAGTCATTATCGATTCGGACATGGATGAATGTAGTGTCTTTGATTCCACAATCACATCTAGGCATCCTCTTCACTCTGCAGATCTTGGTCTTTCTCCCAATCACAAAGGAGGTGGCCATTGATAATATGTGTCTTTCAGTCCTTGTTCTCTTCCTGCCTGACCTTTTCAACGTCAATTTACTCATTACAAAACTTTTAAGGCCAGGGAAGTGTTCAATGGCATGTATTAGGGATGCTAAAAAAATCAATTTTCTGTCTAGTGCTTCCCTTAGAGTAGGATCTAAATTCTTCAAATCCTCTCCACTTCTAATTTGTATGGTTTTTTCTGGTTTTTCAGTTTTTTGAGTATTTTTGAATTTTTCATTTTTTTGTCTATTTGATGTGATATGTAGGTGTGATGCTTTCAAAGACATCCTTAAGGGAGTAGTATGCAGAAGTGTTGCCGTCAGATTTGTCCCTATGATGTATAGAGTTTGTGGGATTCCTTGTGTCCTCTAAGCTTTCAAATTGAGATCCAATCATTTCATCTTCCATTTTTTCCCATTAGCCGATAGAATATCCTCTCGGAATATCCAGTATATGTTATGACTTATTATCCTTAGAAATTTTCTCCTGAAAAATCATCGAAGGAGTCTGCTCAGTTGGCAAGAGTTTATAGGTCTCATACTCGACATACTATGACTCAAGCATGCAATGCTGGGTTGAGTAGAGTCGATTTCCATGGTCGTGGTGGGCCAGATCCTCACATGGTGAAGTGAACATACATGGTTCGTGTGTGTATACATGATCAGTCCATTTCAATGTATGAGTATCTTATCTGAAGGTGGGATTATCACGGTTAATACAATATCGAAGATCATCGGGTGAGGGCCAATCCACTTGATTTGTTTGGGTGCCCATATTAGTCCCGAAGGTCAAGACGGGATGTGGATTATGAAGTGCTAACATGTTCCAAGAATATTATGGGGATAGAATGAAGTTGGTTGGAATTGGTGTCTTGGCTGGTCATCAGTCTTAAAAGTGGTTTGATCTCCATGATCAGAATATAAAGGATTGTATCAGTGAGTTAGGTCGGTTGGAATTGATGTCTCCGAAGGTGGGAAATATGAAGGAGTGGAGACTTCGGTCAGATGATTAGATAAAGGATTGTCATATGAAGAAGTGGATACCTCGGTCGGATGAATATTTTTATGATTAGAATATAAAAAATTGACATTCATAGAGTAGATTGGATTCGTAGGGCGGACCGGATTCATCTGCGGTTGAGAGTCTCTAGTGAAAGTTGGAGGATGCCTTGAAGAAGAGGATCGGGGTTTGATCGAGAAGAAATAAGCGAGGGGTACAGAGACCAATGTCCCATCATTTTCAAAGGAGATGGATGAGTTGACATAATGGATCTTTATTAAAAGCTTTCAAGTGCACAGGATACTCATAAGAAGAAACCTTATTTTTTATGAATCAAGAAGGGAGAATGATGGCACAAGTATGTGGTTTTTAATATGCGAACTCAATTCACGCACACCATTGCAAACACAATACAAGAGTCTAGTCAATTTTCTTATCATATTTAATTGGTGATAATTTCAATCTTTAAGAAGAATTAGCGAGCTGTTAGGTATCAGAAATGTTCCAAAAGACTGGCCTGAATTTGTACGTCTAGTTGCATCCACTTTCAACCAGTATGGATGTAAGTACGGACTGTAAAACGGATTCCCACATTACTTAAGGATGGTTCCAATCACATTATCCTTTAACCACCCACTTTGCTAAGGGATACCATAGTTCCCTAAACTAGGAAGTAGCTAATCGATTTAGAATCAATAGTCTGAATGAATATTCTGGAGCTTGGCTCTATCCTAGTGTATAACTCTCACTCACTTACAGAAATAAATAAATCTTAGGACGGAGTTACTCTCCCGTAAAAATTCTCAATTTATGGGTTTATTTAAGTCGGCCTTATTTAGCAGCCCCAATTTCAATTTAGGGGATCACTTGAAAAATTATGTAAGCAAGAATACACGTCTACCGTCCAGTCCCAATTTCCTTTAGATTTTAAGTTACAAAACAAGGGGTAGAAATTGCAAAAAGCTGATGGACGTGGAAAACAATGATGCGTGCTCAGTTAGAAGACTTACAATGATTCCTTGCAATATAAGAATTTAGAAATTATTCTATATGATATGCAAGCCGACAAAGTCGCACCTAATAGATAGTTCTAATAGCCAGAAAGAAATGTGTTAAATTTTTGACTAAGTTGAATAAGCTAATGTGCATCTCAATTAAGTGCAGCGTGATCCAATGTTCTACGAGCATAGACAAATAAATCTAGAAGCTCTAATATCCGAAGTGTTGGTCTAATCCTATGAGCCACTCAAGTCGAGCCACACCCTCATCGGAGAGTGAAACAAGCCACGACACACCACAAAAAAAGTTTTAGTTTCTTACACATGCTAGAATCCTAACGGAAACCGCTATAAATGAACACTTATTACAAATAATTTAATAATGCTAAAAATAAATTCCATACTCTATGCTCTCTCACGACTCGACTCGATCTTAATACTAATACATTACTAATACAACTTTTAGGGCTGGATTCAGTGAAGAATGCATCAATTTCTTTAAAATCGCTTCACGTACAATAGGTAATCACATGAAAAATAAGATAGAGGATAAGAGAGTAAAACAAAAAACAAGAAAAAAATGTTGAAAAAGAAATAAATGCTAGAAAATAAGATGGAAAATACATACTGAAGCCTTGGGGGTCATACTACCCAAGTGTTTGAAAACCTAACTCTAAATTTTCTAGACAAAAAACCTAAGCTGTTTGCCTCCCCAGGAAATAGTGCCATCTCATGGATCCGAAAAACTCTCTATTAATTTGTGGGAGTTAACAACAAATTTGTAAATGTATCGTTTGTGTTGTAGTCGGACAATCAGAATTAATCAAGAAAATACCCCTTAATTATTTAGTCAAATTAAATCAGAGTGATTTTTATGTTTATTTAACCTGGGCTAGCCCAAGGGTCGAACTTGACGAGGCAAAGGAATAACCTAGGTTTAAGTCTATCAAATTTCATGTGCAGATTTCGAGGTGAAAAGTTTTGGTATTTTTATGCAATTAATGGATGTCAATGCAAATGTGGCCAATTTTAAGGACTAAAATGCAATTTTAGTTCAAACATATTCCAAAAATAATGAATGGTCAGAATGTAAAATATGATCAAATAAATACACTTCAATTTTTAAGAAGTATCTGATGCAATATGAATATTTAATGAATAATTGAATGCAAACTATGTGAATTTTAATAATTAATTACAATAAATATTTAACCTATGTATTTTCAAGGAATAGAATTATTGACGATAGAACAATAAATGAATTATCCTTGAAAATTTCTAAACCCTAAAAATGGTGAATTTAGTACATATTAAAAATTAAATATTGAAATACACAAAATGTTTTTTATAAAGCACACGATACATGAAAAATGCAAATCTTTTTATGCAAAATTAAAACTAATTCTATGATTGGTGATTTTTTTGCAATTTTTTGAGCAATGGTTACTTAAATATGAATTTAAAGAACAGAATGGGTAAAATACGCAATTTTCCACAAGATTAATAATTATTAACTAACTATAGAGAATAAAAAATATACAGCATGTGCCAAAATGTAGAGAATTAGTTGAAGAACATAATGCCTATTTTTAAATAATAAAAGGATGCAAAAATGATGTTCACGTAACATAGGAACGCCAATGTTCTATTTATAAAATAACATAATTAAAAAAATATAAAACTCAAAGAAAGGTGCCTAATTGTGATTATCAGGCTCGGGGGGGCTAGCATGCAAAATTCCCAACTGGTCACGTACCCAACAGGTGACCTCTAGGCTGGCGGGGATCTTCTGGTGAATGGAGGGAACTCCAAGGGCTTTGGCACAGAGATCCCTCCCACGCACATGTCGTGCACGTAGGGAGGGCCTCAGCCTTTAAACCCAACGGAGCGAGGCAACTGACGTGGCAGAGCGAAGGGTAGAGTAGCATTGCTTGCAACGGTGGAGGCTATAGCAGGAGCGGTTGGAGGGGGCAGTTGTGAGTGTCCTAGGCGGAGGAGCAAGATCCCACACTCAGTGTCGGTGAGTAGGCTTTGGGTTGTGGTTGAAGTAGGTGGACGATGAAGCAGGGGGTAGCGAGGCAGATCGAGGCAGAGAACTACTCCAAGTGCAAGGTGATGGTGCATACTGATGGTGGTTGATGCTTAATGGTCGAAGCAGGAGCTCGGCTCGAGGACCATAGAGCAGTTGGAGCAAAGCAACTCCTAGGGAGGAGGACTCTACAAGGAAGGAAAGCCATTGGATCACACTGAGGAAGATGGGAGACTCTGGACTGTCTCCACCGAAGCTCCCTCAAATTTGAACAATCGGTGGATGTTGAAGAACGGAGGGGCGGTGAGGTTTTTATTGGTTTGCGAAGGTGGCGGCAATCGGTTGAATGAGTAAGGTGGAGGGTGATGAAGATCTTAATGAGGTGGTATTTGATTGGAGATTGCGGTGGTTGATCGCGAGAACTATAAGGCGGCAAGGTGATTGGAAGGTGATAACCACAAACTCTCGAGGGTCATAAGGTTTCACAAGGTGAAACCACAGTCGGTGTATTGACCCCTCAAAAGACCATAACTAATCAACAATTAACCCACGATGAAATATCAGCAGTGCATAACAAAAAATGTGGGCCTAAAATTTATTAATCTCTACAAAACTAAGTGTATAACAAGCACGCCAATAGAGGTCAAACCATAGAGAGAAACATGTAGCCTACGATTATTACAAATCAATGTGTAGTGTGTTGAAACTTGTCTTTTATCTGTTTTTTATTTTAGTTTTATAAATAAATATATATATGCATATCTGTTTTTATATTTTTTATAGATTTTGATTATTTAATTTTTATCTTTTTTATGTTTTCATATTTTTATATTTCTTTTTCTTTTTCATATAATAATTATATATAGATGTATATATATGTGATATGTATACTATAGATAATATATATAGAAAATATATAATAAATAATCAAATATCAGGAAAATACCCACATGTACAGTCCTCTTTACAAATAAATAAATACATATTAAAGGTTTTTAAAAAAAATATCATGGTGTTTATAATTTTTTTAGTTATATAAAACATCCTTAGGTATGTATACACTATGTACGGTAATATAAATATATATATATTATAAATATAATAAAAAATCAAAGAATCGCATATTTTACTCATTTTCTATATTTCTGATGTTTTTGTGATTTTTTGGAATATATGCTAATTTTTATGGACTTAAAGTCGAAAGTATCACAAATCTGATTTTCAATAAATAGGTTGAATTGACTTAGGGATTAAAAATAGAAAATAAGGTCCAAAAACATCCAAAATAATTTCAATAGATAAATATTAATATAAAGAAAATTGTAAAACAAAAAGATAAATTTTTAATTTTTTGGTGATTTTTTACATTTTTACTAGATTTTGGAGTTTTAATTTTTAGTCTTTTTCTTTTCTATTTTTAGGGATTTTATATCTAGAGTTAATAAATAGTAAAATATATAACATATATTTTTTGGAATTTTTCAAAACATTATTCTATTTTTTTAATATGTTCTTACTCAAACCGGGAGAAAAACATGCTTTGCATTTTACTTTTAATAAATAGTTAAAATGTTAAAATTGCCAAAAAAATATGGGGCACGAAAATACATGTTAGCATACATCTAGCCCTATTTGTTATAATTTTTGGAGCACGTGTACTTATTTTAATTAATGAAATCCAAGCACCAAAATTACATGAACTAAGAAGGTTATATGTACAATTAAAATAAAAGGCAAGGGCTCATTTTCAATTTTCCCAGAAATATACAACTGTATCTAAATTTGTTGGACTTAACAAAAATACAAAAACCCATAAGGGTACACTAGCAAATAGCCACCTCACGTGGGACGACACATGAGGTGACCTGGCATGGACCTAAATGTAATATGCATGAACTATAGGGTCTTCAAGCAAAGTATCCTCATTTATATACACTATATAACTTATTTACATAAAATAATAAATAAATACAAAAAATTGGTGAGGAGGGATTTACAATTTACCAAAATGTGCGGATGAACGCCCGGATGGATTTCAATTATATACGTGGTGTACTATCATCTCATGATAACCTTCGTCGATTGACACTTTGGATCTGATCTTGACGCTTCATCAACGACCGAAGGACGCGGAGCGTGGCCGGTTGGGATCACAACTGGGAAAGCCTCCTTCATGGGACGGTATCTGCTCGTTACGAAGAACTTGGAAGAATGGAGCTTCCCCTGACCTTTGATCCATAAATGCTCGCTCCTCTTACAGTCTTCTACGTCGATCTTGGGATCTACATGACGAGAGGTTTGTTTGCTTCGAATGAGGTGCTCGAGAAGGTACATGACCCAATGATGGGTCCTGGTTCAAAGTGGAAAGTGAAGCACCTGAGATACCCCTTGCAGGACCGAAATCAACCCGAACTGGATTCTTTGAAGCTGGGACCTGCATGAAGACACTGTTTGGCTCGAGGTGATAAACTTCGACCAGAAATGAAGCTGGGATGCAAAGGCAATAGATGGAATGGAAGGGGCTCCGACTAGCAGCGGAGTAGGCGCTCCGATTCGTTGATTGGGGGCTAATCAGGTTGGTCCAGATGGAGAATCAGATGAAGAACACGTTGGGGTGGTGATGAGATGGATGGTGAGGGTGGATATAGTCAGGGACTTGGTGAAATGGTCGGAGCCCTAGCGGCTCCGGCGAACAAAGAATTCAGAAAAGCTATGATTCTACCGCATAAGAGCCTAATCTACTTATAGAAATGAAACAACGAAAAGTAAATCCATCTAAGAAATGAAAACCCACATCTCTTATACCTGCTTTGGGAGCAGGGAGCAAGGCAGGCCGGAGCACGATGTGGGTCGTTACCTCTTCCTTATTACGTCGTCTCCAAGCACGGGGAAACCCTCGGCTGTCACCTGGGACATCGACACATATGCCAAGCCACTAGAGGAGGCTCAAAGGGGGATTAAGTTGGGAGGAAAGACCAGGGAGTTTATTTATATACAAAGAGGTCCGATGGACTTTGAGGTGAGTTATTGAAAGGATCGGTGAAGACCAATTGAACCTAATGATCCGGTGAGAGGATGCTCTGATGGGAAGACAATCCATGAAGTTATCGAGGTGATTCGATCAAACTGGTGTCCTAGAAAAAATCGAGAAAAGGAGGTACTTGAGGCTCTAGCAGAATTCAGAATGAGATATGGTGAGTAAACCGGGGGGTCAACATTCCCTAGAAGCTCATTAGGCCACGTGGGACCCTATAGGACAAAAGGGCTCTTGTTATTCGAAACTAATTAATTAAATATAGTAAATGATTTTTTGTTAATTTATGCATATAAGAAATTTTTATTAGTTTATGTAGTATATTAATATGATTTTTATTAATTTTTTGGGTTTATTTATTATAAGATAAGTTCTAAGGGTGTATTTATAGGTATATTCATCTATGTTTTGCATCTTTTATTATTATTTTGTATATTTGATTTTATTATTTTATTCTCCTTTTTTATATATTTATAAATTTTTTTATTTACATAAATATATTTTTATTTTATTTTTCTAATGTTATTTGTATACCTGAAATAAATATAGGTATATAATATATAGGTATACGTATAGGTATTTGTCTTTGTATTTTGTATACTTATTTTATTTTGTGTTTTCTTATATCTTTATTTTAGTTTAAATGTGTACATTTATTATAATCAATATTTCCAAAATCATTAAAATATAAAATTGTAAAAATAATTGAGAATAAATAAAATGAAAATTTTATTCAGGTATATTATACAATAAGGGCCCAAAGCCTAACTTTTGCATATTAGTTCCAAATTAAGCGAACCAACCTTCATTAAATAGTTAATTAAAAGTTGTATACAATAAAAGGTGATTTTCGTGCATTTTGACCTTTTATTTGGAAGATAAGGGTCTAGGTTTTGGCCTTTTATTTTGCGTATAAAATGTACATTGTATATTGTTTTTATGCAAACTCAATTTTGTATTTTTCTATACATTATTATCTACAACTTTCATGTACAAAGCTCTTTATTTGAGGTACAAAAGTATAAAATAAAATAGGACCCAAAAATGAATAAATGATGAATGAATAAATGGGACTTTATTTTATTATTGGCCCTTATCTCCCCCTACTTTATTCCTTGTCGACCTAGTCATCAAGATGCCTAGGTCTCGGAGTTTAGGGTTATAAAATACCTTTGGTGTTTTATTCTTTTTCTTTTGTTTTCTTTATTCTATAATTTAAGCATTAGAAACTCAATTTTATACATAATAAATGGAATAAAGAATGAATGTTAATTTTTACAAATTAGTGTTATTTAAATGCATTAGCTAGGATTTTTTAGGCCAAAATGATAGAATAAAGGTGATGAAATGGAGATTCATCACCCCCTATACTTGCCTTTGCTAGTCCCTAGCAAACACTTATGTGATAAGTTCAGAAAAATAAAAACAAAGTAAAGAAAGTTGATTGAATTTAATTTTCAAACTTGTCTTCAAAAAATCAAAGTTTTGAGCTCAGGTCAGATCTTGGTGTGAGAATGTGTGTGGAACCTGGTCGGGAATCGGATTTAAAACACAACATCCTTCGAGAATGGCAGAACTCAGTTCAAACCACCTCAATAGCCATGTTAGAACTAGTCTACATCATACGCAAACCCTTATGACTATGAAGTTGACTTATACAGTGTAAGTGATAGTGACTCTCCCCAACAAAATGACAAAAGAACTGACTTTTCCAGTATGACAATCCAATGATTCACAAATCCAACAACTCTTTCCTCGAGGAGTGGGATATTTCCTTCTAAGTTCAAGTGCGTCCAACTCAAGAGGATGGGGAGAAGAGAAGAATGGACGGTATCCAGTGTAGCTACATATTCGAGAATGCATGACCAGTGTAGTCATCCAGCTGCAGGCTCACATGATATGACTTTTAAGCTCAAGCTTGCTTATTTACTATAAAAAATATGTACACTCCAGCAGAAAATTTATTTTCAATCAAGCCTACCCACTTTTTTGGATTTTTTAATACTATATACTACAACATTTACAGAAGGGTTTTTCCTCTTCAGCTAGAAGAATATTCCTCTTTTAAAGCATTATTGCAACCCACCCTCTCCTGTCTTTAGACGTCGATGCTACTGGACGGGTTCGGGTGCACTTCCCTCCCTAGACGAGGACGAAGGTGTCCACTCGTATGCATCTCAAATCGACAAATCCAATCCCCTCATCGCTCCAACTGAGTTGATCCATGTGGAAGGTGCAAATGTCCAAGTTAGGTCACGTTCGACAAGAGTCATGTTTGTGTCTCAAACACTTCTAGTTAGTCAGTTGAGGTGTCTTGAACCCAGCCCCGAGCCACAGATAATTAAGTCCGAATAGACCTGAACTACCACAAAACTAGTTCCTAGAAGGTTCAAGTGAGTTAGGTGCATTATGGTCCAACATAGCCCCAATCTTTGTCTTTACTCATACTAATTCAATTATTCAACTCAATCTAAAAAATGCGAATACTATGCAAATGCCATGTACATTACAAAAAAATTGTTTTTATGATGCAATTTTTCAAAAGATTTTGCAAAAATTTTGGGAAAATAAAAAGACTTTTGGCACCAATAGGAAATATGTGCAGGTTTTTACATGGGCATGCCTTTTTTATTAATTTACAAGAACTGAGAATTTAAATAACTTATAGGTTGGATGTTAGTTATTATTATAGGTATGTATGTACAATTGATAAAGAATTTTTGTATCATGCATATATTCCTCAAACTTATTTGCAAAATAGTTTTACAAATAATTTTGAAAACTATAGTCCAAACTAATATTTGCAAATATTTATACTCATTTGAAAACTATTTTGTAAAGATTTTTCAAATAGTATATATTTTTTTCAAAATATTTTTGCAACCATTTTCCAACCCATTTGCAAATAAATTTTCAAAGCATTTTATTTCACACAAAGAAAATAAGTTTTAGAAACCAAATATTTTACAAAGGTTGAAAACATGTCGCAAAAATTTTTCCAAACAGGTCAAACCATTTTTCAAATCATTTTGCAAAATATTTTTAACCCGACTTAATAATCAGTATAAACAAAAAGAATTTGAGGAATAATAAGCATTTTTTAGTAAATGATCTAATGAATTGTATATGTGTATATGTGATATTTATCCATACTTATTAAAAATACAAAATTACGAGTTATGATTAAATTATATACAAGGTATATATGACCCCCCTATACTTAGCTTGAGCTATGTCCTCATAGATCTAAAAGGAAAAGAGAAGACATAACTATACTGGGTATAGAGAAGCCTATACTACAATGACTAAACAATAAGGAATGAAAGAATGAAGAAATTAATGAATGAGAGGTCGATCGTCCCCCATATACTTAGGATGAAACAATCCTAAGTATAGAAGGTTGTATCTTCATGCAGGGAGGGTCGAGGGATGTGATGAACAAATCACACTCGGACTGTCTCCCCCTATACTTAGGGTAAGATATCCCTAAGTATAGAAGAGAAGAGGAGACAGTAGAGGGGATCAAAGAATGAAAGAATTTCGTGGTGCACACCCCCCCCCCATACTTAGGACAAAGTACTTCCAAAGTATAGAAGACTAACAAAAAGGCGCGGCACTTTTTTTTGGTAGAAAAAGAAAATTGAAAACAAAAATAAGAAAAGAAGAAAATATGAAAACTTAAAGGAAGAGTTTTTATTGACATTATCTGAATCTTCTCATGCTGCTAAGGTTGTGGATGATCCTTCGGTGCATATCACATGGACACAATCGATAATGGCTAGGAAAGTGTCATGCTCTAGGTAAGGCTTCAGTAACTAACAGTTGACGAAAAATGTTTGTGACAATTCTGATATCACAATGCTTCTGTTGTCATGCACTTATTGAACTCTAAATGGGCATGTCCATTCACTCTTTAATTTACTCGGGAATATCTTCAACTTTGCATCAAATAGCCATACTTTCTGTCCAGTCTCGAAGGTCTTTCATCTAATGTGCATGTCATGCCAGTGTTTAACCTTCTCCTTGTACTTCAATGTGTTATCATATGTATAATCTCGTAATTCAAAGAGCATGTTTAGATCCTCTTTTCTTTTCTGACCACCTTTTTGTGAGTCCAAATTACAAATGTTGATTGCACACAATGATTTGTTATCAACTCCACTGGCACATGGCATGGATTTCCATATTCAAGACGGTAGGGTAACATGCCCAAAGGAGGCTTGTAAGAAGTTCTGTATGCCCAAAGGACCGAGTCCAAGAGTTGGGAACAATTTTTCATGTTCTTCTTTACAGGCTTCTGGAGTATCGTCTTGATTTCTCTATTTGATAATTCAGCCATGCCATTGGTATGAAGATGGTAAGGAGATGCGACTCGGTGCTCGATGCCATATCGCTTTGTTAATTTCATGACCTCTTTGTTAATGAAGTGACTACCCCCGTTTGATATCAGTATCTTCGGAATCACGTACCGCGAGATGATGTTCTCTTTTAGAAAATGACAAAATGTATGGCTGTCTTTGACTCAAGCAGGGATAGCTTCAACCCAACGACTCACATCATCAACGGCAAGAAGGATGTGATCGTTTCCCTAACTGTTAGGGAAGGGTCCTATGAAATTGATGCCCCAAGCATAGAATACATCGGCAATTTGAATAAACTTCAGGGGCATTGAATCTTTAGCTGTAAGGGTACCTTTCAATCTCTGATAGTCAGTGCAGTGCTAAACATATGATGTGGCATCCTTAAATAGTATAGGCCACTAGAGACCACACTACAATACTTTCGTTTCCATTCTATCTGTAGAGTGGTGCCCACCATATTTGAGCGAATGACATTGCTCAAGGACACTATGATGCTCCTCTTGAGGTATACAACTGTGCCAAATGCAGTCCGCTCCTTCCCTGAACAAGAGAGGATCTTCCCATTGGTAGAAATGGATAGTAGACAAGAATTCTTCCTTCTTGATCTTCATCCAATTTTGTGGAACTATACCCAAGACGAGGTGGTTCACAATATCGGCATACCAAGGGAGTGAATCCATAGCTAGAATCGATTCATCAGAAAAGGTGTTTGTGATGGGTGCGCTGCTCAGTGGAGGCCCTTGCTACTCAATTATGGAGAGGTGATCTGCTACGACATTCTTAACCTCAAGCTTTTCTTTGATTGCCAAATCCAACTCCTGGAGGAGAAGGATCCATCTGATCAGTCTAGGCATGTCATCCTTCTTCTGCTGTAAATATCTGATACCAAGGTGGTCAGTCCAGGTGGTGACTTTAGATCCAAGCAAACAGGATCTGAACTTCTTAAGGGCAAAAACCACAGCCAGCAATTCTTTCTTTGTGATAGAATAATTTCTCAGAGCTTCATCTAGTGTTTTGCTGGCATAGTGAATGGTATAGGGTGCCTTGTCTTTCCTTTGGCCTAGAACATCCCTAACTGCAAAGTCTGATGCATCCATCATGATCTCAAAAAAAAGATACCAATCTGGCGGTTGTAGGACGAGAGCTCGAGTAATGATCTCCTTCAGTTGGTTAAATAGAGGAGAACTCGCTGATCAAAATTGAACTCAGTCTCCTTGCACAACAATTCTGTAAGAGGTGGAACAATGCATGAGAAGTTACGAATGAATCTCCTAGAATTCCACATGCCCCAGAAATGAACTCACATTTCTGACTGCCTGAGGTGGCTCTAAATCGGCAATGCCATGTTTGGAAATGACGTGACCCAGCACAATCCCTTCTGTGACCATTAATTGGCTCTTTTCCTAAGATAACAAAAGATTGACTTCGCAACATTTCTAAAGTACTCTGTCCAGGTGCTCAAGACATGGATCAAAACTGTCACCATAGACAGAGAAGTCGTTCATAAACATCTCAAGAAAACTGCATACCATCTCAGCGATCCTGCATGCATGCATCTTTGGAATGTAGCCAGTGTATTGCACAGTCCATAGGGCATTCTTCTGAAAGCATAGGTGTCGACCGGGCAAGTGAAGGTAGTCTTCTCTTGATCCTCAGGGGTGATTATCATGTAAGACGACAGTATTCAACACATACACACTAGGATGTCAAAACCCAAGTAGATATCTCCTCTCCTCTCTCATTTGTAACCACGGTGAGCCCGGATTTCTACTACATGTAGAGGGCTCACCCAATTCGAGTCTGAGATGGGCAAATGAAGCTTGCATCACACCATTTTGTAATTTCTTTCATGATGACGTCCCTCGAATTTTTGTTTAGCCTTCTTTGGAATTCTCAGGACATCATGGCATCTTCTTCCAGAAAAATATAGTGTGAGCATAGAGCAGGATTTATCCCGTGGAGGTCTGAGACGTGCCAACCAAGTGCCTTGCGATTTTTCTCTAGAACCTTGAGAAGTCAAGATTCTTGATCCAGGGTCATCCTACTACGGATGATGATCACATACATGTTCTTTACACCTGTAAGGAAAGCATACTTAAGGCTTGTCGAAAGTGGCTCCAATTCTGATTCTGATCTACCATGCTTCCTGGTCATTTTAGAAACTGTCTTGGTAGGCAAATAATCTACCACTACCCTAGAGGTGCTGCTCACCTCAGCGGCACATTGTTCTACCGAAAATTTGTCGAACCAATCTGTAGTGAGTTCATAATGTTTGAGCTAGAGTGAATCATTTGAATTGAAGATATGCACCAGCAAATTGGATTCTGTCTCCTGAGTGTCGTTGGATTTATCAACTGTGCTTTCCTAGTCCTCCTTAGGAGAGAGGATTTCTAGGTCCACATGTCGTCCAAAGAGTGTTCTATATCTCGGAATTCTGTAATGAAGTCATTGTCTGCTTCAGGCAGTGTTTCATGACTTTCATCAGATACTACCTTTGGCTCACTAACCATTTCTATTGTAACTCTGTGATTCCTTGAGCTGAACGTGATCATGCTAGACCCATAGTCAACTACAGCCTTTGCGATAAGCAGGAATTATCATCCAATGATAATGGGGGTATGGAGTAATGTTGAAGGGGAGTCCATATCAAGGACCACAAAATCAACGGGAAACTGCATATCTTGCACCTTTACCACAACATCCTCCAACAAACCTCATGGAGTCGCTTGATGGATCGATCTGCAAACTGAAGGATCATGTGTGTTTGCTTCAATGGACCCAGCCCAAATTATGGTAGTAATGACGAGGGCAAAAGGTTGATGGAAGAACCACTGTCAAGAAGATTCCGCTCGAAGACTTGGTCGAAAATCTACAAATGATCAAAGGTGCCCTTAGGCTTGCTTTTTTTAATGGGATATTGTTGATGGATGCGACTGTCGTCATGGTAAGAACGTGCTTCTCTACTTGCTGGCATATTTTGTTGCAAGTTGGTCGGTGCTTGTTTTTACATGCACCGTTCAAACCCTTCTTCACAACAGGCATGCATTCCATGGCTTTCACCAATAGAATCTCGACAGTTAAATTACTAATAATATCCGCAACTCCAGGATCAGATAATGCACTTTTTATTTTTACATTTTTTATCTTTCTATTGCATCAGGAAAACGAATATTTACAGTACTGAAATCAAAAGTAGTGTTATTATTTACAACAGAATTCTTGTCCAAAAAATTATGTACATCTGGATCACAAAAAGGTGTACATGCTGGAGATGATGATCCTGTTGTTGGGGACAAGAAAAAGGTGTTGTATTTGCTCTGTCAGCTAGCATTGGATCGATTGTGATCGAATCTCTAATCGAATCTCTAATCGAAGAGACATCCTGTCTCAAGTTTGATCCAACAAAGGAGATGTTTGCGAGTCATTGATGAGACACGTGCTCCTCACAATCCATGTTGATGATCCAAGCAGTGAATCTCCTGATCTCGTACATGAGATCCAATGTCTTCTTCACAAGCGAGGCACACAGAAGGAGACGGAGATTCACGAGCAAACAATCCGGTAACATAACGACGATGCTATGGTTATGGTGACTCTCTCTAGGGCTCCATGATGGACTGCCACAATGAGAGAGAGAGAGAGAGACTTGGCATGTATAGAGAGAGAGAGATGGAGAGAGTTAATTTTTCTTAGATTTATATGTTTAATCTAAAAGGCAAGGGTTACCATTTGTTTTATACTAGTTGGATGTATATGGATCTCAATCCATGTGCCCTCTTAATCGACCGGTTTAGATTAAGAGGTTATTAGTCAATAGCCATGATTTGTTGCTATAAATTAACAACAAAAAATTTAATTAAATAAAATTAATTATATCCCTTTGTCAAAATACAAATTAATTCTATTAGTTCCAATTATAATAAGTAGATAATAAGGGAGGCAACCACCACCCTAAAAAGAGGGTGGTCGCCCCCCCCCCCTTTAAGTTTTTTCAAGGTGGACGACCACCTTGTTGGTGGTTTTGCCTTCGTTAATATTTATTTATTATATAGGATAATATGAAACAACTATTATTACATTTATCTTCACAAAAATAATTCTACATTAAATTTGTGAAAACATCAATCATGCCATTGATAAATATAAATCATATTCATATATCCAATGAAATATGTAAAATAGATTTACAATTAATTTTTTATTGTGAATCCAATTCACAACATATAATTTGTAATTTTATTTACAATTAAATCTCTCCATCATATTATAAATCATATTTATAATGTCCATGATTATTGTGGATAGTGATATCCACGTCAATCATACCCTTGACAATTAAATCATATTTAATCACCTTGGATATCTACTCTCATGTACCCAAATAACATGAATCAATGTCACATTATTCACGTATTTGATAATTAAATCGCATTTAATCATCTTAGATTACTCTCCGTATAAGGCCAAATATGAATCGAATTCATATTATTCATGATAATTAAAGCACATTTAATTATCCAATTTCTCAATGCTCAGATACATATATCAATAGTGAATTTATCCTTGAACCCTTTCAAGAACAATGCGCTTTCTTAGCAGATGCTTCGAGATAAGGACAAGCGATTGTATTGTTCCTATAGTGACTTGGATATTGAGATCACGTCTCAAATCCAGAGCTTGTGGACCTCTCATAGATGCTTGAATTAATCAAGACCGTAAATCTAATCTTCCCATTGCATCTGAATCTCATTCAGATCAATGTCCAACATTTGGACCAAGATCAGATCACTTCTCTACTGAGAGGATTCACTAAAATCCAGACCTATTCCATCACTCCCTCGGAATGGAAGCGTCATGGTTATACAATCGTATATGATCACATCACCCTCAGGTATTCCTAATACCTATACATCATGCATACTGGAAGACCCAGATTAAACCCGAAGTTTTAGATCTCTTTTAGACTGTCACCTTTAGGGTTTTATCACTAAGTTTCTCATTTGATTATTGGTAGTTGGTATCGATCATATACTTTCCAAAAGCATATATCATACCAAGGTGTTGATTATATACTTTCCAAAAGCATATATCAAGCTTACAAATTAAGTCAAGCTTCCAAAGCGATACGACCATGCACAGAATTTGATTCTTCCCAGTATCTCATAAGTGAGCTCATGTCTTATGGTTTATCAATGAACCTATATGATCCCTTTGGAGATCGTATTACTCATATGCCCTTGTATGCACACCAGCGCGTCAGTCTATGGACCTTAATTAGGTCATCAACCTATTTGTTTTCCAAATGTACATACTCAGACATACAGTAACACATCTGTCTCCAGTCAGAGGATGCATGCCTATATTGTGACAACATATGGCATAGGTCTTTGGTTATCCCAATCTCGTTAGGTCAACTCTTTGACCTAACTTATCTAACACCTCTGAATCTCTATTCCTATGTAGAGGACATGCATCAAGAGGTCGGTTAGATATCAGCCTTTGGAGAAAGGATTTCCATCTCCTTCTCAGGTTGGAGATCATCTCTTAATAATCATTTGGCAGTGCTTGATAAGTCCTCAATCTTACTCCTTAGATATTCATCCAAGCACCACCCTCTATGATGCAACAAGTGAATCAACATATATATGATCATTAAGATGGCCAAGGTACATTACCCTAATTATACTGAGGGACCTATTATGCAAATTAGTTATTCTTCATTTCAGATAAGGGAATGACATTTGCGATAACATTTATTGCATAATGGATCGTCGTGGGTCGCATGTCCAACAATCTCCCACTAGCCCAAAGAGCCATTAATGGTCTAATCTTTAAACCCACACACATGTGACCCTCATATGCTATTTATAGAAATAGCTAGGTAAGATGCTCAATCACTCTGTTCCCAAGAGACTACGCCAAGTCCTTTTACAGCACTTGCATATCTCCTAGTAACAGTGCTTGCATCCAATGCAAATGTTGCATCTTATGCAACCAATACTCAATACTGTCGGTTATGGTGTCCTTGATACTATAGCTCAATAAATATTATAACCAATATGTATTTTCCATTATCCTTATTAGAATACCCTTATTCCTAGATATTTCTATCTCCTAAGGTATCCATAGTTAATACCTTTTAGATCTCCATCTATAAAGTCTTAACTTCTTGAAGATAAGACTTAGAGATCACTATCTCTAAAGTCTTGTCATCTTTGAAGATATTGTTATTGTTGCAATCAAGTATTTTATCTCCATAGTAGGATTAGTAACAATTTACTACTCCCACTACATGGCAGACATATGGCTTTGTACATATGTAGCATACATTGAGCTTCCCAAAGCTAATGCACTAGGGCATATAGATTTGGTATTCACATCCTCAACTCTTTGAGGTGATATACCTTTAGATAGATCAGTACCATATCATAAGGAAAAGAAGCCTTTTTTGGAATTTTCTAGAAAATGAAAATATCCAGGGTGTACTACTAATGTGATGGTCCCAATACCCTCTTCTCTTTGCTTCTGAACAACTTCAGAACTATAATCTAAGAGGAATCCTTGAGATCATATATCAAGGTATGGAATAGGCAGACTATAAAACACTTAATATTATCCTTATATCATTCCAAATGACTAGGATATCATCTACATTTAGCATTATGAATACAATCACACTCCCACTAAGCTATGCAGGGTTCATCAAGATTCTATATGAAATCATAACCTTTATAATTTCATCAAATTTGATGTTCCAACTACAGGAAGCTTATTCGAGTCAATAGATAGAGTTCCTTTAGATTGCACATCTTGTCTTCCCCAACTACGAAGCCCTAGGCTACTTCATATGAACATCCTTGGAGAGGTATTCAAAGAGGGATGTAATCTTGACTCACATCTTGAAAATGTCATAGTCAAGTTATGTAACTATAGTTAGCAATAATCTAATGAGTTAAAGCATTGTCATTGAAAAGGAAGTCTCATCGCAAGCGATGTCTTATCTTCGGTGTGTAGCTCATGGCTATGAGCCATACTTTGATGGTCTCTACCTTCTCATCAGGTCCCTTATTTCTCTTTAAGATACATTTACACCTAACAGGTTTTACCCTTATAGGTGGATCCTCGAGGGTCCATATACAACACTTATATTCGAAGTCTACTTTTTACTTTATTGCTAACATCCATCTTTCCATGTTATGATCCTCAAATTCTTCATCACATAAAGTAAGATCGTTGTCAGACTTAACTGACACATGGAATATGTCCTCAAACTCATTTGAAGAGGAATGAGAGTTTCATCTTTAATTGTCTTTTAGTTTCTGATTTCAGGAGCCTCATTATCTTCTCAAGATTAAATGAGTTCCTTCACTTCATTTTCGTATTGACTCTAAAGAGTCTCATCGTATAAGAATCATATCCTTAAAGGTGAAATCTTTTAAGAATCTCAAGGTCATAAAGTAGTTATCCAATACCATCCTTTATTTTACTAATGAAGTAGCACTCTCTGGTGCTAGATTCCCACTTACTTGTTGTTGAGCGGTATTTTTGGGGTTTTTAAATCAAGATATGAAAATAAATGCGCAGTGGTCGTTGCAAACCAAATATACTGCAACAAACAAACAATTTTTTTCTTCTTGAGCTACAAAATTAATTACAAGAATAACGAAGCGAGAGAAATTTTTACTACTTATTTACATGTGTGGCAACAAGATCGAACTCAGGGAGGCTACAATTCCCGAGGGTTATTCAATTAATCAAAAAATCATTTAAAAGAAAAAAGAATTCCTAATGTACACTATGCTTGGAATTTGTTTTGATTTTTATCTTTTTATTTTTTTTAAATTTTTATATTTCTATTTTTAAATTTTATGATTTTTAATTTTTTAGTGATTTTCATTGTGCAATATTTTATTTTCAAAAAAATGATTTTAAAACAATTTCATGCACAAAATTTATACAAATTTTTGGATTTTCCAAATATAATAGAAAATGCTCAAAAATGTTCAAAAAATTTTTTTATGTTTTATATTTTTTTACTAATTTTGTAACTTTTCAGAAATTTTTAGATTTTTTTAGGATTTTTAAAATGAATAAAAGTGGGGGAAAATGCAAACAGTGAGTAAGCAGGATTATTTTTAAATTTAAAAATACCAAATGAAATCAGAAATTGTGAAAATTATTTTTCTGAAAACTAGAGGAAATCATCTAAACAAAGGAACTAAAATCATATTTTTTGGATTTTTCTCTTGTTTTATGATTTTTTTTAGATTTTTAGTATTTTGCAATTTTTTGGGTTTTATAAATAATTAATGAGCGAAAATTGGACAGGAAACCAAAACACAAAAACAAAATATTCTATTTTTTGGAATTTTTTGATAATATTCGAATTTTTATGATTTTAAAAATTCAAACAGGAAAAATAACATGTTTTTGATTTTTTTAATAATAACAAATGATGATAAAATGCAATGAAAAAAAATATAAAATGAACATGCACATAACAGGAATATACACAAATTTCTGTAGAATTTTTAGAGCAAATACCACATTTATTTCAATAAAAGAAATGCGCAATTTTAAAGTTTGGAAATGAAGGACTGAAAAGTAATTTTGCTAAAAGTTTTAAGAAAATAAGAATAATAAATAAACGAGAGGAAGAAAATGCAAATTACCCATAAAACATGTGCATAATTGAACTTTGGAACTTTGATTTCATTGCAATATTCAGAACCTCTAGGAGCCGATTTGATATTTATCCAATTTTTTAATTTTAAAAAATCGTTAGGGTTCTCTTGATTTTTTTTCATGTTCGTTCTCAAACCAAAAGAGGGGACGGGTGCACCGCCGCTTCTCTCTCTGTTTCTTCTCGCGCACCGGCGGGCGGCGGGCAGTGCAGTGGCATGCGCGGCTGGTCGGTGGTGCGACAAAGGTAGCTAAAGAGGGAGGATCTGGTGGCAAAGGCTACTGGGGTCCGTGGTGCAGTTACGGTCGGTGGTCGTTGTTCGTGCGGGCCACAGCCGCGGGCGGCAGGAGGGATGAGCGGTGGGGCTACGAGCGTTGGCCGACGTGACGGTCGGGCGATGGGAGGCAGCTGGCCGCTAGGGTGGACTGCAAATGCGGCAGCAGCAAGAGCAGCAATGACATCGCTATGGTTGGCTCAAGGGGCTAATGGGTAACACATGCCCTCACGCGGTGTGGAGGACCAGCAGTAGTCCAGGCGGTGAAGTAGGGGTCGCTCCAGCTACTTCTCGTAGAGGTTGCGGCGGAGGGGTGAGGACGGTGGCGGAGTGGGCTCCAGCCACAGGCAGCAGTGCAGGCTCCCAGCCAGTGAAGGACGAAGGACGGTGACGACGCAGTCGCGGCTCCTACGGTTGAGGAAGCTGGCGGGCTGGGGCCGATGGTTGAGATGGGCGGCAAGTGCCGCCTGCCTATTTTTTATTTATTTTTTTATTATTTTTTTTTTGTAAAAAGAAATAGGAAAAAAAACTTTTTTTTTTCAAAAATAGAAATGTGTATAGATATTTTTTATATATTTTATATTTTTATTTGTGTTTGTATATTCCTGCAAAACAAATGTTAGAAAGAAAATCTCTATATATTTTTTTTATTTTTTTGAAATAAAAAAAGAGTCAAGCACAATGAATCATCTCTATTTATTTAATTGATAAAAATTGAAAAGATGTGAATGGGGATCCTACGAAATGAAAGATTCGAATATAGTTCTCTAGCTATCGTTCGTGGTCGGAGTTGAGAGATCGTGGGGGATATAACGTGAATGTAGAGAGATCGAGAAAAGGAGATGAAAAGTCAGAATCGAAGGTGGATCAAATAGTAATGGGAATTCTAAGATATATATATATATATATATATATATATAAAATGACATCGGAATAAAAAATGCGAAAAATAAAACTACGATTAACCTAGGTTAAAAATAAGAAAAAGAAAGACGGATCTCACCTTAGGAGCGGAAAAGACCGTCATCGCCTCGACGAAGGCCGACTCGTCATAATCGGACGGCTCGAAGAATAGGCGCCTCTTTGCGACAAGATGGCTCTCGGAGAATAGGCTCCTAATTATCAAAGATTGATAAAGTTGAAATGAGGGAGATGGAGCAATATTGATAGATTAAGAATGGAGTTTGAATTTTTAAAATTTTGAATGAAGATAAGAGATAAGAGAAAAAATTGAAATGAGATAAAGTTAAATTATTTACAAAAACTTTTTTTTGTATTTTTGTCACTTTATTTAACTGAATAATAAATGTTAATTTTTATTTTTTTAAGGTGGTTATTTAAGAATATCAACTATGTACATATGGTACATTATATACATAGTTAAATAAGGAAATTAGTTTTTTTTGTTTTAAACTTTTTATTTTTACTTTTTATCTTAAATAATTAGTAAATATTTTACAAATATTTACAAATACAATATGTTCAAATGAATGGTAAAATTTCATAAACCACCCCAGAAAACCGACTTTCAAAGCATAACACCAAAAATTATAAAACCAAAATCATTTTGAAGATAATTTAATTTAGAATCCAATGGAAGTTTGATTCAATTTGAGCTCATATGAAGCAGAAATTGGTCTTTCAGTTATCGCTTAATGGCTTTTTTCCGAATGTGGTTATTTTTATTTTGTACATGATTTTATTTTGCAAACATTTTTATTATTAGGATATATTTTTATTTACAACTTTTGTTTTGAACATTATTTAATTTGAGGTCAATTTATGTACAAATAAAATAATGTAAGTATACAAATATTTACAACACACACATTTTTTTGGATTTTCTCTCGGGGTTCAGGTCAGCTTGTATCTATTACATATATGCAATCTTCTTTTCTTTTCTTTTCTTTTCCTTTTTTCTTTTCTTTTCTTTATTTTTTCTTTCTTTCTTTTCTTTATTTTTTCTTTCTTTATTTTCTTTATTTTTCCTTTCTTTCTTTATTTATTTATTTTAGGTTAAAATAGTAATAAGTGTACAATTTTTACATACAGATGCAAGTTATTAAAAATATGGAGTTAGTATTATATACAAGTGTTTTACAAGGGATTTTAAGCTAAAATAAATGAATAAAGATGATGAAATGTAGATTCATCATCCCCCTATGCTTTACCTTTGCTAGTCCCTTAGCAAACACTTATTTGAAAGAATAAGTGAATAAAAGAAAAAGAAAGGAAAAATAAATAAACTAGGACAATATTGAGTAATAAACTTATCTTCATAAAATTGTAGTATAGAGCTCTGTCAGACCTTTGGATTATTAGTGTGGTGGAAGCTTAATGGGAAATGGATTTAAAACCTAACAGCCTCTAAGTTCCACAAGAGTCTTATTCAGGTCTCCTCAATTGTCAGATGAGAACAAGTCTACATATACAAATTCTTATGACTATGAATCTTTACTTGTACGGTGTAAGTGAAATATAACTCCCCATCTCGAAAGTAGCAAAGAAATAGCCTCCCTCTAGTCCCTCGATCTAGGAACTCTTTCCTCGAGGAGAGGGGATATTCTCTTCCAAGTTCAAGTACAACCACCTCAAGAAGAGAAGATGGAGAAAAGAATGGACGATAACCAGTGTAGCTACCTATCCTTGGATGCATGACTAGTGTAACAAGTCATCCAGCTGCAAGCTTAAAAAAATTTGACTTTGATGCTCCCATTAATTTCTTTTTTTATTTATCCTTGTATATACACTTCGGCAGGCATTTAACTTTTCAATCAGACCTATCCACTTTTGGAGATTCTGCATTTTTCTTTCCTTTTTTTGAAAATATATACAAGGTGCAGCATGTACATAATTTTTTTCCTCTTGAGCTAGTAGACTATCCCTCTTTTGAAGCATTATTGCAACCCCACAGCATCCTGTCTTTAGACCTCAATGCTACTAAGATCATGTTGAGATGCATAACCCTCTCTAGAGGAAGACGAGAGGTTCCGCCTAGAAGTACTACCCTCGTATGCTACTCCAAGCCAAAAGATTCTACATCCTCACTGCCTCCTCCATGAAGAGCTATGTGTTTAGTGCTTGTCCAAGATAAGCCATGATCTAAAAGAGTCATGCGTGTGTTGTTAAATAGTCTACTTTGACAAATTAAGATGGCATGTAAACATAGTCTTATGGACTCAAAGAATTAAGTCGGTAGGACCTGAAAAGTCTTAACTCCATTTCTTATATATCTGGAGTGGTCATCAGTAAATGTGATGATCTCACCACGATGGAACACAAATATCGGTATGAATTCATTCCAAAGTTCCATTACACCATCTTGCACTTTTCTCAAAGGTCTTGGTCTGTTTTCCCTTTATGTAGTCCACGTGGATTCAGAGATCAGTAAAATCTCAATTGGGAAGAATCAAAATAATCACTATTCTTCTAATCTTCTCTTCTAAAATGTGACCCAACCTGGCTGAGAAGGGACAAAGCCATCCTAACTACTAGCTATAAGGTCCCCTTCTACTTCTCATTCCTCTAGGGCTTGTACCAGCTCCTTTTAAATATCTTTCTTTAAAATTCTAGGGGATATAATTGGAAATCAAGTCGAAATGCAATAAAAGAATGAAAGTGGTCCTACATATGACGGACTTTTGATCTACCTTGATATACTATGTTTGTACCTGAAGTAGCTAAGCAACAAAATGCACATGCAAATTCATGAAAATATGTAAAATGCAAAAAGAAAGCAATTTTTTTAAACCATTTTCTAATTTTAAACTTTTTATGGGTTTTTCGAAAAGAAAGAAAAAAAAAGTGATGAACATGTGAAAAGAGTTTTTTATGCAACTTTTTATAAATTTTTGGTTTTGTAGTTTTTTTAGGGTTTTTTTTCAAAAAGGAAAAGGGGTCAGTAAAATATATACAATTATATACAAGGTTTTTTTGTTTTGTTTGTTTTTTTTGTTTTTATGTTTTTTTGTTTTTGTGTTTTTGTTTCTTTTTTTGTTGGTCTTTCCTTTTTTATTTAAAGGTGATCAGAGTCTATACACACAAATACGTGGATTTTATGAATTTTTATACATAACCCCAAAAATACTTATATTAAAAGTACGAGTTATGTCTAAAGTATATACACAATATATACAACCCCCCCTATACTTAGCTCGAACTATGTCATCATAGTGATCAAAGAGCGACAAAGGAAGGCATAACTCGTGCTAAGTATAGAAAAGTGAAAAGACTCATATGCTACAACGACTCAAAGAGAAAATGAAAAGAATAGAAGTTGGTGACCCCCTTATATTTAGGATCAACTAATCCTACGTATAGAAGACTGTGCAAAAGGGGAAAATCGATGAAGAGAATTTACGAACTCAAAAATAAAAAAGTCTATATGAACAACATCACCCCCCCATACTTAGGGTAGAGTATCCCTAAGTATAGGCAACAACAAGAGTGGTGAATAGGACAAACATGTACAACACAAACCATTCACCACCCTATACTTAGGATAAAGGACATCCTAAATATAGCATATACACACACACACACACAAAAGGGGTGCATGATAAAACGGAAGAAGAAACAATGAAACGAAATGATATACAAAAAGAGTGGATGTACAAAGGTCAAGAAGGTCAAAAATGAACCTTCTTGCGAGGCCGTTGAGGTATGGATCTGACAAGGTGTAGGTTTATATTAGGGTCATCATTAGACATAAACTGATTAGTATCGACCAAGAATGTATCCTCAGCAGTCTAAGAGTGTGCAGGCACAAATCAGTTAGCGGAAGTAGTGTGGAAGTCTCACGAGTATCAATGTAAAAAGGCTCGAAATCATTATCAAAAAAAGTAAGTTCAATTCAAGCCTGGCGAGCCTCTACTGGATCTTCATCTTTATCAAAAGGCCCAAATTCCTTTATAAAAGCAATCAAATCAAATTTGGCCTTATCAGTCTCATCTAAATAAGGGTGAATAGGAACAGACTCAATAGTGAAAGTAGTCAAATCATATCCGTCCTGTCTAGTCTCAGAGTCTGCCTTCCGCTCTTGGGTGTCTATTGTGTAAATCCACGGATGTCATCAATGCTTCTCCACGTACCAGAAGGGGGAACTCCAAGGCCTATGCTTTCTGAGTCTTCCTCTTTGAAGAGGAATTCTTGGGTCTCAGTATCATCCAGCATACAACAAGAATCTCTGATATTGTCATCAAGGTCAAGGTCCTTGGATTTGGATGACACAGGCACGTTCTCATGGGATGTAGGTCTCTCGTCAGTAATGGGTGTAGTGATCAACACATCGCTCCCTACATCAGAATGGAAGCGAATCTCTCATGATCCATAATCAATATCGGCTCTTGTAGAGGCGAGGAAAGGTCGTCCCTGGATGATTGGAGGCTGTTTCACAGGGGTGGAGGTTTCCATGGTAAATACAACAAAATCAGAAGTGAATTTCATGCCTTGAATAAGAAGGATAGCATTTTCAAGAATACCGTTCGGCCTCTTGATAGATCTATCAGCAAATTGAACTATTATCATGGTTTTCTTGAGAGGCCCAAGATGAATTGATTGTACCATAGATAAGGGTATTATATTTATTGACGCACCACCATCAAGGAGAGTGTTATCACAAGAATAGTTAGAGATGGAGAAACTCACAAGAGGTGTGGCGGTATTCCCTTTCTTAGAATATGGACGGTGAGAGATGGTGTGGGCAGTGGCCATGGTCAAGATTTGACGCTCAGATCTACTCCTCCGCTCTCTTTTCTTGTGTTGAGGAGCAGATAAATGGTTCATGGCCTAGTGAAGTGGGGCTTTAATGATCTCATGAATGGTAGACGTTACTTCGGGTTCAGTCTTTTTAAAATTTTGGACCTCCTCCATACAAGGGAGGGGATTGGAATCAGCATATATACAAGGATTGCCAAGAGCAGTCTGTACAGTCGAATCCTCGGGGTCATGGGTGGGACATGCGGTGAATGACTGTGTAGGGAAATGGGTTGTCATGGGTGCCCTCTCCTCACAAAATGAATCAACAATGTGTCTCCCGAAATCTTTTTGGATGTTTAAAATTTTCTTATTTTTTTGTATTTTTGGTGATTGCAAGCTCTCATGATTATCTTCAAGTGAATCCATATCTTAAAATAGTGGAGCAGCATTCTGGCTCTTATTTATGTTAAATAGATGACTAATCCTCGAATTCATATGCTCCATCATCCGGTTCAGGGTCTCAAGTGTGGAAATCATGAAAGGTGACTCCAAAATCCAAGGATCGGGTGAGTGGAATGAGGGTGGGTGAGAATCAAAGTCCAACTCCTGAAATAATGGGTTAGGCAGATATGCACCAAAACCAAGAGGACGGTCCTCCTAGAAAAAGGATGGTGGATTGGTTGTAGGGTACGAGGGATCCGCGAAGATCAGATTAAAATAACTTCAGCCGACCATCTCCGAAACAAAAGACGAGATTGGGAGAGCATGAGGTTCAAGTCAAAAGATGTGGAGAAAAGGAGTAAATGCGTAGAAGGATCTAGTATGCACACAAGCAATCAAAAACAAAACAGACCCCCAATTCACCAACTCAACGCAATGTGAAGACCGTGAAGGTTCGGTCAATTATCTTGTCAATTTTAGAGTTTGATGAGAATACAATCTATCAGAGCAGTTTAAGTAAGCTGCTAGGAAACCAATGCTTACAGGAGACTATCCCAATCTCAAAATTAGTTTTTCCCAACCAGTATGGGTACGGACCGTTTACCAGCTACCCGATCTGCCCATTCTGCTAAGGAAATCTCGGAATGATTATCGGCTACCCGGTGATGTCCTCACTAGAGAACAACTAATCACAAGATAGTCGTCTGAAGAGAGTTCGGGTGTAGTTCTATCCTAGTGTGCGGGTCTCGATGTAGATAAATCAAACAAGGAGGGGGTTACTCTCCCCAAAACAATTATTTTTTCCTTACATTTATTTTAGGGTCGAGTTTTTTTAGTAGTCCTAAATTTTAGGCAGTTATCACTTGGTTTGAATATTTCCGATGAATCGCCTACCGAGTGTCCAATCTCCTTTTTAACTTATGTAAGTGAAAACAAGGAAGGAGATCGGAAATGCCAATGCGCGATTAAAAACAATGATGCATGCAGTGGTTAGAGAATTGTACCTTATCGCCAGCACTCTACATGTAGGGTAATCCACGCAGAATTTAAATATAGAAAAATAAACTAACTTATACGCAAATACACGTGAACCATCCTAATCAATAAAATCTATTAACAGGCAAGAACAGTTTAATTTGACTAAGTCCAATTATGCTATATTCTATAGGTACAGAAATTATTATTTGGGGTGTTCGGAACTAATTAATTACCTGGCTAAAGCAAATTAATTAAAGCAATCAATAGGTAACTCACGAAATCCATGTGAAACAAAGAAAAATAAGGCAATGAAAACAAAACCGATGAGGTCCCCCAAGTGCACCGACACATGGTGAAACAGACCCCGCAACAAAAGAATGTCTTTTTTACAAGAGTTCAAATGCTAGAAATAAATAAAAAAGGCTATTTTTTTTGCTTGTTCTCCTTCAATTCTTCTTCTCCACCTCTCACGCTCTCCTACGGCTCGGTGAAGAATCAATCCGTCTCCGCGTCGCGTGGGTGCTTCGGCTCTCCTAAGATCGCCTCCTTTGCCCCACGAGCCCTCGCAAGAAAAATAAAAGAGAGAATGTTGTTGAAACACAATTATCAAATATGAGGAAGAAAATGAAATAAACATAGTGAATATGAACAATGAAATAATGTGACAAAATATTAATAGATATTTACAACTAAGAATAACACGTCAAAAGAGAACCTAACTACCCCCATCGTGCCACCCTGGTAATGGTGTCATTTTGTTGACTGATATTTTTGGGGTTTTCAAATCAAGATATGAAAATAAATGTGCAGCAGCCGTTGCAACCCAAATATCCTGCAACAAACAAACAATTTTTTTCTTCTGAAGCTACAAAATTAATTACAAGAATAATGAAGCAAGAGAAATTTTTGCTACTTATTTACCTGTATAGCAATAGGATCGAACTCAGGGAGGCTACAATTCCTGAGGATTATTCAATTAATCAAAAAAATCAATTGAAAGAAAACAGAATTCTCAATGTAAAGTATGCTTGGTTTTTGTTTTGATTTTTTGTCTTTTTAATTTTTTTTATTTCTATTTTTTAATTTTCTAATTTTGAAATTTTTAGTGATTTTAATTTTGCAATTTTTATTTATTTTCAAAATTATGATTTTCAAAAAAAATTCATGCACAAAAGAAATACATTTTTTGATTTTTCAAATATAATAAAAAATGCTAAAAATGTTCAAATAAAGTATTTTTGTTTTTTTAGATTTTTTTCTTTTTTGTGATTTTTTAGAAATTTTTAGATTTTCTTAGGATTTTAAAATGAATAATAGCAGGGAAAAATGCTAATAGTGAGCAAGCAGGATTATTTTTCAATTTAAAAATACCAAATGAAATCCAAAATTGCGAAAAATATTTTTCTGAACAACTAAAGGTAATTATCTACTCACATAAACTAAAATCACAATTTTTGGATTTTTCTACATTTTTATTATTTTTTAATTTTTTTAGTATTTTGCAAGTTTTTTGGGTTTTGTAAATAATTAATGTGTGAAAATTGGACAGGAAATCAAAATACAAAAAAATTATTCTATTATTTGGAATTTTTTAATAATATTCGAATTTTTATGATTATTCAAACTTCAAACAGGGAAAAATAACATGTTTTTTATTTTTTAGTAATAACAAATGCTGATAAAATGCAATGAAAAAATATACAATGAACATGCACATAACAGGAGTATACACAAATTTTTGTAGAATTTTCAGAACAAATACCACATTTATTTCAATGAAAAGAATGTGCAATTTTATAGTTTGGAAATGAAGGAATGAAATGTAATTTTGCTTAAAGTTTTCAGAAAATTATAACAATAAATAAAAAAAGGGAAGAAAATGCAAATTACCCATAAAAGATGTGCATTACAGTATTTAGAACCACTAGGGTCTCATCTGATATTTCTCCAATTTTATTAGTTTTAAAACCACCGTTAGGGTTCTCTTGATTTTTGTTCTTGTTCATTCTCAAACCAAAAGAGGGGAGGGGGAGCGTTGCCGCTTCTCTCTTAGTTTCTTCTCACGCGCTATTGGGTGGCGGGCAACACGATGGCGTGCAAGGCTGGCCGGTGGTGCGGCAGAAACGGTTAAAGAGGGAGGATCTGGTGGCGAAGGTTGTTGGGGTCCGTGGTGGCATCGCGGTCGATGGTCGCTGGTCATGCGGGCTACGGCTGTGGGCAGCAAGAGTGATGAGCGGCGGGGCTACAAGCACGGGCCGGCATGGCGGTCGGGTGGTGGGCGGTGGTTGCTGAGGTGGAATGCGAAGACGGCGGTAGCAAGAGCAACAATGGCGTCACTGTGGTCGGTGCAAGGGGCTGATAGGCGACACACTCCCTCGCATGGTGAGGAGGAGAGATAGCGGTCCAGGTAGTGAAGCGGGGGTCGCTCTAGCTGCTTTGTGCAGAGGTTGCGGCAGAGGGTTGAGGACGATCACGGTACGGGCTCCAACTGCGGGTGGCGGTGCTGGCTCCCAGGCGACAGAGGATGAAGGATGGTGGCAGCGCGGTCGCGTCTCCTACGATGTAGGAAGCCGGTAGGCTAGGGCTGGTTGTTGACAATGGGTGGCGAGCTCCACGTGCTAATTATTTATTTATTTCTATTATTAATTTTTTTTTGTAAACAAAAATAGGAAAACAACTTTTTTTTATTTTTTTCAAAAACATAAATTTGCATAGATATTTTATATTTATTTATTTATTTTTATTTCTATTTCTATTTTTTTGTAAATTCTTGCAAAACATATGTTAGAAAGAAAAACTATATATTTTTTTTATTTTTATTTATTTATTATTATTATTTGAAATAGAAGAGGACTCAAGCACAATGCATCATCTCTGCTTATTTAAATAATGAAAAAATTGAAAAAGATATGAATGGGGTTCCGACGAAATGGAAGAATCGAATCCGGTTATTCGGCCACCATGCATGGACGGAGTTGAGATATCGTGGGGGATAGATCGTGAACGTGGAGAGATCGAGAAAATGAGATGAAAAGTCGGAATCGAAGGTGGATCAAATCGTGATGGGAATTCTAAGATATATATACATATATATAATGACATCAAATAAAAAAATACAAAAAATTAAAACTATGATTAACCTAGGTTAAAAATAAGAAAAAGAAAGATGGATCTCACCTTAGGAGCGGAAAAGACCGTGATCGCCTTGACGAAGGCCGACTCGCTGTCACCGGATGGCTCATGAGACTAGGCACCTCTTTGCGACAAGATGACTCTTGGAGAATAGTCCCCTCTCACCAAAGATAGATCAAGTTGAAATGAAGGAGAGGGAACCATATTAATATATAAAGAATGGAGTTTGAATTTTTAAAAATTTGAATGAAGATAAGACATAAGAGAAAAATTTTGAAATGAGATAAAGTTAAAATTATTTACAAAAATTATTTTTTTGTATTTTCATCACTTTATTAAATTGAATAATAAATGATAGTTTTTTATTTTTTAAGGTGGTTATTTAAGAATATTAACTATATACATATACTATATACATATGGTACATTATATACATAGTTAAATAAGGAATTAGTTTTTTTGTTTCAAATTTCCTATTTTTTATTTTTATCTTAAATAATTAGTAAAAATATTTACAAATACAAAAGGGGTTCAATTTGAAGATTATGAAACTACAGCCTTTTTGAAGATAATTTAAATTAGAATACAATGGAAGTGAGGTTGATTCAATTTGAGTTCATATGGAGTCGGAATTGGTCTTTCAATTATCACTTATTGGCTTTTTCCAGATGTAGTTGCTTTTATTGTGTACATGATTTTATTTTGCAAACATTTTTATTATTTAGGACACATTTTTTATCCACAACTTTCGTTTTGAACATTATTTAGTTGAGGTCAATTTATGTACAAAAAAATAGTGTAAGTGTACAAATATTTACATCACACATATTTTTTTGGATTTTATGATTAAGGACCTATCTTCCCCTACTTTATTCCTGGTCAATAGTCAAGTCTTGACCTTCTCTCGGTGTTCGGGTCAGCATGTATCTATTACATATATATGCAGTCTTCTTTTCTTTTTTCCTTTTCTTTTCTTTTCTTTTCTTTATTTTTTCTTTCTTTCTTTTCTTTTATTTCCTTTATTTATTTCTTTATTTATTTTATTTTAAAATATTAATAAGTGTACAATATTTACATACAGATGCAAGTTAGTAAGAATATGGGTTAGTATTATATATAGGTGTTTTGTAAGGGATTTTTAGCTAAAATAAATAAATAAATATGATGAAATGCATATTCATCACTTGCATGGAACCTTATAAAGGATATATGTTGAAGTATATACTACATATATACTGAGAAACTAAGAGATAATTATGCTTAGATTCATCATTGATCAAATCATGTCACACATGATCCATTTGTATCTCCCTACAACTCTATTGAGTTTATGTGTATTAGGAGGATTGAGAAAGGAATGATATTCCTTTCTGCAAAAGGTATTCTATGAATTTATCTAATAGGTACTTGATATCTAAGTTAGATCAAAATTCATTTCTTTTTCCTTCAGACTTTGGTTCTAAACCAAAATTACGAAATCTTTGAACAATTCAAAGCTTTCTAAAGTGAAGTAAAGAAATCTCACATCACAAATAATCATCGAATGATATCACATATCATTAATGTTCATTATGACATAGATGATCCTCATACATTAATATGTATGCGATCATGAATACACTAGCATCTAACACCAATCCCAAAGATGGGTGTATTGGACATTTTTACTTTTGAATACAATATTCAGAAGTATGTAAGATTTGGGCTCTTTAAGCAATCTAAAGTTCAATATCTTACCAATCTATTGATCTCATCACAATGGTATCTACAACTTTCATCAATACCAAAAAAGATCATTTGTACAAAGTGATATTTTTGGTGTATTCTGTGTACATAAAATACCTTGATTTTTGGGTTTTGTATTTTTTATCATTTTTAAATAAGATAAAAATCAGGAAAAAAATATGATAAATTTAGATACAATATTCACACATTATTCTATTTTTTAGATTTTTATTGATTAAGAAAATAGAGAGATAAAATAAAGCACTATAAAGAGGACTTTTATACAAATTGTTAGTGATCACTCAAACTCTGTCAATTTCTTTGAACACTCAGACTCGGATGAAGGAAGAAGGATCTCTTTCCACATTTCAAGTTCAACTTGCATTTCCTAGTTAGATCTTTGATACTCTAGTCCACCAGCCCTAAGGTGATGTTGACTCATTGTCAATTGAACTAACTATTAACATGATTAGCCCATGCCATGTGTAATCCAATACAACCTCAATTATATGAGGAACCCTTATTGGGGTCACTGAAAAAGTAAAAAAAGTATTTACTACACATCACGGAAATGCAGAATATTTAGCACACATTTTGCCAAAACAATCTTAGTTCATCATATAAACTAGAAAATGTAGCACAACAATTTGTGTATTCAGAAATTATAAGTTCTGAGAAATCAATTTACAAAATAATTTCCGATCTTCACAATGAATATAATGATATATCATGGTTACCTCTTGAAGAGTGAGTTTCTAATTGAAGAAACCTCCCGAATCAAGTCCGATCTGTAGAAGTCTCTCTCGTGGGCGTGGAGATGAATTACATTGCTTCTTACGAATCCAGACGTCGACCGAAGCAACCAGAAAAGGCACATGAGATATGGATACTCACAAGACTCTTCCATATCTCGAGGGACATAGAATTTCTAAGGACTATTGCTCTACAAAATTGTATTACAAAAGAGAGGGCATTGCCCTCCTTTTATACCTACACCACATGTCCAACGCGTGTTATAGTCCCTTGGATTTTAAATCAAGGGCTTAGATTATGTCCTGATTCAATAAGTATTATACCATTTTTATCTCCAATTAATTTTAACTAATTAATAATAAATAAGCAACTACTTAGCTTAACTAAAATTAGTTAATTATTGCCTTTTTATCTATTAATTAATTAACTTGATAATCCCAATATCAAAATTGGAGAAATTATGGAACTAATCCTCAAAGATTATGAATCATATTCATGAGCAAAAAGTAAATGTAAATCCAAGTTACATCTACAAAATTAATGTGATTAAATTTACAAAATCTCATGACTTGGAAAAATTATGTAAATCATATTTACATAAATATTTATATGCATCTCATCGACATAAATATTAATTATTGTGAATAACTATTCACATTAATTTATAAGTTATGCTTGTGAATCATATTAACAAAATTGTCATTATAAATAATATGTAATAATCATAAATATTGCAATATTGACACTAACAGATAGGAGTCCTAATCCAATTAGCGCTCATGTGATAGGAATGCAGATACATGGAGATATGCTTGGGAGATCATATTATCCATGTAGAGCAACTTAAAATGTGGATTACTTTCCAATTTTAGGGTTTATACCTTTTTTGCAAAAATCCATCACCTACGAATGTTGAGCATGATTCGTAACACTATACACTCTCAGTGAGCTCAACGAAATGCATCACACTCTCCATGTGTTGGATAAAGTGTTGATGAGATGAATCTAGCTTCCTTGACCATTTCTAATCATAGTATAGACCCTTTGGAGCTAAGAAATGAGATCAAGAAGCTTATATATTTCCATTTCCATGACCATTTCTGTTTCCAACAGTTGTACATGGAAATTGGATTCAATTGAATTGCGACTTAATCCAATTAAATCGCAAATCATCTATCTAAATGGAGCCACTAAAATCCATCCTGTTTCATCACTCCCTTGAAATGGAAGTGTCATGGTAGATGATCCATTACAACAGATGTAATCCTGAATATTTCTAATATTCATGCATCCTTCATACTAGAAGACTTTGATAAACCCGAAGTTCAAACCTTTATTTAATTGCTTCTTCAGAATATATTAATAGATTTCTCACGTGATAATTGGGCAACAATATTAATCATATACGTTCCAAAAGTATATATTAATATATCAAATTCGTGTCTTATTTCATAAACAATACGACAATGCACTGATTCTTTTTGACCCCAAAATATCTCATGAGTGAGCTCTGTCTCCCGGTTGATCAACTATGAACCTGTATGATTCCTTCGAGAGATCATACATCTCATATGACTTCATATGCATACCAACGTGCCGGTCTATGGACAATGGACCTTGGCTAGTTCACCAACCTATTGGTTTGTTAAATGTGCATACTCAGATATATAGATGCATATCTGTCTGAGGTCAAATGATGTGTGCCTCATCGTGACAGTTACGATTCAGATCATAGTTGATCTCGACCTTATCAAGTCAACTCTTTGACTTGATTATTCTAACACTTCTGAATCTCCATTCTTATGCAGAGGACCTGCATCAAGAAGTTGGTTGGAAGACAGCCTTTAGAGAGAGATTGCCATCTCTTTCTCAGATTGGAAGTCTTTATTGAATATCACATGCATGAAGTCAGGTGTATCCTCCCAGCTACATGGTAATCAATATGACCTTGTTACTTAACCTTAATTATATAAAAGGACCTTAACAATAAAATGCATTCATTTGATTATACATTTTATTTCAGATGGATATTATAAAAACAATAACTTTAATTGCAATTAGTGGGTTGTTGAGGGCTTACAAGTCCAACAGTCTCCCACTAGCCCTCAGAGCCATTCATGTATAAATCTCAACCCTATATTACTTTTGCTAATTATCGGCTATTTGTCAAATAGCCAGGTAAGATTATTAGTTACTCTGTCACAAGCGACTATGCCAAATTTTGTTACAAACTTGCATACCCCAAGTTAATATTAACTACATCCAATGTAGTTGCCACATCTTATGCAACCAATGCTTTACTTTGTTAAAACAACCATAGTGTCCTACTTCTAGCTACAATTACCTCGTAGAGCACTAACATCTAATAAAATTAAGAGTCTTTAAGTTGACTTCCTATCATCCATATCTAATTGTAAATATGAATTAGTTTACCTTTAGGACTTTAAGATCATTATCTCCATAAACTAAGACGTAGTCTTGAGTTCTTCTTAGGTACTTGAAGATGCTTTTCTACTGCAGTTCAGTGTTTCTCTCCATAGCAGGATTGGTAATAACTTACCACTCCCACTGCATGGTAGATATCTGGTATAGCATGCATCATGGCATACATCCAGCATCCTACAACCGATTAATAAGGGCATCTGGCCATGGCTTTCTTCCTAAATAGTTGGAGGAGCCATCCCTTTATATAGGTGAATACCATGTCTTAATGGAAGGAAGCCTTTCGTGTAATTATCCAAGCTTAATCTTTCCAAGATCTTCTTGATGTATCCTTTTGTGAAAGTCCCAATATCCTCCTTTGTCTATTTGTGAATAGTTACAGACCCAAGATATAATAGGCTTCTTTAAGATCTTTCATCTCAAAGGTATTGGACTACCAGATTTTAACACTAGTCATAATCCTTGTATCATTCCTAATGATATGGATGCCATCTACATAAAGCACAATTAACACAATGGCGCATATAACTAAGCTTCTTGTACACATGATTCATCTGGATTCTGTACGAAATATTAACTCGTTATGGTTTCATCAAATCGGATGTTCCAACTACAAGAAGATTGTTTGAGCCCATAGATGGATTTCTTCAGCTTGCCTACTTTTCCTTCCTTAGATTTGAAGCCCTGGAGCTATTCCATATAGATATTCTCTTCGAAGTATCCACTGAGAAAAGCGGTCTTGACATCCATTTGCCAGATGTCATAGTCCATGTGTGCAGCTATAACTAGAAATGCCCTGATGGATATTAGCATGGCCACAAGAGAGAATGTCTCATCGTAATTGATGCCTTTCTCTATGTATAACCATTGGCTACAAAATGTGATTTGAAGGTCTCTACCTTCCCATCGGGTCACCTCTTTCTTTTAAAGATCCATTTACACCTAATGGGTTTGGCCCCTTTATGTGGATCTTTGAGGGTCCATACACCATACTTGTGCATGGATTCTATCTCAGACTTCATTGCTTGCATCCAACTATCCATGTCACGATCACCCAAAGATTCATCAAATGAAGTTGAATTATCATCATACTCTTTTGATACATGGAATATGTACCTTTCAGGTTGTCTTACAACCCTAGAACTCCTTCTAGGAGGTACTATCGTGTCATTTTCAACTATCTCTTCAGTTTCTGGAGTAGGAACTTCATCACTCTCACTAGCTTTGATTAGTTCCTTAAATTCATTATTTTCTTGACATCTAAGGAATTCCTCTTCTAGAAATTTGACCTCTGTAGAAACAAATACCTTTTGAGTCTCAGTATCATATAGTGGTACCCAATAACGTTCTTTATTATCCCACGAAGTAGCACTCTTTAGTGCGAGATTCCAACTTACTTGCATCCACATTTTTAGCATGCACCAAACAACCTCAAATCCTTAAGTATCACACACTTGGCTTGGTACCACACCAAAGCTCATGAGGGGTTTTGGGTACAGATTTTGATGGAATCTTGTTTAGGACATAAGCTATAGTCTCTATTGCATGTCCTCGGAAACTGAGAGGTAAGTTTGCTTTATTGAACATTGATCTTACCATGTTCAACATCGTTCTATTATGTCTCTATGCAACTCCATTAATTTAAGGAGTACCTGGAGGAGTGATAATGGAAATAATTCCTCTCTCCTTAAGGTATTCTTTAAATTCATATGAGAGGTATTCGTCATCTCAATCAGATCGAATCCTTTTTATCTTCCTTCATGTTTGGTTCTCAACCGAAGCCATGAATTTTTTGAACATTTTAAAGATTTTATGTTTCTGACATACTAAGAAGACAAAACCATAATACGAATGATCATCAATAAAGGTCACATAATATTGATGTCCATTTTGAGTCACAGTACAAAAGGGACCGCATACATCAAAATGTATCAGGTCCAATATACCAACATATTTTTCATCTTTCCTAGAAAAGGGTGCCTTGGACATTTTCGTACGAATACAATGTTCGCAAGGATGGGAATCATAGACTTCCAAAAAATCCAAGGGTCCATCTTTTACTAGTCTATTGATCCTGTAAGCAGACACATGACTAAGTTTTTGATGAAGGGTTATAATTAAATGATCTCCATCCTCCCTTGATCATTTATGGGTTTTAATATTATTATTAATATTAATGTTATCTGTGGTATTGACATTCATAACACAGTCATAAATGTTCAACCCATAAAGTCCACCTGGTGCTGGAGAACCATTTGCTATAAAATTACTATAAAGATTATTGATGAGTTTATTACAGAAAAGGAAAGTGTATCCATGTCTAACCTTTTAGATACATATAATAAGTTCCTTATAACATTCGATACATAGATACCATCTCTAATATTAAGGACTCTCTCACTGGATAATGATAGTCTACATGTCCTGATGGCAATCACTGCAACAGTTGCATTAGATCCCATCTGGATGACTGTCTCCCCTTCATCAAGATTTCTAGTGTCTCGAAACATATGAAACCGATTGCATACATGTATAGAAGAACCAAAATCAACAATCCATCTTCCTTCTCTTCCTACGAGTAAGATGGTTTCAAAGATGAATGTAGATGTCTTATTTGACACTATTGTACCTTTGCCCTTCTTTAAGGACTTTAGATGTTATGGATGGTTACTTCCAGAATCCTGGCTTATTGCAATGATGGTAGACGTCCATATCTATGGGTATCACATGTTTTGAAGCTTTAGAAGATTGATCAACAATTTGACCTTTCCTCATCTCTTGGATCGGACCCTTCCCTGATCCATGCTTCCTCTCGCGCTTCCCTTTAACCTGGGCAACCATTGCATCACTAGAGGTAAATTCTTTCTTCATATTATCCTTAGTGGATTTTAATGTAAAAAGAGTGCGTTCACATCTCCATACATCTCCTTCAGATTCCAGAGGATGTCATGAGCAGATTAAATGTCTTTAAGTTGCATCTCAAGCATATTAGACAATGATCCAAGAATGTAGTAGCGAGCGATCGAATGATCCACATCCCACTTATTGTTGAACTCATATGCATCCTTTGTCTAAGGGTTCTCATACTTCATAGACAAGAACACATACGCTATGTGATGTGTCTCAAGTATGAGTTCCTAATTATGGATCTAATTCGAATAATTTAGACTGGTCAAATGATTGATCTTAACCATAACGTTAAGTGGGTTGAGATATTTCATATGAAATAAAAGGAAAAATATAATACAATTTAATACCTTAATCCAGAAAATTAAAGCCAGGATTCTGGTGCAGAAGCACCAGAATCAAAAATCAAACTTCCTTCTCGTCCTACGAGTAGGTTGGTTTTAATGATGAATGTAGAATTCTTATTTGACACTTTTGTCATTCTCTAATGACTTTAGATATTCTAGAAGGTTACTCTTCCAGAATCCATGCTTATTGCAGTGATGGTAGACATCCATCTCCGTGGGTGTCAGATGTGTTGAAGCTTTAGAAGATTGATCAACAGTTTGACCTTTCCTCTTCTCTTAGATCGGACCCTTCTGAGATCCATGCTTCCTCTCGCGCTTCACTTTAACATGTGCAACCATTGCATCACTAGAGAGAAATTATTTCTTCGTATTATCCTTAGTGGATTTTAATGTAGAAAGAGTGTGATTTACATCTCCATACATCTCCTTCAGATTTACGAGGAAGTCATGAGCGGATTCAATGTCTATAAGTTTTTCTGAAGAAAATTAGATGTGATCCAAGAATTTAGTAGCAAGCGATCGAATGATCCTTGTCCTACTTCTTGTTGAACTCACATGCATCTTTTATTTGAGGGTTCTCATATTTCATAGTCGAGAGCACATATGCTTTGTGTTCTGTCTCAAGTATGATTTCCGAATTAGGGATCCAATTTGAATAATTTGGATGTCTCAAATAATTGACCTTAACCAGAATGTTAACTGGGTTGAGCGGTTTCATATGAAACATAAGGAAAAATATAAAGCACTTTAATACCTTGATTCCTGAAATTAAACAATTTAATATTTTTATATCAAGTGTTCTCTTATTTTTTGTACTTTGAAATGCTTTCCCTTATAAGCTTTCAAGGCATGAGGCAGGATAACCAATGACCTCACTTGAGATATGAGTTCCCTTTCCATTTTCGTTGCACCCCAATAATATGAGAATATTCAACTACAGAAAGAAGCGGGAACTCTTTCCACCTTACAAGTCCAACTTGTATTCTCAGTTCAATCTTCAACACCTACAGCCCCCACATATAGGGAGTTAGAATATTGTCAATTAAACCAACCGTCGGTGAAGAATATCAATTTATGCTATGCACAATCCAATGCGACCTCAATAATATGGAGAACAAAATTGGGGTCACTACACATATGGCTCATCTCTTTTGAGACATGAAGAATCCGATCCATGTGAATTAGTATTTCAGAGTCATGACTACACGTGAGCGTCTCCAAAAATACAACCCACTATGTCAAAGTTCTCCATAATGATGGGATACCATAGATTTCATCATATGATTAGTCCATATCATGTTTAAATTAATGATTACTCATTTCGAATGATATTCTCATGATTAATGTAAGGAATATAGCTAGGACACAAGCTTATTATCTTAGTTTTAATCATCTTAAAACAATGACACTTAAGCGATCCCAACTATGGTTTGATCCTTTTATGCACTTGATGTTACCATATAGTATTACACCCTCACTTAGTAAAACTTAATGTTCTAATTTTAGTTGTTAAAGTATTCCATGACTCATATGCCACCTTTCATCTAAAGAGATCCAGCTAGGTCGGACATACATTGCTAAAAGGGAGCGCTTCCACTGCAAATGCAGCGTAAGGTGCCAATTAAGTAACCCATTAGAATGACCACAGCCTAGACACCTTCTCCGAATCAATTCGAGACACCACATTCGGTACATAGTTTACTAAGGAGGTTTTGTCATTCTTTCTACCATGTATAATACTAAATAGTAACTCTCAGATATTTCAGGAATTTAAAACTCTTTTTAATTTCCCAAAATGTTTAGTGCAGAAATAAAGACAATTTTTTAATTCCAAAACTTCTTTTAACTTTAAAAGGTCTAGTGCAACAATCTTGATAATTATTTGAATCAAAACAATTTCAGTTGCAAAAGATGACTATTCTAAGAATCCAGAGAATTCGTGCAATCAATCAAATTAATTCCACAAATTCTAATTAATTTTTAAACACTAAAGTGCATAAATAATCATAGAAAATATGGAATAAAAAAGACTTTCTAATTTAGTACATATATTCAAAAATAATCAAACAATGATTTCAAATTTAATTTGCAAGTTGCAACCATCTTACTTCAAATTAGAAAGCATCATATAACTTGAACTTAAAAATCTTTGTGTACCATGATATTTCTAAAATATTAGGTCCAATCCAGATGTAAATATATTAAATATATTTCCTTCAATTTTGATTCCCAAAAATTTAGAAACAAGGATCTAATCCTCTTCCAACTCGATCTTTGGAGAAATCTAGTTTCTCGAGGTCATAGTCGGAATCGTGTGAAACTTCTTCACACATGTTGGAGACTTGATCTTTGACTTATTAATCAATATTTTATCCAGTTTTATGACCCAAAAATAATAGCTAAAAATTCATAATATTAATGCTATGATCATTCGATGAAATCAGAGTCGACGATCGCTTTTAACATTTGAATCTTCTACCGAATGTCACCAACAATTGATGCATCCTTTCAATATGAGTCCATACCTTCTAGACCTTATATATATTCCAAAAATACATTTAAAAATAGAGGAGAACAATATAAACTTTGAAAGTCACTAAATCATTCGAATCGTTAAAACAATCGTAAGACAATGTACTCGATAATCGTGATTATCTATCTTATTGTTCATTGGACTAGGATGAAATCCAATTTACAGCTACAAAATTAATGTGAATCAAATTCAGAAAATCTCATGCCTTGGAAAATTATGTAAATCATATTTACATAAATATTTATGTGAATCACATCCATATAAATATTAATTATTGTGAATCATTATTCACATTAATTAAAAAGTTATGCATGTGAATCATATTCATTAATTGCCCTTATCAATAATATGTAATAATCATAAATATTATAATATTACCACTAATATGTATGATTCCTAACCCACTTAGGACTCATGAGATTGGAATGCAAATACTAAGACATAATGTTGGGGAGATCATACTATCCATGTATAGGGACTTGAAATGTGGACAAATTTCCAATTTCAAGGATTATACCATTTTTCTAAAAATTCATCACCTACGAATGTTGAGCTTGAGCTGTAACACTTTACACTCTTAGTGAGCTCAACGAAAAACATCACATTTTCCATGTGCTGGATAAAGTGTTAGTGATCTAAATCCAGCTTCCTTGACCATCTATAATCATAGTCTGAACCATTTGGAGCTAAGAAATGATCTCAAGGAGCTTGTATATTTCTATTTCCATGACCATCTATATTTCTAATATTTGTACATTGAAATTGGAAATTAGATTTAAGTGAATTATGATTTAATCCTATTAAATCATAAATCATCTAGCTAAATGGAGCCACTAAAA
Source organism: Ottelia alismoides (assembly GCA_037367405.1). Taxonomy (NCBI): domain Eukaryota; kingdom Viridiplantae; phylum Streptophyta; class Magnoliopsida; order Alismatales; family Hydrocharitaceae; genus Ottelia; species Ottelia alismoides. The sequence continues at coordinate 205,957 of JAZKJV010010115.1, forward strand.
TCTATCCTATTTCATTACTCCCTCGAAATGGAAGTGTCATGGTACATGATCTATTACAACATATGTAATCCTGAGTATTCCCAATACTCGTTCATCCTTCATACTGGAAGACTTTGGTAAATCCGAAGTTCAAACCCTGGTTTAGTTGTTTTCTTCAGAATATATCATTAGATTTCTCATTTGATAATTGGGCGACAATATTAATCATATACTTTCCAAAAGAATATATTAATATCTAGAATCCGTGCCTTATTTCATAAACAAGATGACAATGCATGGAATCCTTTTTGACTCCAAAATATCTCATAAGTGAGCTCTGTCTTAGGGTTCACTAACTAAGAACCTATATAATTCCTTTGAGAGATCATACATCTCATCCAACTTCATATGCACATCACACCCTGATATATGGACCTTGGCTAGGTAACCAACCTATTAGTCTATCAAATGTGCTTTTCAGATATATAGATGCATATCAATCTTAGGTCAAAGGATGTGTGCCTGATCATGAAAGTTACGAGTCGGTCTTAGTTTATCTCAACCTCATCAAGTCAACTCTTGGCTTGATTATTCAAACACTTCTGAATCTCCATTCTTATGTACGAGACCTACAATAATAAGTCGATTGGAAATCAATCTTTAGGAAAAGATTGTCACTCTTTCTCACACTAGAGATCTTTATTGAATATTACATGTTTGAAGTCAGTTGTTTCCTCCTAGCTGCATGGTATTCAATAAGGCCATTGTGTGTAACCCTAATTGTACAAAGGTGCCTTAACAATAGAGTACATTCATTCAAATATTCATTTCATTTCAGAAGGACATGATAAAAACAATAACATTTATTGCATTTAATGGGTCATTGAGGCCTTACAAGTCCAATAATCACTACACAAACATCATATACGAGAAGCAAAGAGCCATGATCCATGTGTGCTTGTACACCCGAGCTATGACTTCGCAAAGGCATCTCCAATGTATAATCCATGGAGACAGAACCATCACTTGACGGAATACCATGGATGTCATCTTATGATCCTCCATATCTTGTTCAAATTTTTATAATAATTTATAACCATAACCTATGATTAAACCTTCCAAGGGAATACAATCCGATATTATTATAAACTATGGATTTATAATTTGACTATATTAATTTAATCATATTAAATTAATATTAATCCAATACACCTAATAAATAATTTAATTTGCTTGATATTACTATATTGTATACACCTTCACAAAGTACATCTTTATTATTACAATTAGTTGTTAGAGCATTCCTTAATCGCACATCATACTATACTTACTTAAAACAGATCTGGCCAGACGCTCGAGTTATGTTAGTAGAGAGTATTTCCTTAATATTCAAGGCACTAATTAAGGAACCAAGCGAGCATGTCTGGTCTAGACACCATCTCCATTCCAATTTAGAACAACACAATTGGGTTTATTCATACTTGCAGTTTTATCGATCATTCCTTTTGATGACCGACATGATACTACATAATAATCACTCAGAAATTTAAGAATCTTAAAAATATTTTTATTGATCCTAAATTTCTAGTTATATTAAGTAAACAAGTTTGTTTTGAATATAAAAGTTGAACTACAATTATTATAGTTTGGAATCTAGAGTTTTCATGACAAGGAGGAATCATTTAAGGTTGTTGTGGGTCATGTATTTCTCTAAATAAATGATACAACAATTAATGAGGGTAAATTTTATTTTTTTTCGTGATTATATTTGAATGATTAATACAATTAAAGATGTCTACTTTGATGTTCTAATTATTTTCCAACCCATATGCACTACATATCACATATCTAGAACACATAGACTCGGAATCACGCCAAATAAATTTGACTGATTTGATTATTTGATTTGTGAAATAATTAATGTGTTACAAAAAAGTTTCATTAAAAAATAGTAACTAAAATTAATCAGTTATAGATTCAGGATTCATGCAAAAAAGAACACTCTGTGGGAAATTTCTGAATTCAAAACAATGTTCGATCTTTGCCAAGTTTTGGAAACGTTTTGGGAACATTTCTAGACCATATAAACATGCTTAAGCATCTCTATTTTTTTCGTAATAGGGTAAAATATGAGGCATATCATATATTCTCAAAATTGATTCGAAAGTTGAATAATGCGAAAAACAACACATTCATGCACATCCCAATATCCAAAGTTGTGTTCCTTAGGGTTTGGATCATATCTATTACCTTTAAACAATAGCTCTTATACCACATGGAAGTACGAGGGTTTGGCCCCATGTATCATAGTGTGGAGATCGGATCAAATCTGATCTAGGTTAACTAGTCATACTAACTGGTATGGCCGCAGAAAAACAAAAAAATATAGATGAAACCACATAGATCGTGAACCTTTAACATGTTATTTAATCACTCTCAAAAGAGTTTAGGCTTACCTATTGAAGCATTATTGTGATAACATAGCCTCAAAGCGAAGAGGCCTCCTAACTCAAGTCCGATCCGATAAGAGTGCACTTGTGGACGTGTTGATGAGACATGCGCTTCCTGCAATCCTGAGCGCTAATCCGAATGTTGAACATCCTTATTTCATCTCATGAAATCGGTTGTCTTCTTCATGAGAATGATGCACCGAATTAGACCAAGTCCCACAAGCAATCAGTCCGACATCACAACAGTAGCACAACGACAATCACAATATCCACCAACCTAGGACAAGGGGACAACCTAGGGTTGTGGAAGAAGATGGTTGCAACTTGTGGATAGAATGAGAGAGAGAGAGAGAGATTTTAATTATGAAACAATTTCATTTATGTGTTATCACTATAAGAGGATAGGGTTAACCTCTCTTTTATAATAAATTGGATGCCCATGGATCCCAATCTATGTGCTCTTAAAAATCAAAGGTTGAGACTAATTGTGCTTATTCTGTCACAAAATATCAAAGAAATAAGTTGAAAAAAATTGCAAATTTAATTCTTTAATTAAATCAATTAATCGACAATTTGATAATGGTTGCCTCCATCCACTTTCCTTATTTGGGGTGGACGACCATCATGATGTAACAACCATGGTCGTCCACTCCAAAGGAGGAGTAGAAAGAGTCAATTCCATTTGTTTCCAAAATTCTAGTTAATTAATTAACTTAATAACTGAATAATCACCTAATAATTCCATATTATTTACGATAGTTGCAGTTGTACCATTGACTATTAAGAATTATATCCTTCAATCCAAAATTCAATGTAAATCATACGTATACTAAATTGTATAATGTGAATCAAATTAACATTAACTTATAAATTATGAATCTCATTCACAACTAACTTTCTCCTGATATTGAGGATCCTATATACATTATCTGTGATCGTTGCAGATCGTGTTATCTACATTAATCTCATCCATTATAATTAAATCTAATTAGTTATCCAAGTTCTCTCTCCACACATGTCTAAATAATGTGAATCTTATCCACATTATTTGTAATAATTATATCCTATTTAATTATCCAATTATCTAATTTTCAGATAATATAGCTCATGGAACAATTCTCAAATTCTAACAAGAATTATGTGCATTCTCCTCAGATACTTGGAGATAAGGATAGGGCAATTTCATAATCCATATATAGTGACTTGAATAGTGAGATCTAATCTCATATCCAGATCTTGAAAACCACTAATGCGTGTCTGATTATGTCAGACATAATATCGCATCTTCTCATTGCATCTGAATCACATTCAGATCAATGTCCAACAATTGATCAAGATCGGATATCCAGTCCACTAAGAGGAGTCACTAAAAGCCAAAACTATTTCATCACTCCTTCGGAAAGGAAGTGTCATGGTATACAATCATTTAAGATCAAATCACCCTTGAGTAATCTCTAATACCCATGCATCATTCATATTGGAATACCAATATTAAACCCAAAGTTCTAATCTCATTTTGGAATGTCTCCTTTAGGGATTTATCATTAAGTTTCTCATTCGATCATTAGGAGTCAGTATGGATCATATGCTTTCCATCATATATCATATCTACAAATCCTATCTTGCTTCCAAAGTGAGATGATCATCGATGAAATTTGGTTGGTCCCAATATCTCATGATTGAGCTCATTTCTTCCAATTCGATATTAAACCTATATGATCTCTTTTAGATATCATATTACTCATATGCCCTTATATTCACACTGGATCACTGGTGTGTACACCTTGATTAGGTCATCAACCTAATTTTCTGCCAATGTACATGCTCAGACATATAGTGATAAATTTGTCTCTTGTCAGAGAATGCGTGCCTATATCGTGAAGGCATATGGCAAATGTCTTAGCTATCTGGATCTCACTAAGTCAACTCTTTTGACTTAACACATTCGACACGTCCAAATCTCTACTCCTATGTAGAGGAACCGCATCAAGAGGTTGTTTAGACATCAGCCTTTGGAGTATAGATTCCCATCTCCTTCTCAGGCTGGAGATCCTCTCTTGACAAAGATTTTACGATGCCAATTTAGTCCTCAATCGAACTCTTTAGATTAGAAAGTATACACCATCCTCTATGATCCAACCGTTAGATCAACAACTATATGATTATCAAGATGGCTAAAGTATATAACCCTAATTGTACAAAAGGGATCCAATAAGTGCATTCATTCATTAATCTCAATCATGGAGTAAAATCTATAACATCCATTGATATAAATGAAATGATTATAATAGAATTTATTTTAGAAATGCTTCGCCAAGGGCTCACATGTTTAACATGAGTTTTCTTAAAGCCGCAACAACCTGTCCCTACGATGAATATTCTTTCATTTTGGCCTTAAATCCCTAGCTAAATGCATGTACATGTCAATATTTTGTGAAAAATAACACTCAATAATTCACACTAAATACATTATAAAATACTATATATAATATTGTATTTAATTCCAAAATAAAAGAATAAAGGAAGGAAAGAAAAAGAATGAAGTGTCAAAGACACTAAGTGACACTAGCCCTCGAGGCCCATTCATCATGATGACTTGGTCCGGGGAATATATAACATAATTGTATAGAAAATACACTTAAAATCATTGTTTGATTTGACAATAATATGCCTTTTGGGATCTATTTTATTTACTTATTTTTATACCTCAAATCAATAAACTTTGAACATGAATATTGTACATAAAACATGAAGATAAAAACAGAAAAAAAAATCGATAAAAAATAATGCACAGTGTGCTTGGGATATACAAAATAAAAAGGTGTAAAGAAAACTTTGCAGACATGTGTCTTCTCCATACAAACTCAAAATTCACCAAACGCATCTTTATTTTTCATAAAATAAAATTATCTATTTAATGAAGATAGTTTCGTTCAATTTGGAGTTACGATGCAAAAGTTAGCCTTTTGGGCCCTTATTGTGCAATATACATGTATATAATATTCAATGCATTTATTCATTATATTTTTTACTTTCTTATATTTTATTAATTTGTAAACATTATTTATAATACATGTTCATGATAAAATTAGAATAAAATAATTATAAATATATTAAAATAATAAAAGTCACTTAATATATAGATAAAATATATCGATAATATACTTATAATATATGAATACATAATTATTTAAGTACATAAATAAACTTAGAGAAATATAATAAAAATATGTAGGAGTGCATTTAAATAAGTTATAAACAAATAAATTAGTGTATAAATTAATAAAATATGTAATGCAAAAAATACAAAATACATGTATATTTACGTATATATTGTAACATCCCTAAATCCTAATGACTAATTTAGCCCAAGATGATGAATCATTAGTAAGCTTGATAACATTTTGAGATGACATTTGTGGTTAAGTGGAATTAAGAGGCTAAGTAAGGTTTAGTAGTTAATTATGGGTTACTATTCATAGGTGGGCCTTAAATGCAAATACAAGGAGTATGTGGGTTTTATGTTTCAATTTTCCCAAGGCATAAACACCCTTAACGCCCCCTTCATCCCACTTATCTTCTCTTCTCATCTTCTTCCCCCTTAAGCCATGGCCGACCACCCTCTTTCCTCCACCTTCTCCCTTTGATCCACTCCCCATTTCTCATCCAAATTTGAGTTTCAAGAGCTCAAATCAAAGCTGAGGAGGAGAGTATCTTGGATCTTGCATTGCATGTAAGATCAAGGGCCAAATAAGAGGAGAAATCCAAGCTTGAAGCCCAAGGTGTGGACTGCTCAACACTTGCTCTTGGAGTGTTCTTCCTCAAGCTCTTGATGCTTGAGTTTGAGGTACAAATTAGCCCTCCTTTTGCTGCCATTTGTAGAGTTGATACCACTTATATCCCAAGTCTTAGATCAAGTCTTTGTTTTGGGGTTTTTGTTGCTAAAAATTGGGATTTTGAGGCTTTAGAGTGGACATTTTTTTGTGGTGTCCAGATCTAATTGTTGTTCTTCAAATCCAAGTTATGCATGTGTTTTGGGATCTTTCTTGAGCTATCTTGGGTAGAATTACTTGTTGATTATATCTCCACTAATTTGGCCTTCAATCCATGGGTTTGTACACGAAATTGCATGTAATTAGGAATTTTTAGAGAGGATATACATGGACAGTTTTTCTCAAATTTCAGATTGTTGTTGCTGAATGTTGGCCAATAATTTTAATGATTTGGGGATTTTCTTTGAGTTCCCCTGGGCAAATTTTCTTACTGATTATATCTCCTTTAAGTGGGCCTATGATTCTTGGCTTTAGTTTTGGAATTTGAAGTGATTTGGAAATGATTTAGCTGATGTCATATACAAGTAACTGAATGTGTTGAGATCTGTCCATGCACTTTAAGTTATAGTTTTATGATGGATTTGAGGAGTTTCTTCATGTCTCCTTGAGCGTAATTACTTGTTGATAGATACTCCTTCATTTTAAACATTAATCCATGGATTTAGTTTCGAAATAGGATGCGTTTTGAGGAGTTTATGAATGTTGTTATTATGATTACAAATGAATGTCCAGATTTGATATGGTTGCATTATGGCTAAAGAGATGCGTGATTTTGGAAATATTCTTAGACACCCTTTGGTGGATTTGATGTTGGATATATGGGGGATACAAGACCCATGAAATCCATGTATTTGGATTGGTTTTGGTGGTGATTTTGAGATCAATTTGATTGTTGTCCATGGACCTTGCTGTGGTCGAATTTCATTGTTGGATGCATGTTTTAATCAAAATTTTAACATCCTTTAATAGGTTTTAAGAACCCCCAAGTCCCCATGTTCTCCTTATATTGAAATGAGAAATCAATTTATGATTTAATCCCATAAAGTAGAGGGATTAAGAGAGGATGGATAGATGATTTTGGCTATTGATGCACTGCTATATGGTACTATGCACCTTTGCAAGTCATTGTTGAGCATTGATGAAATTGATTGGATGTTGACCACTGATTTGATGATCTTTAAGCATGGATTTTGAGTGGATTTTGTGGTCTTGAAAGCTACAACTTTACTTGAGTAATTAAGAGAACTCCGATGCTTTGAATTGCCTTATGTTTGCGGCCATATGCTTGTTGTACACATAGATCTATGAGTAGAATAAATGCATGATTGGAGCATGTGATGCCCTCTAAAGGACCCTATAAATGTTAGACTTTAAAGTCAATTGAATGCTTAGATGGTGTCTTTGAAGCCATGAAGTTGGGTGTGAACTTAAAAGGATTAGATGCCTTGAACTACTATGAAGTGTACATGCACATTGCCCCTGTTTTGATATGACAAACTTTGAAAGGGTAAACCCCTATTAGTAACCATTTTAGAGCATGCCTTAGGATAATTGTTACTTATAAAGGTGGGTTTGAAACACATGTTATGGGTTATGAAATTGGGGATGAACTTAATGATATATATGCGGTTATCATACATGAAAATAAGACTATATGAACTTGCCATGTAGCAAGTCTTCCTCTAATAGGTAGCCAGATCTTTGTAGTTGTTTGTGAATCTTTTGGGACGTAGGAAAGAAAGATGTTTCCCGATAAGATAGCCAAGATCATAAGATAGATGTTTTTCAGTGGGAGCTGAGAGAGACTATCATAACAGGTCTGTATGCCTGACCTAGGATCAGTTGAGGTTCTTATAGAACAAGTTCGGGTCTGGGGTTGACAGCTTGTAGATGTGAAATAAATCAGAGAAACCGTAGACATTTAGGGTGAAACATGAAAATAAAAGAAATGGTGATGTCACGTATGGTCAGTTATGGAGATTTATACTCCGACTGTGTGAGGGCGCGATGACCCTCACCTGAGTAGGAGATTAGGTCGCTCAGGCTTGGGTAGCGGACACTGAGAGCATGGGTCTAGAATCCCAATCTTCTGTACGTGTTTTCTTCAAGCTGGCTCGGTTTTTACGCTTCTTTGGGATCCACGAGTTGTCTAGACCATTCCGCTGACCCGTTGGTTTTTCTTAGAGAGCATAGGTTGGGGGTTCTCCATAGTTAGTTACGAGATCGTCTGGTTTTTCTTAACTCTTCTCCTCTGGGAGTTGAGCAACGAAAGAGGAAGTCGAGTCCGGCAGGCTTACCTCTTCTCTTTCCTGTCTCTAGTGGCATAGTAGTCGTACTACCGTTGCCTTTACCTTGGACCACACTTCCATTGGGATTGGCGAGATAGACGAATCCCTTCGGGGGTTTCCTCACCGCAGAAATTATTACCTTTCCGCCAGGCTTGTGACTTGATGATGGGGTAGTGATCGATAGACATGTGACAGTTCACCAATTGCCCAGTTAAGTGATAGTTCCATCGATAGACATTGATGACTTCATTATTACCTTTCCGCCAGGTTTGCGACCTGGTGATGGGGTAGTGGTCAGTAGACATTAATGACTTCATTATTACCTTTCCGCTAGGTTTACGACCTGGTGATGGGGTAGTGGTCAGTAGACATTGATGACTTAATTATTACCTTTCTGCCAGGTTTGCGACCTGGTGATGGGGTAGTGGTCAGTAGACATTGATTACTTCATTATTACCTTTCCGCCAGGTTTGCGACCTGGTGATGGGGTAGTGGTTAGTAGACACTGATGAATCCTTTAATTACCTTTCTGCCAGGCGGTGACCTCGTGATGGGGTAAGAGATGGGTGACTTTCCGCTATTTGCCTACTGACGACTTTCCACTAAGATACTAGTGACGATTTTCCACTAAGATACTAGTGATGACTTTCCACTAAGAGATTAGTGATGACATGTACCGTTAGAAGAGACTAACGAGGGTTGGGTGTTGAGAGATTTGTGAGTTCATTTCCTCTTGTACACCTTCATGAGCAAGCTATCACACGTGTCAATCGAGTATCAATGTGAATTGAGAGAAAAGCTAGAAGAAGTGTTGGGAACTTAGTTAGGATGCAAGGTACCATCGCATGCCTACGGAAGCACTCCAACCCTGAGGAGTACACCATACCTCAGAGTCATAGTGTGAGGTTCAACCTGGACTTTGAAGTCCTACCCGGATATCGAGGTCCTAACTGGACCAAGACCACAGACTTACTTCTAGGCTTGAGTTGTTGTTTGTTTAGTTCCATTGATCGAGGGAGACACGGTGTGGTAGTGAGCGAGTGTGTTCTTCTTGTTAGCCTTTCGAAAGCAAGTAAATAACTTAAAAGAATCAATTAACTCGTTTTTGCTTGCTAGTTCTCTTTTGTCCACTACAGTTACCTTACTATTTTTCTAGTTGTTCTAGTCTTTTTCTTACTACTTTCCTTAGTAGAACTATGTAGAATTTGTACTTGACAATTTTGTGACAGATACTTGCTTGTCCCCTTTCTACTTGTGGCAGGCAAGGGTCCGGCGACCCCGAGTAGCCGACGTAGTTTGGGATGCAGTCGTTTCTTTTTGGAGGATACACTTTCAGAGCAGGTATATCCTTTGGAGTTCACTTGTACAGTTGTTTGTTGTGCTCTCCTCTGTACCCTTATTTTTGGTGTATATATATATATATGTATGTATGTATATGGGTGTTGTGAAAACCCAACATGTTTATATTAATAAAATGAAAAGGAATGGATACCTTGTTGTTCAGTTCTGGTGCATTGTTCACTTCCGCTTTTGGTTTTCTCGTGGTTGCTTATTAGCCAAAATAAATCCTGTGAATGTCATGTTTAAAAAGCGAAAAATTTCCCCAGGTTTTCCTAACAATGGATTAACTCTAAGCTAATTAAGTAGGCGAATGATGTGTTTGACGGGTAACCTAAGGTCCTCGGGAGGAGGTGGTGACATATACAAACATGTAAATATTAACATGTTATAAACAAACTTGTAAAAATAAATAAAAATAATAATTAAATACTACATAAAATAACAAATATTTTTATTTAAAAAATAATAAAAAAATTTATATTTTTATATAAATTAATAAAACATTTATATCTGATCGGACGGGTGAACGGTCCTTCCCCCGCCACCCGCCCTAGTTAGACACCGACCCCCTAACTTCTCCAATTTGTACACTTGCCCCTCTCCTCCTTCATCGAGACCACCACCATCGTGCTCCCCTATCATCCTTGACCTCTACCCACACCTAAATATTCACCAACCACCATGGAGCATCACACCATCTCTGTTAGCAATGTGAGCCCGAGGCGAACCATTCCTACAATAAATGTCATTGTAATAAATGATTTATCAATAAAAGTTATTGATTTTTGTTTCACTCTCTTTCTGATATTGAATGAATGAATGCACTATAAGGTCTCTCTGTACAATAAGGGTTATGTACCATGGCCAACTTGATAATCATACAGCTGTTGATAGAGGCTGATGCTTGGATGAATATCTAAGGAGTTAGATAGAGGACTCATCAAGCATCATGAATGATTAACAAGTAGTGATCTCCAGTCTGAGAGGGAGATGGCAATCCCATCTCATTATACTGATATCTGATCGACCTCTTGATGCAGGTCCTCTGCATAGGAATATTGATTCGGAGGTATCAGATTAGTTGAGTCAATGAGTTGACTTAACGAGATCGAGATAACCAAAGACCTATGATGAATACTGTCACATCACAGGCAAACATCCTCTGACCAGATACAGATATATTACTATATGTCTGAGCATGTACATTTGGCAGACCAATAGGTTGATGACCTAATCAAGGTCTATACACCGGCGAGCTGGTGTGCATGTAAGGGCATATGAGTAATATGATCTCTCAAAGGGATCATACAGGTTCACTTGTGAACCGGGAGACATGAGCTCACTCATGAGGTATTGGGATTGACCAAATTCCATGCATGGTCATCATGCTTTAGAAGCATGATATGAATTTAAAGGTAAGATATATGCTTTGTGAAAGCATATGATCTGTACCATATCCCAAGGACCAAGATTGAGAAACTTAATGATCAGACTATGAAGATGAAAGTGTAAAAGTGATCTTTATCTTCATGATGATCATGAGTCTTCCAATATGCGGGATGTGCAGGTATTGGGAATACCTGAAGGGTGATTTGATCATAAACGGTTGTATAACCATGACGCTTCCATTCCGAGGGAGTGATGAAACAGGTCTGGATTTTAGTGACTCCTCTCATTAGAGAAGTGACCTAATCTTAGTCCATGTACTGGACATTGATCTGAATGAGATTCAGATGCAAATGAGAAGATTAGGTTTACGGTCTTGATTTAATCAAGCATCTATGAGAGGTCCATGGGATCTGGATTTGAGATGTGATCTCAATATCCAAGTCACTATACATGGAACAATACAATCGCCCTGTCCTTATCTCCGAGTATCTGAGGAGAAATAGCAATGTTCTTAAATGGTTTAAGAGCAATTCCATAAGATCTAAGCAAAGAGAAGTTGATAATTAAATGTGATTTAATTATCATGATGTATGAGATATTATCCAATATAATTAAATGTGATTTAATTATTATGGATAAGAATAATGTGGATAGTAATATCCAATTATTCCTAATATATTATAAATGTGATTTATAATGTATTAGAGAGAGGTAAATATAATTTATATTAGTAGATTAATTATTAATGTGTATTGGATACACATTGTTTAATTAATTGAAAATGTAAATTACATTTTATTTTGGGTTGTGAATTTGATTCACAATAATTCAATGTCAAGATTGCAATATTCCCAAAATTAATTGAGAATTATTTTGGAGAATTAAAATACCAACAAATTGTTGTTGGAAATTGAGTAGATAGAAAATCAAGGAGATTGCCCCTCCCTTTTGGAAAGGAGGGGGTGGCACCAATTCCTTGAGGGAATTGGTGGCCGTCCCCTCCTTCGAAAGAGGAAGGTGTATCTCCCTTATTTTCTCTCTCTCTCTCTCTATTTGTGTGAATTAATTTGGTATTATATTTATTTGATTTATCAAATATATTTAATCAAAATTAAATCACAAGTTGTTGGCTTTTACCAACAACAATCTTGACCATTAGATTGTCATAAATCAATCTCATCCATTGATTTTATATGACACATGGATTGAGATCCATGGATCCCAAAACCCTATAAATAGAGAGGCATACTTGGCTCTCTCTTTAAATGCTATTGTAGCACTCTTCTCTCTCTCTCTTTCTCCATACTCGACAGCCCTCTCTCCCCCTTCCTCTTGGTGGCCGTCCACCTTGGTGGAGAGAATCGTCGTCGCCCTCGCCTTCGCGCTGTCGCTTCGACGCTCTGCGGTTCTCCGTCTACTTCGAGTGCTTCACCCAGAAGGAGACGTTCGATCTCGTGCGATGAGATCAGGAGCAACCGTGCTTGGATCAACTTCTTGGATTGCGAGGACTACGCGGTTCATCCCCGCGCTCGCAAGCGATCTCTCCGACGATCGGACTTGAGACAGGAGGTCTCTTCTCTTAGAGACTCGATCAACCACGCTTCAAGAGGTATTGCATTATACTTGTTGTAGATGAAACGATCCGAGAATGGTTCTTGGATCATGTGGTTTCATCGAATAAAAATTTTTTAAATTCCGCTGCACCGAACAACTAGTACGACTAGTCGTTCTTCGTCGTATCCGATACGACGCTCACGCTTCCGTGATGCGCTTGAGGATCTCTCCATATCCTTCAAGTGGTATCAGAGCCTTAGGTCGACGGTTTCGAATAGTGATTCGTTAACCAAGGATGACTTGGGTTCGCTAAGGTCGCGAAAGTTTTCATCGCATTTGATTTCGCAGATCTGTTTAGTAAATGAATTCGGCACTGTTTCAATTATTTAAACACGAATTTTATATTTTTATTATGTTCCCCATTAAATAAGGAAACCATAGGATCTGAGTTTGCGTAAATCGGATTTCGTATGCTCGAGATATGGTCGTTTTAATGAATATGTATGCACTGTTGCGGGAACTGTGAATCTGAACGTGATTAAAATGTTAATTACTGTTTAGACTTGCTTCGAAATGCGTGAAACATCACTTAGGTTCTGTCCTAAATCAAATTAGCAAACTTTAGAAATTGACTTTGCTTAATTTGTATTTAATATGATTGAGATATGCTAATTTTAGTAAGTAGGGGTCACTGCTGAAATTGCTTTCCTAATCAATAACCATGTGATTGTCAATTAATGAAATTAATTGTTAATTTCGAGAAAATAATTATGAAAAATATTTGTGAAATATTAGAGAATGATTATTTCCTTAATTGACTTGGCCCCAACCAATTAGTTGATTAGATTTGATCTAAACCATAATTGGAATTACAATTATCAAAATTCTTGCTTGAATAGGACTTGGGAATTTGCCTAGCAAATTTCCTTAAAATCAAAATTGTTTTGATTACTATATGTTATAATTTCGGTTGAAGAACCGATGATCATCTCAAGTACAAAATAATCAATTTGGCATTATCCTTTCCCGAGGCGGATATGGTGTCTAGTCGGGGATCGCTGGGGTAGCGGGTTGCAACGTATGCGGTCCGTCCCACTCCCGCCGGTACTGGCCATGACAGCGGGTAGGGACGGGATAATGTCTGAGGGATTATGATGTATTTTTCTAATTATTAAAATACGAATTAATACGTACTTTGAGAATAATACCATATATATATATATATATTCAAGCATAAAATTAAGTTTGATTGATTGAATTGGATTGATAATTAATTTAATATGATTAAGTTAATTATATCCAATTGAGAATACTCTAATATGATTAGAGTTAATAATTCCCTTGGAAGAATTAATTATATGAATGTGATTCATAGTAATTAATTGAATTTGAATAAGAAATGGAGGATCACATAAGTGACATCCATGGTCTCCCGTCAAGGCGAAGGGTTTCGTCGCCAAATATTATATGTGGGAGACGCATGTCCGAAGGGACAGCTCCCACATATGATCCGTTTGGATCGGGCTCGTCGCTTCTCGAAAGAGTAAGGACGTATGCGTAGTGACCCCAATATCGGGTCCTCATATTATTGGGGCGATATTGGATTGCGCATAGCGAGTTGTATTCATGTTGACGGTTGGTTCAATTAATGACGAGTCAACATCACCTTAGGGGTGGTGGGCTCGGGTATTAAAGACCGAATTGGGAAATGCAAGTTGGACTTGCAAGGCGGAATGTGTTCCCGCTTCTCTTTATTCGAGTCATAGGTTCTCATATTATTGGGATATGACAAAGATAAAGAGGAGATCCCAGTTCTTGCTTGAGATATATTGGTAAGTATATCTCCTACTTTGAAAGTGAATAAGGGAATAAACTTTCATAGTTGACATAGCAAGACTAATTTGATTTAAAATGCCTTAATCAAATAAAATTAAATTGAATATATGATTATATGTTCTAATATAGCGCATTCTCAATTTCAAAAAATGAAGTCCATGAACCCACTGAGCAGGCTTCTGGAGGTCAACCAATTGACCGGACCGAATTACTCGGATTGGATCCGTAATTTGGAGCTTGTGCTTTCGGCAGAGCGCATCAGCTATGTGCTCTCTGAAAACAAACTTGAAAACCCTAAATCTAAGGAAGACAAAGCATATAATGACAAGTATGATGAAGATCATGTCTTGGCTAGGTGCTATATCTTGGGTTCTCTCTCCAATGTTCTTCAGAAGCAACATGTGGAGATGAGTACTTGCCAGGATATCATGCAGAATCTAAAGGATATGTTTGGTGACATTAACCGCACCCAGCGGTACAATGTTATGAAAGAACTCGTTCGCTGCAAGATGCAAGAAGGGACCTCGGTCCGCGAGCATGTACTCAAAATGTTTGGGTACTTGTCAGAGCTGGAGACTCTGGGGGCGACGATGGATGCAGACATGCAATCTGATTTCATTCTGCTGTCATTGCCCAAATCTTTCAATAACTTTGTGGTGTCATTGCACATGAATAAGCTGGAACTGACAAATGCTGGGCTTCTTGCTGCATTAAAGTCTGCAGAAGACGTAATGAAGAAAGATGGTCCCACTGGCACTGCAATGGTTGCACAGGTCAAAGGGAAGCGCGGTCGGAAGCAAGGTTCTCGGAAGGGCCCGGCCCAGAAGAGAAAGAAGATGGGACAAAGTGTTGCATCATCTTCTAATGCATCCACTTTAATGGCGTCGAAGAAAACCGACGTCTGTCACCACTGCAAGAAGCCGGGGCACTGGAGGCGTAATTGCCCGGATTACCTGAAGTCGATCGACAAAGGTAAAGCCCCAGCAGGTATGAAATCTACTTTTATCATTGAAACCAGTTTTCTCGTTGGACGAGAAGGAAGTTGGGTAGTTGATTCTGGTGCTTCTGTTCATGTGTGCAATTTGTTGCATTTGTTTCAGGAAACTAGACAGCTTGAAGAAGGGGAGATAGTCATCCAGATGGGATCTGATGCAAGTGTTGCAGCAGTCGCCGTCGGGACCTGCCGACTATCATTATCTAGTGGAAGAGTCCTAGTACTTAAAGAGTGCCTTTATGTACCTGAAGTCAGAAGGAATTTGATATCTGTATCTAAGCTAGTTAGAAGTGGATATTCATTCCTATTTTGTAATAAGTTAGTCATAAATCATTATGATAAATATATTGTAGAGGGTATTTTGACTTCTGGAGGACTCTATGAATTGTGCATTAATGAGCATGTCATGAATGTTACAACCACTAATAAAAACCCTAAAAGATCCAGGAGTAATATAAATCATTCAAACATGATTTGGCATCAAAGGCTTGGTCATTTATCTGTTGATAGGATCAATAGATTGATAAAGGATGGACCTTTGGATTTTCTACAGGTTCAGCCTTTACCTACCTGTGAACATTGTATTCGAGGTAAAATGACTAGGATGCCTTTCCGTAACAAGGTTACAAGATGTGAAGGTATTATTGACCTAATACATACTGATGTATGCGGTCCCTTCAGTACCGCGACTCGAAATGGATATCGATATTATTTGACATTTATTGATGACCATTCGCGATACGGGTTTATCTTCCTATTACGTCATAAGTCTGAAACCTTTGAAAAGTTCAAAGAGTTCAAGGTTTTGGTTGAGAACCAAATCAATAGGAAGATTAAACGAATTGGATTTGATCAAGGTGGCGAGTACCTATCAGATGAATTTAAGGAATACCTTAAAGAGAATGGAATTATTTCCAATCTCACTCCTCCTGGAACTCCCCAAACTTAATGGTGTTGCTGAAAGACGCAACAGAATTATCATGGATATGGTTCGTTCAATGATGAGCAAAGCACATTTACCACTTAGTTTCCGGGGATATGCAGTAGGGACTGTAATATATATCCTAAATAAGATTCCTAGCAAATCTGTACCTAAGACTCCTCATGAGCTATGGTATGGAACCAAACCTAGTGTTAATCACTTGAGGGTTTGGGGTTGCTTGGTCCATGCAAAGAATGTGGATGCAAGTAAGCTAGAATCTCGCTCTCGTGAGTGCTACTTCATTGGGTATGTTAAAGATGGTATTGGATACCAACTTTATGACCCTGAGACCCAAAAGGTTTTTGTCTCTAGAGATGTGAAATTTCTGGAGGATGATTTCCTTAAAGGTCAAGACAAAAGTGAAGTAGAGGAACTCATTGAGTCCCCTAAGGACTCTGAGCTTCCTGAACCAGAAACTGAAGAAGTAAATAAAGATGAAACACCCATACCTCTTCGAAAGAGTTCGAGGGTGGTTGCACCACCTGAAAGGTATGGATTCCATGTGTCAAGTGAAACTGACAATGATCCTACTTCATTTGATGAAGCACTCGCGGATCATGACATGGATAGATGGATGCTGGCAATGAAGTCAGAAATTGACTCCATGCATAAGAATGGTGTATGGACCCTAGAGGATCCACCTAAGGGGGTGAAACCCATTGTGTGCAAATGGATCTTCAAGAGAAAGAGGGGACCTGATGGGAAAGTAGAGACTTTCAAGGCACGGCTCGTAGCCAAGGGCTACATACAGAGAGAAGGCATCGACTACGATGAGACGTTCTCTCCTGTGGCTATGCTTAAATCCATCAGGACATTGCTAGCTATAGCTGCATATCTTGACTACGACATCTGGCAGATGGACGTCAAGACGGCTTTCCTCAATGGATACCTCGAGGAGGATATCTACATGGAGCAGCCCCAGGGCTTCATAACTGAGGATGGCAAAGTATGCAAGCTGAAGAAATCCATCTATGGGCTCAAGCAAGCTTCTCGTAGCTGGAACATCAGATTTGACGAAACCATAAAGAGTTATGATTTTGTGCAGAATCCTGATGAACCTTGTGTGTACAAGAAGCTTAGTGGGAGCGCCATTGTGTTCATCGTGCTTTATGTAGATGACATCCTTATCATTGGGAATGATACATGGATGATGACCAGTGTGAAGATTTGGCTGTCCCATACCTTTGAGATGAAAGATCTTGGAGAAGCCTCTTACATCTTGGGTCTGAAGCTGTTCAGAAATCGAGAGAAGAGGATATTGGGATTGTCACAACAAGGATACATTAAGAAGATTCTTGAACGATTCCGTATGGATAGTTCCAAGAAAGGATTCCTACCCTTAAGACATGGTATCCACCTGTCTAAAGGAATGGCTCCTCAAACTGTTGAGGAAAAGAAGGCCATGGCTGGATGCCCTTATGCATCAGCTGTAGGAAGCTTAATGTATGCCATGATGTGTACTAGGCCAGATATCTGCCATGCAGTGGGAGTGGTAAGTCGTTACCAATCCTGCCATGGAGAACAACAATGGAATGCAGTAAAGAACATATTCAAATATCTAAGACGGACACAAGATTACATCTTGGTCTATGGAGATGGTGATCTCCAAGTCTTGGGATATACAGATTCTGACTTCCAATCGGATATTGATGATCGAAAGTCGACATCAGGGTTTGTGTTCCTGTTGAACAGGGGTGCTGTGAGCTGGAGAAGCAAGAAGCAGGACACTACAGCAGATTCAACAACAGAAGCCGAATACATTGCCGCATCGGATGCTGCAAAGGAGGCGGTGTGGTTGCGCAAGTTCGTCCAGGAGCTTGGTGTAGTTTCCTCTGATACTCCCATCCCGCTACTCTGTGATAACACGGGAGCCATTGCCCAGGCGAAGGAACCCAGGTGGCATCAGAAGAGCAAGCACGTAGAAAGGAAATACCACATCATTCGGGAGATTCAAAAGCGTGGTGACATCATCATCACCAAGGTGGCCTCCGCCGACAACGTTGCTGATCCTCTTGCCAAACCTCTGACACAGAAGGTTTTTGACCAACATGTAATGAGTATGGGTTTAAGGTTTGTTCCTGAATGGTTCTGAGGGCTCGTGGGAGATTGTTAGCAATGTGAGCCCGAGGCGAACCATTCCTACAATAAATGTTATTGTAATAAATGATTTATCAATAAAAGTAAGTGATTTTTGTTTCACTCCCTTTCTGATATTGAATGAATGAATGCACTATAAGGTCCCTCTGTACAATAAGGGTTATGTACCATGGCCAACTTGATAATCATACAGCTGTTGATAGAGGCTGATGCTTGGATGAATATCTAAGGAGTTAGATAGAGGACTCATCAAGCATCATGAATGATTAACAAGTAGTGATCTCCAGTCTGAGAGGGAGATGGCAATCCCATCTCATTAGACTGATATCTGATCGACCTCTTGATGCAGGTCCTCTACATAGGAATATTGATTCGGAGGTATCAGATTAGTTGAGTCAATGAGTTGACTTAACGAGATCGAGATAACCAAAGACCTATGATGAATACTGTCACATCACAGGCAAACATCCTCTGACCAGAGACAGATATATTACTATATGTATGAGCATGTACATTTGGCAGAGCAATAGGTTGATGACCTAATCAAGGTCTATACACCGGCGAGCTGGTGTGCATGTAAGGGCATATGAGTAATATGATCTCTCAAAGGGATCATACAGGTTCACTTGTGAACCGGGAGACATGAGCTCACTCATGAGGTATTGGGATTGACCAAATTCCATGCATGGTCATCATGCTTTAGAAGCATGATATGAATTTAAAGGTAAGATATATGCTTTGTGAAAGCATATGATCTGTACCATATCCCAAGGACCAAGATTGAGAAACTTAATGATCAGACTATGAAGATGACAGTGTAAAAGTGATCTTTATCTTCATGATGATCATGAGTCTTCCAGTATGCAGGATGTGCAGGTATTGGGAATACCTGAAGGGTGATTTGATCATAAACGATTGTATAACCATGACGCTTCCATTCCGAGGGAGTGATGAAACAGGTTTGGATTTTAGTGACTCCTCTCATTAGAGAAGTGACCTAATCTTAGTCCATGTACTGGACATTGATCTGAATGAGATTCAGATGCAAATGAGAAGATTAGGTTTACGGTCTTGATTTAATCAAGCATCTATGAGAGGTCCATGGGATCTGGATTTGAGATGTGATCTCAATATCCAAGTCACTATACGTGGAACAATACAATCGCCATGTCCTTATCTCCAAGTATCTGAGGAGAAATAGCATTGTTCTTAAATGGTTTAAGAGCAATTCCATAAGATCTAAGCAAAGAGAAGTTGATAATTAAATGTGATTTAATTATCATGATGTATGAGATATTATCCAATATAATTAAATGTGATTTAATTATTATGGATAAGAATAATGTGGATAGTAATATCCAATTATTCCTAATATATTATAAATGTGATTTATAATGTATTAGAGAGAGGTAAATATAATTTATATTAGTAGATTAATTATTAATGTGTATTGGATACACATTGTTTAATTAATTGAAAATGTAAATTACATGTTGTTTTGGGTTGTGAATTTGATTCACAATAATTTAATGTCAAGAATGCAATATTCCCAAAATTAATTGAGAATTATTTTGGGGAATTAAAATACCAACAAATTGTTGTTGGAAATTGAGTAGAGAGAAAATCAAGGAGATTGCCCCTCCCTTTTGGAAAGGAGGGGCGGCACCAATTCCTTGAGGGAATTGGTGGCCGTCCCCCCCTTCCAAAGAGGAAGGTGTATCTCCCTTATTTTCTCTCTCTCTCTCTCTCTATTTGTGTGATTTAATTTGGTATTATATTTATTTGATTTATCAAATATATTTAATCAAAATTAAATCACAAGTTGTTGGCTTTTACCAACAACAATCTTGACCATTAGATTGTCATAAATCAATCTCATCCATTGATTTTATATGACACATGGATTGAGACCCATGGATCCCAAAACCCTATAAATAGAGAGGCATACTTGGCTCTCTCTTTAAATGCTATTGTAGCACTCTTCTCTCTCTCTCTCTCTTTCTCCATACTCGACAGCCCTCTCTCCCCCTTCCTCTTGGTGGCCGTCCACCTTGGTGGAGAGATTCGTCGTCGCCCTCGCCTTCGCGCTGCCGCTTCGACGCTCTGCGGTTCTCCGTCTACTTCGAGTGCTTCGCCCACGAAGGAGACGTTCGATCTCGTGCGACGAGATCAGGAGCACCCGTGCTTGGATCAACTTCTTGGATTGCGAGGACTACGCGGTTCATCCCCGCGCTCGCAAGCGATCTCTCCGACGATCGGACTTGAGACAGGAGGTCTCTTCTCTTAGAGACTCGATCAACCACGCTTAAAGAGGTATTGCATTATACTTGTTGTAGATGAAACGATCCGAGAATGGTTCTTGGATCATGTGGTTTCATCGAATAAAAATTTTTTAAATTCTGTTGCACCGAACAACTAGTACGACTACTTGTTCTTCGTCGTATCCGATACGACGCTCACGCTTCCGTGATGCGCTTGAGGATCTCTCCATATCCTTCAATCTCCTCATCTTTTTGGCCAGAATCCACTCCTATAAACTTTGACCCCTGACTCCCTTTCACTTTTTGAACCCCCATGCACCATTGTAACCTCATTAAGATACCTCCGTTGAGCTCCTGATGACAACAGGCTCCGCTCTGGCCCTTCTTTGTGTAGAAAAAGAGGTGCAGGGAGAGATCTAGGTGTTGTCGGGCCGCCTCCGGCGACGACTTCATGCTCCCTGACTCAGGGCGAGTTGAGCTGCTAGGTAATGTTATTTTCTTGGCATTCCCTTCCAGCTGCTTAGGAGTAGTGTTATTTCATTAATTAGTCGCTAGAGTAGTTTAATTTTAAAGATAAAATCGCTCGCGCCTTAGGCTCCATCACCAAATTCGTTATGCTACTCCCCTGTTTCGACTCCCTTTTGCCCTTATTTACTTCCCTATTCGTTTCTCCATTGGACTCCCTTATTCTCTCCTTGGACATTTTAGCATTTACTTATCCTTTTCCATTTATTAAAAATCAGAAAACAACATTTCTTCCTTATTTAGATATATCATACAAAAAGTAGAAAACTTGTCTAAAAATTCTAAAAAATTATATGTTATATATTACCATATAATTATAGATACAAGCCAGAAATCACAAAAAATACAAAAGAAGAACACTAATATTGAAGAACCCTCCTAACCCTAAATAAATCAAGAAAATTACATAAAACCAAAAAATAGTTTCTTATGTATATTTTATTTATGGTATACACTGCATATTAAAATTAGTTTTGAGAAATTTCGGACTTATTTTATATTTTGGACCTCAAAAAAATCAACCAATTTAACTACTCCTTGTTTTGGAGTATTTTGGACTTTAAAAATACCTAAAATTTAGCAAAAAATACCAAAAAAATCACAACATAGGGAAAATATAAAAAAGTTTAAAAAATAATTTATTTTATAATTTTTGAGTATTTGTAATTTTATTTCTAAATATAAAGGCCTATATATATGATATATACATATATACTTATTAATTATATTATTATTATAAATACTTATAAATATATTTAATTCCTTTAAAAATAAAAAGGATTGTACTTAAGTGTATTTTCTTGATTTTTATATATTTATATATAGTTATATCATATATATTTATTACATTATACATATTAATATATGTAGACTTATATATACTTATTACTTATTAAAAATAAAGAGAAATTAAAATTTAGAAAATATAAAAAGAAAATAAAAAAAATAAAATTTAAACAATAAAAAATATATAACATTAAAAATCCATAAAAATAAATAAAAATAAATAAAAACCCACAAAAAATAAAAAAATAAGAAAATACACAAAAATATTGTTGATTATTTTTAGACAATAAATACTCCTATCTGTGTATTTGGTCTCATTGGTTCGATCCCTACACTTGCTGACTATACATATTTATTTGTAGAGCAAAGCACATTCCACCATGCGTAATTTCATTGATTTATCATTATTGTGGGTTGATTGTTTGTTCCATTAGATTGTTGACATCTCGAGGACTGTGAGAATGGCTGATACAACGATTTTTAGACCCTAATTGTGGGACACCACATGCCCTCCACGAGTAGGTGTTAGGGACCTCTTTCCATTCGATAACCGAAATGGTGTCGTTGCCTGGGAACAATGCTTAAGATTGGTTTAGTGTAAATATTTTGTGTAATTATCTCCTTTTTATTTCTTTTATAAATATTGATTGTATCTACTTCTGGCCATTTTCTTTATTGTATTTCTTGAGAGGGACTGTGCGGCGATGACGACTTCAGGAAGCCGGTGCACCCAAACTACGAGGGGATCATCCTTTTCTGTATAGACTGATTAGAGAGAGCAAGAGAGATAGGAGTGGAGTTTTTAGAATAGAATTTTTCTTTTAATTTTTTGACTGAGAGATGTTTATTTTATTACATTATTAATTTGTAATAATATAGGTACTTGGACATTTTGTACACTAGCCATACTCCGAGTTCCATTGCACGGGTTATTGTTCACCTAGGGCCTTGTCAAATTTTTTGTGTTTTCTTATCATTCTCTACTTTTGTTATCCCCATTTTCCCTTGATTCTTATTTGTTTTCCGCGATTTTAGTTTTTTGCCTTCTTTTTATTTTCTTCTTTGAGTGAGCCCTTAGATTTTAGGAATTGCTTGCTCGAGTAAATTATGTCCAAATACATAATATATTGCATGCTCCTATTTACATTTGGACTTAGCTTAAATTAATCTATTTCTTCACGATAATAATAGCTCTTTTTTAGGGTGATTTCAACGGCTTGCATTTGCATGTAGTGTAAATTTAAAAAATCTCTTGTGCGTCCCGCAGGAGAGAGTCGAGATGTGTTGTAAGTCCTCTTGACTTTAGATGCATCATTAGATATTAAGGTGAGATTTCCACCTTAGTATCAACTTGCACCACTTTTCCGACTCCTCTTGCATTTTTGTATCACTTAATATTCAAAGAAAAATAAAAAATCTTGAGGTGAATTATTTGAAAAATACTAAAAAAGGTGTAAATCAAACAAACTAAAATAAGGAGACTATTTAACAAATTTTGACCTTAATTAAAATTCCTAACGAACCATCATTGTTTAGGGTTCATAAAGCCCACATTATTTTCAGATACTATCCAGACTGAGTGAGGTACAACCCATTAGGATTAGATCCCTAAACCCATCCTGAATATTGTCATGCTATCAAATAGATTTATGAAGCATTGGCACTTCTATCAAACATTAGTGAGTAGGGACTATCGACGATGGTGTTCTCGCCTTGTGTAGAACATCCAACCTGCTTTAAAGTATTGAGCTTAGGCCACACCCTCAAGGTTGTGTCTGTCTCACCATCTTATGTATGAATACCTCACTTCTGAGGGAAGTAGTGGTTTCGTCTATCAGCTTCCTCCTCTATTCTTTGGCTTAGTAGTGGATCCAGACCCAATATCAGGGATTCTCTTGACAAAGTGCAGGCTACAGGTTACAAAGGAAGTGGAAAGTACATGATACTTTTCTGGCAATACTCACTCTTTTCAATGGTTAACCTCTAAGAACTTGTTCAACAATTACATAAAAATAAAAATAAAATTGAAAAGAAAAAAACAGCCAAACTCTCACAGCATCACATTCTGTTGGGATGGTGACTAAGTGTATTGTGTTTGTTTGATTTAGACTTAGGTCAAAGATCCAGTCTTACACACTTGCACCATTTTTCTTTTCATCTATTTTTATTTCTTCTTCCCCCGCTCATTTTTTAGCCTTCACTATTTTCCTTTTCATTTCATTTATCAGTCATCATCGTATTCCATTAATCATCTACTACACTTCTCTCCAAGATGTCGACTCGTGGATGGTTTAGTCGGGACCCCGCCGACACCCACATTGATTCCATGAATTTGACATCTTCAATAATTCAAGGTGATTTTCGAGAATCATGTTCAGATCTTGTGAACTGATCTCAATACTCCTTGACTTCCCCATTTATTTCAATAAAGGTGGATCACTCTTGCCATGCCATTCACCCCTGTGGATGGAGATCAATTTTAGTTAATACTAAATGCTCCATCCACATATATATATATATATGAAAGTGACCATAATTCTAGATCATCCCTTTCATTTGGTGCCAAGGATTAATATTTGAACGGGATGCATCTTTCTGTGTACAACTAACACTAGACCCCATGCAGATCAAATCCATTGATTCTGATTCAGAGATGGATCCTCTAGGGAAAGGAAAGGGATCGAACTAGCTAGATCAGGAACAACCTGATTAGAACACTTTGAATGCACAACTGCTTGCATCCATCCATTCCATCCAACAATAGCTGGTAGATCAGGCTCTTTGCTAAGTCACTTTCCAAGAAATGTTGAACGACCTGAGGAGAGAGAGAGAATAGAGGAGGATGAAGAAGAGGTGAAGATGAAGAAGAAGATGGATACCATGGAGGGCCCATAGATGAGCCAATGGGAGAGAGGCACAAGCCCAATCTCAAAAAAACATACAATCCTAGTGTTGGTCAGATGATAGAGTCGATAAAAATTCGTGTAGTCCACGGACAATTCAAACTGAAGCCTCAGTTTCTTGCTCTTCTACCCTCTTTCCACGGGAACACTGATGAAGAACCCTACATCCCTCTTTAGTAGTTCTCTCACATATATCGTACCACTCACTACCCAAACATTCCATAGGGTGTAGTCAAGATGATTGTGTTTCTCTTTAGCATTCAGGACAAGGCTTTATACTGGATCAACCGTCTCGGGAAGTTCATGTGAACCAGAAGGGACTGAAGTCTACGTTTCTCCATAAATATTATCCACTTGGTCATCTCAATCAGGTGCAGGCACAGATCAGTAACTTCTCCCAGGACCACACGAGTCCATACATGAAGTCTGGTTAGGGCTCAATGATTTATAAGAGAAGTGCCCCCACCACGACATTCCTCAGACCATCCTGGTGATGAATCTCCATTTCATCACCTTTATTCATTCATCTTACCTTAAATCCCTAGCTAAATGCACATATATATATCATTAATTTATCAAAATAAACACTCTGTGATTATACAAAATACTATATAAAAAACCGTATAATTATTCTATTTAATTCCAAAATAAAAGAATAAAGTAAGAAAAGAAAATGAAATGAAACACCATAGGTGTTGAGTGACCTAGTCCTTGATACCTAGTCATCATGATGACTTGGTCGACAAGGAATAAAGTAGGGAAAGATAGAGTAGATGAATTGTATAAAATATACATAAAAACCCTAATTTTTTAATTCATCTATAATTAATTTTAGCACCTATTTTATTGTATTATTTTTAAACTCAAATCAATTAACCCTCAACAGAATATTGAAGGTAAAAATACAACGAAAAGTACAAAATTTAGCTCATAGAAAAATAATGCATAGTGTGCTTGGGACAAACACAATAAAAAGTCAAAATAAAAACTTCACAAACATGTATCTTCTCCGTACTGCATCATAATAGTTTAAAATCGCCATTAATTATATATAATGTTTAGTTAGCTATTTAATGAAGATGGTTTCATTCAATTTGGAGTTAAGATATAAATTTAGGTATTGGGCCATATTGCACAAAATAACAATATATTTTATTCAATATATTTATTCTTTGTATTTTTCAAAATCTTTTATTTTTATAGTGTATATTATTTAAAATGTTCGTCCATTATTACAATAAAATAAAACCTTCAAAATCAAATTAAAATTAATAATACACTACAATACAAAGGTAGAATATACATGTATATACATATAATATATATACATAATTAATTAAGTACACCTATACAATCAGAATAATACAATAAAATATATAAAATACTATAAAATAATATATATTACAAATTAAAAATAAAATACCAACATATAAGTATTTATACCTATATTTTAAATGTAAATATTAAATTGCAACAAAAAAACTTCATAAAAATTATTAAAAATCATAATAATATACTATGTATAATGAGAAACATTTTTTACATTTTTATAAAAAAAATAATAAAATCATTTTTTAAATTTTATGGAATTAAAAAAATATTTTGGCCTTGGATTTCCCTGCTTCGTCCATGTGGACCAACCAGAAGGGTGCCTTTCTGGACCTAGGTCGACTCTTCGACCTAGGCCACCAACCCTTTCAGACTGAGAAGACCCTTGTCTTCTCCCCTTTTCCTTGGGTTATCCATCACTCGTTTCCCTTCGATTTTTCATGCAATCTCTACTCCACTCCATCATGATCAACCCAAGTCCTTAACCCCTTGTACATACCTATAATTCATTAAGTACCCTTGGTCAATAAGCATCCTCTCTCTATCTTTAAATAAACCAATCGAGCCCCCTTTCTCATTTGGATCTCTCTATTTCCCCTGAAACCCCAATGCTTAGTGTGCGCAAGTTTCCTAGTCACATCAGGAGTTCCCTCGAGGTGTCTGCATTGAGAAAGGAGGTCGATAGGAGGCCCACCACTGCCGAGTTCAGCAACTCCGGTGAAGGTTGTCTGCTCGCTGGAATAGCAATGTATGAGCTGATTTCCTTTGCTTTTTACATAACATTTCCGTTCCTTAGTTTAGGGTTAGCATTAGAGTTACTAATCCATTAGTAGTTTAGTGTAACTTCTTAGATCTTTGTTGACCTGGAGCTTGTGCTCTGGGTCGAAATAAAAGTGATTCTGACCTATTTTAACTCCATGTCGCCTCCATCTTTTTTCCCTTTGCCTGCACCATATATCGACCCATGATTCCCCCTTGATTATGCAATAATCAAGCTCGATCGGTGCTCCTCCTCCGCCATTCATCAGAGCACCTTCACCCCTTCACCCCATTGTGTGTAACATCTTCAAATCGGGTCGAGGACTCTCTCCTCGAGCCCCCGAATCATTTTGTGTAAGTCCGACGAGAAGAAGAAACACCTATGCGTGGAATCGAGACTGGAACAGAAGCTTTAGGTGTGTAGAAAAGAAGACCCTTCTAGGTCCCCATCGTTAGGACCTGGACCCTCTTAACGCCTCCTACAGATGTGGCTGGGCCCTAGGAAGGTGTTGGACTGAACGAAGAAGGCGGTCGAAGAATTGAGTTGTCATCAATCGAAGGAGGAACGAGGAGGTGTTCTTCCCTTTTCTCGTAGATGACTCCATAGCCATTTGATGAAACGCTCGACTTAGATCGAATATGGGTCATAGATTTTAATCGAAATAAAGTGTGCCCGGCACCGGTGGATGGACGTAAGTAGATCATCGTGGACCATTAGATGGTGTGAAACCATGGGTAATTTCACAGACACCCCTCTGCCTTTTGTTTTTTTACTCATGTAAATAAAAACTACAATGTAAATAAATATGTAAAAATTACAAATAAACCCTAACGTTACTCATATTTGCTTAGGAATCCATGCCAGCTCACCTCATGTAGGTGGCTACGTGAGGTAGGCATTTTGCAAGGGTCCGCCCCCCTTTTGTAATTGAATTTTAGTACATAAAATTTTGTAAATACATGTTATAATTTTGGTATGTTTGCTTAGAAACCCTCATCTTTTTATTATACTACAAGTATGCGCGTTCTAGGCTTTGTAAATTAGTTTATGCATTCTATTTTGGATTAAATAGCTTCCGTGATTGGAATTTTATGAAAAAAGAGATGAATGTGCTTCATTATGTGCTTATTCACGAGGATATTTTATTTTGGCTTTTTCATCATTTTTTCAATTTATTAAAAATCAATTACGAGCTATGTATTCCATATATAGAGATAAAAATACAAAAAAATAGAAAAACACTTTGAACATTTCCAAAATAATTACTCATCATATATTATTGTATAATATAGTTGCACACTGAAAACCATAAAAAATCTCAAAAGAAATCCCTAAAATTTAAAAACCCTCTCTAAACCTAACAAATTTAGAAATCAGTCTAAAAAATACAAAAGGATTTGTTCTATGTTTTATATTTTTAGTTATACATATTACAACATATAAAAATTGATTTTGAGAAATTTTAAACCATTTTGATAATTTTAAATGCCAGATCAATTCAGACTAATTAAAAAACTCATGTTTTTCCTTATTTCTGATTTAAAAAATGCAAAAAGTTTTCAAAAATTCTCGAAAAACTCATAAAAACCTAAATATATTTGAAATATATAAAAAAATTATTTGGACCTTTCAGACTATTTTTATTGCTATTAATAAATAGTATCTCCTATATAGCTTATATATAGCTATATATTATTATATATTATATTGTTATTAATAATTATTAGTACTATAAATATATTTTTAAAACTTAAAAAAATAAGAAATACTGTTCTTTTTCGTTGTTTTCTGATTTTTATACACTTATTATATATATATATATATATTCTACTACATAGTACTTATACTTTATTTATTACCATATAAACCTTTATATAGACAATATATATACATATATATTATTAAAGTGTAAAAAGAAAACAATTAATTAAAATCAGAAAATTAGAAATTAAAAAATGTATATATGATTAAAATTTAAGAGAATTATTTTATTTAATTAAAAATCCACAAAAACTTTGAGTACATATTGTGTGTACTAGTTTACACTTTCATTATTTGTTCATTTAAATAATTCCTACTATGTATCATGTTCTCTTTGGATAAACACCCTACCTTCTTATCCACTAAACACATTCATTGTATGGTTATAATAAATTTGGATCCACGTCCATACTTCATTGCTTGATTTCCATTTATTGGGTTGATTGCTAATTTAATTAGGGAGGTTCTTAGGCTATAATCATAGCGACTTATTGGTCATGCCTTGTGTGGACCACAAGACAATACCTAGGGATAGTTCTCTGGTTGATCAAATGGGGTCGTTGCTGGGGAGAAATTGATAGCTTAGCATTGTATATATTATTGTGCACATTTATTTTTCTTTAATTTTTAGCTTATTTATTCTTGATAGTTGTTTATCTGTTCTGACCCACTTGTCTCTTTTTGACTTTATTGCGGTGGACCACGTGGTGAAGGCCGCTTATTAGGAGGTGTACACACTCGAGTCACAATGAGGTTGACTCTTCTTCTTGTGAGTCAACTAGTAGAAAGAAAGAGAGAGGCGGGGAAGGAAAAAGAAGAGTAACATACATAGTTATTTTTAGTTTTATTTTGTGAGGATATATTTCATTTTTGTACAATTAATTTGTAATAGTTTGGACTTGGAAACTACCACACATACTTAGCTATATTTGTTTTTCATGCTTTATTGCTTTCATTTACTTT
Organism: Ottelia alismoides; assembly: GCA_037367405.1. Classification (NCBI taxonomy): domain Eukaryota; kingdom Viridiplantae; phylum Streptophyta; class Magnoliopsida; order Alismatales; family Hydrocharitaceae; genus Ottelia; species Ottelia alismoides. Next base: position 235,988 of record JAZKJV010010115.1, read on the forward strand.
GTTTCTCGTGATCTGAGCTTTCCACCTTCTTTTTCTTTGTTTTATGTGATTGAGCCCCTATATCTAAGATTGCTTGGCTTGGTAGCTAGGTCCAAACACTTAACATAAGCATGTACCTATAATGATATACGCTTAGATTTTTGTAAAAATTAATTGTAAATTACTTGAATTTGGAACCACGTGTCGTGAGGGACTCCAGTGCTTGTAGGACCCATTGTGGTGGACGCCTAGGAGTCCCCAAGGTCGGACACTTAAGATCTATTTTTGAGTAGTATGCATTTTTTGTTCTTCTCGGTGATAACAATTCATGTTTGGGATGCCTTCTCGCTTTGCATACCCCCCATGTAGTGTATATAATTAAAATTCATGCTTTGCATCCCGTATGGAGGGAGTTGGGAAATGTCATTAGTCTTTGTACTTTGCATGCATCATTTGAGACTAGGGTGAGATCTCCATCCTCATCTCCACTTGCACTGCTTTTCAGTTCTCTCCCTCTATTTTTACTCACCTAGGACTTAAAAGAAAATAAAAAAATAGTTAGGTTGATTGCTTTGAAAAATACTCAAAACAAATTGAAAACCCAAAAATTAAAAGAAGGGGATTGCTAATAAAACATTGACCTTATATAAAAATTAGTAATGGACATCATTGTGTTGGGTTCATAAAGCCCTCATTGTTTTTAGGTACCCGTTCAGATTGACCGAGGCATGACGCTAAGGACTAGAGCCTGAAACCTGATCTGTGATGCTTTAACTATCACCTGAGATGACGAAGTATTGTTGCTTCTGTTGTACGTGGTCGGGTAGAACCTTCTCGATGATGGTGTTCCCACCTTTTGTGGAACACCGACTTGGTCTGACGTACTGAGCTTAGGTCATGCCCTCATGTGTGTGTTTGTTTCATCGATTTGCATCCAAGTACCTTGCTAGCGAGGGAAGTAGTGGTTTCGCCTATTGGCTTCCTTTCTCTATTCTTTGGCTGAGTAGCCCCTCAGGCACGAGATCATGGACTTCTAAGTGCATAGATCACAAGTTACAAAGGAGGTGGAAGAAGTACGATGTACTTCCTGTAAGTACACACACTCCTATAGGGATAGACCTCATAAGGGATTATTATAAGATTTGCCAGCAAAATAAAATAAAATTAAAAAGATTAAAAATAGTCTAACTTTTATGGCTACTCTAATGTTGAGTTAATGGACACAAATTTGTATGATGTTTGTTTGATTTAGATGAAAGTCAAAGATCGAGTCCTGCACACATGCACCGCTTCTCCTTTTGTGTTGCCCTACTCGCTTTTGATCCTTTGTTTATATCCCTCTTCAGTTTGTCTATTATTCATCCTCATATTCCATTCCTCATCTATTCCACTTCTATCAAAGATATCGTCTCATGGATGGTTTAGTCAGGATTTAACCGACACCCACATCGACTCCATGGCCTCGGTATCTTCAGTGAATTTGAGGCAATTTCGGAGAACCTGGATCAGACTCTGCGAACTGATCTCTAGAATCCTCGGCTTCTTCCTTTATTTTTAAATAAACCAGGTTCACTCTTTTCCTGCCAACTGCCCGATGTTAATGCAGATCGATTTCTGTCGAATATCAAATACTCAATCCACATTCATCTAGAATCGACCCTAATTCCAAACTCATCTCTATTCCTGGTGCCCTTTATTGCAAGATTGATCGGGGTGCATTTCAATAAGCAGATCAAGAGGTAGCACTGGACCCCATTCAAATTATATCTTCTGAGTCTGAGTCAGAGATATCTCCTCAAGGAAAGGGAAAGGGACCGCAGTCACCGCCAGATCAGGGACAACCGGATCATAACACGGTCAATGCACAACTGCTTTCTTCCATTCTGACCATTCAACAGCAGCTGACCGATCAAGCCCTAGCCCAGGTCACCTTCCGGGAAATGTCGAATGACTTGAGGAGGGAGAGAGAAAAAAATGAGGAGGAGGGGAAGATGAACCAAAGATGGACACCGTGGAGGGCCCGCAGATGAGCCACATGGAGAGAGGCTCAATCTTGTTCTCAAAGAAACCTACAACCCTGACGCTAGCTAGATGATAGAGTGGATACATATCCCTATATTCCATGGACATTTCGAGCTTAAGCCGTAGTTTCTTGCTCTTCCACCCTCATTTCATGGAAACACAAATGAGGAACCTTACATCCATATGCAACAATTCTATTGCATTTGCTGCACAATTCACTACCCCACATTCTGTTTGGTGCAGTCAAGATGACCATGTTTCCCTTTAATTTGCAAGACAAAGCCCTGTATTGGGTGAACCATTTGGGTAAGGTCCTTTACAATTTTTACCCTCTCAATCGGCTCAACCAAATGCGAGCCAAAATCATCAACTTTTCCAAGACTACCCACGAATCCATTCATGAAGCGTGGGAGAGATTCACATATTTACAAGAGAAATGCCCTCACCACGACAGACCAAACACAAGCTTGATCCAGCACTGCTTTGGGGGCCCGAATACTGAGAGTTAGAGTCTTGTTGATGTCTCTTGTGGCGGATCTCATTTTAACAAGGATGAAGATGTAGTATGGTAGATATTCGAGGAGATGACCAAAGAAGACGTTGCCCTATCTTCAACATGAGCATATCAAAGGCAACCCTAGATCCTCCACAAGCTAGTTCATATGACGACGTCTCACGAAAAGAACAGAGATGAAAGCTCCAACCTCAGCATCATTGGAGGTCATCTTTCCAAGTTGGACATTAAAGAGAAATGATCACAAGACCTAGTGAAGCTTGCAGTGATCGAATAAAGAACACAACATCTGGACAAGTTCGATTAGATTGGAAAGCAACTGATTGTTAGTGAATACTATCAGTGCTTATGAGTCGACAACTCCATCATCAGAGATTCTCGGTGAGAAGAAAGAAGAACCACCAGTGCAGCATCAGACTCAGCCAAGTCACCAACAGTCAACAGTTCAGCATGTATACTACATGCAAGCACCCGAGCAGGTTTCGCCACAGCAGTAGTAGGTAGCATACTAGCACGATCACTTGCCCTCTTATGATGTGTTCTTTCCACCACCACCCCATATCCAAGAAGTGAACAACATTTGGAATAACGACGCATAATTGGCTTGTCTTGGTGGACAACTGTAGGGCCAATCCTCTACCATTAGGTTGTACCACCAGCCTCAGGTTGGTAGATTTCTCCAACACTATCAACAACTTCAGAACTTCCAATCTCCACAATATTAGGCCAACTGGAGTCAAAATCTATTATATTAGATGCAACGGTACTGACAGCCCCAACAGAATAACTCCTATGCGGCTGCTCAGAATCAGCAATACCCTCCTCACTATGAGCACCACCACCAGCCTCAACATTATCAATCGCATCGTGGACCACACGTTGAACCATTAGAGGCACCTCTTGTGAATCCTGCTCTAGATTGTTTGGCCCATCTTGTAAAAAGCTTGGCAAAGATGAGCTAGAAAGTTTATGACCTAACTGCGACTAAAACTCCTATTCCAGCGTAGGTTGTGGTAAACCCCAATAATTTTAAACGTAAAGAGCGGAAAGAATGTGAAATCTTATCCGATCTCACTGAGTCAGATAACCATAAATTTGCTTTGACTAATGATGTTACTCTCAAGAGTAGTAGGAATCTACAACCTTTTGTGGTGACCATGGGGAAGAATAAAGCATCAGCTAGAGAATCGTCATCTTCTGCATCAGCCAATCCAGCAGCTAAGCCTGGTGAGGAAGAAGAAGAAGGAGGAGTCACACCAGCTACACACCACCACCATCGGTCGAAAGAACAAAAAAATAAGCAAAACGAAAAAGACCAAAAATAAAATAATAGCCAAGGTGGAGCTGAGACAGCCAAGGAGACACATGCAGCCTCTCCTGTGCCGATCGACGATGCCGAATTTCCTGCTTTTATTCCTGCACCACCTACTTTTTTGGATGACTTCTTACCTGCTTCTTGCAGGTCATTTGTAAACCCTAATTCAGAAGTCAATAAAAAATGCTTGTGATTTCATTTCTACAAATATTCCTTTTCCTGATGCTATGAAAAATCTAAAAAAATAAAAAATGAAAAGCATATTGTCTGATCCAGTAGTTGTGGAAATCATTCAGGATTTGGTTTTGGAAATGCCCTTAGTAAAAGCCATGGAATACATGTTTGCAGTTAAGAAAGGATTGAAACATGCATGTACAACAAAGTGTTATCCACGTAAGAACTAACGCTGCAGAGCTAAAAAGCACATCCTAACCGGGGCTAGAGTCAATGTAATCAATGATCTCCCTCAGAAAAAAGATAGAAAAGGCATCCCTTTGATCAGATGCGGGATTATTTATCAAATTTTTGAGCCAACTCTCCTTGATAGTGGCTATTTAATAATCCTCATGCCTTCATCATTGCTTAAAGAATTCAGGGTGGCTCCGCTTAAACCCTACACATATGATCCTTCAGTTTGTTGATCTATCCTCAAGCGGCCTAGAGGTTTGTTGGAGGATGTTATTATAACCATGTAGGATAAGTGCTTCCCAGTAGACTTTGTTGTCTTGGACATGGATTTGCCTGCACCATTACTCCAAACACCCATTATCCTTGGTTGGCCATTCCTTCGAACAACCGAGGCGGTAGTCGACTATGGGTTTGGAAAGATCACGTTCCACTCGTGCAACAACAAAGTCACTATGGATATGATCAATGAGCCAAAAGCCATATCGGATGAAAACCAATCAGAACAGCCAGAAGCGGATTGTGACCTTCTTGAAGAAGTTAGAGACCCAACACTATCCTTGAATGGTACATGGACCGAGGAACTCCTCTCTCCTGAGAAGGATCCAGAAAACACAATCGATGTGCACTCTGATGTCATTGGGAGATAGATTCCAACGTGTTGATTGGCTTACATGATACTTAAGATTCAAGTCAGTTTGAACAAGAAGATTTCATTGCAAATATGTTCGACACATTATTTTCTGAACCATAAGTGACTGAGGTGAGCTACACCTCCAGAAACTCAACAGATCATCAACCTACCGGCACAATTTTTGAAGTGTCTGAGAAGCAAGTTCAATCAGAACCATAATTAAAGCAGCTTCTGACAGTCCTTAAATATGCTTTCCTTGTGAGTGTAGAGAAGATGCATCCATTCAATACCAACAACCATCTGTCTCCGGATAAGGAATCTTGATTGCTCGAGGTTCTAGAGAAAAGTCATAGGATACTCGGTTGGAAAGTCTCAGATCCCCGTGGTATTAATCCATCCTTGTGCTCACACCATATCTATGTGGAGGATATTAGGACATCTTGGGAATTTCAAAGAAGGATGAACTCCAATCTTTGGGGTGTGGTCATAAAAGAAATCACTAAGCATTATGAAGTAGGTTTCATTTTTCCCATCTCCGATTCTGAATGGGTGAGTCCCTTACATGTACTTCCAAAGAAATAAAGGATCACTATGGTTACCAATGATAAAGGAGAGGAGTTTTTTACCCAGATATCAACATCATGTCTTGTGTGTGTTGATTGCCACCTCTTGAATGCCACAACAAAGAAGGACCACTTCCTATTACCATTCATTGATCAAGTATTAGAAAGGTTGGCTGGCAAGGAGTTCTTCTACTTTCTTGATGGGTACTCCGAATACAACCAAGTGGTAATCGCACCAAAAGAACAAGGGAAGGCTACATTCACTTGTCCGCTCAGCACCTATGCTTTTTGAAGAATGCCCTTTGGTGAATGCAATGCTCTTCCACATTCCAGAGATGCATGTTTGCAATTTTTGCTGATATGGTTGGCAGTTTTCTTTAGATGTTTATGGACGACTTCTCGATCTATGGTTATAGCTTTGATTCTTATCTTGAGTTACTAGACTGAGTGCTTCAGAAATTGCATGAAGTAAACCTTGTGCTATCTTGGGAATAGATCCACTTCGTGGTTGATGAATCCATTATTCATTAACATTTTGTCTGCATTATGTTTCAAAACCCTTAACAAATACATGTAAATAATCTTAAATTCCCATATTTTATCAAAACCATATTCATGAATAAAAATGCAATTTTATGCATGAAAAAAAGTAAATAAATAAAAGAATAAAAATAAAGAAAAGAAAAGAAGGCAGATTGTAGATATGTATATATGTACAATATGACTTATACAATATAAATAAAGCTGCAGGATGTATTTATATAACTAATCCTCGAGACTAACTCAGAATGGATTGGTCTACAAACAAACAAGTAGATGGAGATAAGGAAAGAAGACCATAAAAATAATTAATTACTCACTTTGCACGTTCATCATTATTTATCAAATAATTATCAAAATTCGTTGATTTTTTTATTAAATCATATGTACATATTTTTCACCAAACTTATTTTTTAATTATTTCTAAAAATGTATAGAAAAATATAAAAATAAGTTAAAAATATTATCTTGTATATATGCCAAGAAATCGAACTTTTAAATTGCCAAATTCTCAACTTCCGAACATCATAACTTTGTCAGACGAACTGCAAATTCACTCTCATCACCTTAAAAATTCAGAAAATAATTTTCTCTAATTATTGGAATTGATTTCACTAAAATCAATGTCCTTTTGCAAAAAGTCCATTTTGGGACCTGGTGACAAATGGGTTTTGGGGCTATTTATTAATCTAGAACACATTATTTATATTTTCATTAATTTTATAATTTTAATTATTTTCATGATTTTCTAGTTCATCCATGATTTATCAGAATTTTTTGACACTATTAATTATTTTAAATAAATTAAACACTCTAATTTATGGATGAAATTGAACTACAAAAGATATACATGTATTTATTAATATATATTTAAATAAATTTATTAAAATCCATAAAAATTCACATATACTTTTTTATTATCCTAATAATTAAGATAATATAAAAATAAGGTGTTATGTTAACTTATTAAATCAAAAATCAAATACGTATTTAATAAGTATACTATATACTTATTTATTAAGATAATATTTATATATCGTTAAATATTAATCATTTATCAAAATAAATTATTCTATAATTTAGATAATTATACTATTAACATTTTCCCTTTTTATACTTAATCAAAATAACGTCATTTAATATTTATTACCTAATTTATACTCTACTTATTCATATAGACAACTGGGTGTTGACACGTGTCTGCACCAAGTGCTTCTTCTTCCAAGAAATTTTTCGAGTTCTGTTCTAAGGAACCAATCTTCACCTAATTCTTCCTGCTTCACTGTTCATCCTAAATCCAATCTAAACCCACCATCGTCTATCTCTAACATTCTAGATGCACGCCGACCATAGGATTCATCCTAAACTCGTCTTGATTCATTTATAAAGCCACCCAAAATTGGTCGAGCCAACTAACATTCTCTACTCCAATTTGAACTGACCAAACACCCAATTTTTTCATCGATCCTTGCCGCACGCAGCGTTGATAGAGCCTTGGGAGGAGATCCCTGCAGAGGAGGGACGTCGGAAGAGGAGTTCCAAGGCATATCTTCGCCTTGAATCTCCCCAACCGTGGCGTACAGCTCGGGCATCACCGGCCCATGAGCTATTACCATAGAGTAATATACTCTCATTCTCATGTGAACAACCACCTCATTCGCTTTCCTTTTTAATTGATTTTACCGCCGAATTAGTGTTATTAATTTCCCAATTAGCTAGGTTGATCATCCATTTTTCATCCTCAACCCAATTCCACATTAACTATGAATTTATACCAAATTCTTGGATCATTCACTACGAATCGAGCGAATTAATCTTCTTCTGCAGGTCCTCAGAGCATCTAGAACATCAATCCATCTTCTGGAGCTATTCTTCTTTGACAATTGTTCAACTGAGCTAGAGCATTCATTCTAGTTGCCAAACCCCTAGCCATCGAGTTTCGATCCTTCATCGATGTCGTATTCGACCACCTCACCGTAGGTGAGCTCGAACGGGGAGGAGCCCCCTTCTGGCCCTACAGGAGATCGACTTCATCACCTCATTCATCGGAGATTCAAGGGAATCGAGTATCTGCACCGCCGCCCTTCCAGAATTAGGGATGAATGTCAAAGAACGTAGGATGCGCAAGCTTGCGACATGTGGTGGCCTTGAACGACGAGGATCGCTTTGCCTGATTCTAATCCTTACCGTCCAGCATCCAATCAGTGGAGATTTTGTAGCTTATACCCTACCACTTTGGAGAATTTGGTCTAGCCTCCAGAAGATCCTCTAATTACATTTAGTTCCCTGACCAGGGACCCAAGTGTAATTCCATGAGTTTCTTTTCTTACAATTATGTCTCTGGCCAGGGACCTAATTAAATGAATTGTAGTTTCTTCTATATCTTTTGTATACATTAGACTTTGGACAAATTGTGAACCCTAGAAACTACTATATATTTAATTTTGTTTTGATTTTTGAGGAATTTTATCAAGATTTTATCTAGGTTTTATTCTTTATTTATTGAAGCATTTTGAGTCCTTCTCGAGCCCGTCACTTAAGTGATTCCTCTACTATATAGTATCGCCTATCTCTTACATGTTTTCACATATTATATACTAGATAAATCATTTGAAGAGTATCACTTCAAAAATTAAATAAAAATTGGAAAATCAAAATTAAATAAAAATTTCAAAAATAAAAACATATAAAAAGAGTTTCTCGCTTTCTCGCTTCCTTCGAGAAGAAATAAAAATCACAAAAATATTCTTTCCATTAAAAATGTCTATGTATACTACCTACTTATTTTCGGCCCACACTCACTTACATGGATAAATAATATAGTGTAGATAAAATAGGAGAGAGCCCCTTATATTCATCATTATTCTTCGCTTTCTTATTTTATTGTTTTTTGTTTAATCAACTAGGGCTTTGTTCTAAATGATTTTTATACACCGTCTTAAATTTTTATCGCTCGCAAAACCACTAGTTATTAAAATGGCAATGTTGCCGAGGAGGCAGTAGCCTTACCTCAGTTTTTGACCATATTTTTTGTGATTTTTATTTCTTATTTTTCACGATTTTCATGAGTGTTTTTACCATTTTTACGGTTTTTCTCAAGTTTTCTCGGTTTGTCTCAATTTTTCTTTTGATTCTTTATGGTTTTTTAGTGTTTTATTTGTTCCTTGATGCTATTGATTTCTACGATTTTTTACGGTTTTATGGCTTTTTGTGCTGACGAGTTTTGTAGGGCATGTAGGATCAACTGGATTAAATGGAAGCTGAACTAGTTGAGAGTCCATATATCGGCTCTTTCTATACGAGTTGATTGTAGAGGAGCAGAGCAAGTTGGCAGAGTTTTTACTTACATTTTTTGTATTTGGTGAGAGAGGAAGGGGCACTTGCCCGTTTTGATTTTTGTAGAAAGGGGTTCACTAAGGACATCCCGACTTGTAGACTAGACTTCGACTATTTTTCGGGGTTTGTTTCTCCAGGTGCTGGTGCCACTTGGGGGACCTTACCACGGGTTTTAGTTTTTATCGAGTTTTCTTTGTTTCACATGATTTCGTGGAGCTTAGGCGTGAATGCATGATTGATTAGATGAGTAAAGTAAATCTCACTACCATAATCCACCCTTAGGCATAATTCACAGATTTGAAAATTAATTCATTCTTATGCTAGAGCTGTTGGTTTAGGATATAGTTTTGATCACTTTTTGCATGCATTAGCCTAGGTTTTAAATTTCTGTGTGGATCACTTACAGTAGACTGCTGGCATCAGGGACGATTTCTATCTCTCCATGCATCATCATTTTCATTGCATTCCATGAACCTACCTTTGTGAGATATATTTTGAAAAATTAAAAAGAAGTGACATCTCGTTAGATATTGTTGAAAATATCGAAAAAAGTGAAAGCTATAAAAATAAAAAATAAGAAAAACTTGAAGAAAAAATATATGAACTTAATTGTATTGGGATAGTAATCCCCTCATTGTTTGTAGGTAATCTCCAGTGAGTGAGGTGCGTACACGTAAGGAATAGAGCCCAAATCCCTAGACTTGTGCCCTAAGCGCTTGGACTCACTCTCGGGTCTTGTTACTTGCTTCAAGCACTTGCCTCGGATGTTAGAAGAAGTAGTTTTGTGTAAAGTAAGTTTGGATTACCTACTCGAATGCCCCAAGTTACTCTAGGAGACTACACCTATGAGCTTGATTAATATAATTTCTTTGTCACTTAACTTTAAAATTTAAAAGATAGAAGACCAAACTCTTGCGATCATTATTGTGTGAAGTTGGTGAACTAGGGGTTGCATTATGTTTGTATGCGAGATGTGCGTTATTTTGCGTTTTATACATGTTCACACTCGTGTTCTTGATTTGATATTGTATTATCTATCGTACTTCCTTTCGACATCGAAGATGACGATAAGATGGATTTTTTTGCTCAGACTCCGTGAGCTTTCGACTATCCGTTGTCGATCGTATGTCTTCACAGACATGGGATGACCTTCTTCTCAAGTTGGTCCCACCTAGTCACGAGGTGAGTCAGACCCAGACTCCCTCGTCTCCCAGCCCTTTAGTTGAGGCAAACTCCTACCTAAAGTTTTCGTCTATTTCTCATGTATGTTTTTCATAGAGTTCTTATGAGATTTTTTTCTTTCCAGAGGATTCGAAGATCATGGCTAGAGGGAAGGGACCAGTTGAGGACAAAGTTGTTGAGGATGGATAAACTGATGAGAGACGTACAGATGGTAGCCAGATATAGCTTCTGATATTACTGAGGGGATCCTAGATACACTGCAGCAGATGAGTTTACAGATCGGAGATTAGTGTAACGAGCTGAGAGCTGAGATTACTATGCTGAGAGCAGGAGCCGAGAACCCACCACCACCTACCGTGGTTCCCACTTCTTTGAGAGATGAGTATGACCCGGGAGCTAGGACGCTACACAATTGGATTCGGTTACCAAAGAATCAAGGGTCATACGAGTTGAGACCATCCTTCTTTTATTTTCTTTCCAAGTGCTATAGGAACACTACAGAGGAGTTGTTTTCCTTTATGCAATCGTTCGAGATGATTTATGGTACGCTAGTTTTCCAGGAGTTACGCAGGAGGTTGGTTGCCTCAAGGCCTTCCCCTTCTCCTTAGAAGATAAGGTGCTTTACTCGTTGAGTCACTTAGGGAGGGAGATTTCTGCATGGGACGATCGGAAGTCCACATTCCGGCATAAATATTTTCTTCTAGGATGGAACATGATGAGGAGTCAGATCTCCAATTTCACACAGTTACCACATGAGTTATTCCATGAGTCATGGGATCGATTCAAGGATTTGACAGAGAGATGCCCTCATCATGAGATACCATTGAAGGTGTTTGTGCAGAATTATTTTGGAGGACTCCAGCTGGATATACAGGGCCTAGTGAGTGCTGCATGTGGCGGCAATTATCTGAATAGGGATGTCGAGTTAGTTTGGTCCATATTTGAGGGGATGGCAGAGAATTCACGTGTTGTCGATTCCACTCAGGCATTCCAAAATGACCTACAACCACCACACCTGTGAGAGCATCAGAAGGTGGCGCATGTTTCTTATTCTGAATCACGATCCGACATGGGATTTATTGATGAGAAGCTTACATTAGTCGATGTGATTCAGAAGCAAGTTCAGGATTTACAACTGCTGCGAGAGTTGGAGAAACTCTCATCACTTCCTCAGTAGTTGAGTAATTTGACAAAGAAGATGACCGAGTTGCAGCTTCAGTACCAGCAGTCTCACACTCCTTCTACTTCTCAGCATGTTCGAACATTGTTACCCACCCCTCTCACCCATCAGATACAGTTTGTTCAGAGCGAGCCGATTCAGCTTACTGAGACTACACAGATTGATTAGCATGAGGATCCGTCCACTCTACTGAGATCACTAGACATGGAGATGTTGATGTTGATTCTCATGACACTCTTGAGATCAACGGGATATGGTATGCTCCTATTCAGCCTTCACTACACTTTACTCCTCAAACATACATCACCAGCAGTAGTAGCAGTATAGTCATCTACAACATGGACGTAAACATTTTCAGTACCGATAGCACTACACGCAGCAGCAGTCTCACCAGCACGCATATCAGAGACCACATTCTTTTCAGTATCCTGCTACACATCAGCATACACATCATTAACAGCAGCAGCATCAATCTTCCTTCACAACACATAGATCTCCTCAGCCTTACACACCACAGCAGCACACTCCTAGGCATGAGAGAGTAGATAACCATGGCCACCACACTAAGTCTGAGATGTCTTCACAAGCCCTAGCGATGAACCAAATCATGGATATATTGAGCACACTCCATTACTCACATAGGACAGAGACGGAGTGGGTTAACCATAGCCTGGATGAGTCAACCGTGCCTAAAACCACTCTGCCAACGGAGCCTCGGATGAATCCAAATAACAAGAGTAGGCATTCAAATCAGGTAGACACCACTACGTGTACGATCTCTTTTCCTGATTTTTTATCTAACTTCATTCATCTTCATATCAGGAGTTGTATATCACCACAAGCACTTGATCGAGAGGAGAGGGCGCATGATGAGGAGTGAGAGACAATCCATTATGATCATATACATTATGATGCTGAGGACGAGGACCACCATGATGTCCAGCATGATGATCAAAAAGAGGGGAACAATGCAGAGATAGTAGACATGGACACGAGCGAGTCTGATGATGATACCATGCCAGACCATGCAGATACTCCAGATGCAGATTTTTCTTCCCCTGTTTTAGAGAGTTTTATATGTACTTCTGAAACTCTTGATGTACATGCCGATTCCATTTCTGATGATTTGAATAAAAGTGTTGAGTTTGTTGTTCCTGAGTTTGTTCCTTTTCATGATGCCTTGTATGAAAAAGGGAAGAAAAATGCCAAAAGGAATGTTGTTACTATAGATACTGAGTGATTGATAAAGATCACATCTTTTTAATATTCTACTCCATGATGCCTTGGATCACTTCCCTACGCTCAGGAAACAGTTGAGGAATCGATGTACCACATTGAGGAAGAAGAGATCACGTACAAAGAAACATGTTTTGACCAAGGCCACATCCTGCGCTAGTTAGAAAAGATTAGCAAAGAAGAAGAAGGATTCAGGAGCACATTATGTCAGATGCGAGATATCCCATGTAGTATTCGATCATACTCTATTAGATAACGATTCCTCGATTAGTTTGTTACCATCTTTTTTACTCGACAAGCTCAAGTGATGTCCTCTTTAAAGATTCCGCATGATCCTTCAGTTTGCTGACATATCTGTAAAGAGACCTAGGGGCATTTTAAGGAACATTAGAATGACTATGCAGGGCTTGCAGTACCTAGTGGACTTTATTATCTGGGACATGGATTGCCCTACACAGTTGCACCTTACATCGATCATTCTTGGGAGGCCTTTCTTGGAGATAGTGAAGGCTCTCTTCGATTATGATACACAGAAGGTATATTTTTACGCCGATGGCAAGAAGGTACATATATAGATGGCGAGAGAGAGTCACATACATCTAGTGTCGCATCTACAGTCAGTTCAGATGCCTTGAGTTCTTTAGCCACATGTGATTACATGGATGAGGTTCGTCTTGATGACCTTGAGAGGTATCGAGTAGAGATCCGTGATATCCTAGCAGAGGATGGATCCAAGACTTCAGTTGGAAGTTCTTATGGTGGTACATTATATTTTAGCATGGATGATGATGAGCAGATGGAGCAGACACCTGATGATTTTTATTGCTGATATTTCAAAGCTCGAGAGTTCATAGGAGGGCTCCACTTCAGATGATTTAGAGTCTGATTTTCATTTAGCCAAGTTATTTTCCTCTAGTCATTCTGAGGATGAGCATAGTAGCGAGACAGATGATGTTTTAGACATCTTCTATAGTCCGACTCTGGAGCACATTGAGATGATGGATAACCATATTGTAGATACATTTACCACTAGCACGGATCCTATAACACATACAGATGCGGTTACAGTAGATCCAGATTCTACCTTGCCAGAACTGAAGACCTTACGACCCAATATGAAATATGCTTTCCTTGTGGGTCCACGTCGATAGTTTTTTGTCATTATAAGCTCGTCTTTGACCGAAGAGCAAGAATCTCATATGATGGATATTCTTGAAATAAAACGCAAGGCTATTGGGTGGGGAGTGCATCTGATATGTGGGATAAATCCTGCTTTGTGTTCTCACCACATCTATCTCGATCGGGACAGCAGACCTTCTAGAGAGTTTCAGCACAGGCTGAGTTCGATTTTATGATATGTTGTCAAGAAAGAGGTTACGAAATGGTACGACGCAGGGTTTATTTATCTCATCTCCAACTCTGAATGGGTTACCCCATTACATGTTGTCACGAAGAAGTCGGGAATTCATATGGTAAGAATGAGAGTGGAGAGGAGATTCCAAAGAGAGTAACCACATCGTGGCAGGTGTGTGTTGTTTACAGGAAATTGAATGCCATGATAAAGAAGGGCCACTTCCCTTTACCTTTTATAGACCAGGTCATAGAGAGGTTGGTAGGGAAGGAGTACTTCTGTTTCCTTGACAGTTACTCCGGATACAACCAGGTCACCTCTTGCTCCTGAAGATCAAGAGAAGACCACTTTCGCATGTCCCTTTGGTACGTATGCTTTTAGATGGATGCCCTTTGGATAGTGCAATGCCCTTGCTACATTCCATAGGTGCATGATTGCCATTTTTGCAGAGATGATTGGTGATTTTCTCGAGGTCTTTATGGGTGATTTTTTGGTCTATGGTAGTCATTTGGCGATTGTTTAGCACACCTAGACTAGGTTCTTCATAAATGTTGTGAGGTAGATCTCGTTTTATCGTGAAAAAAGAGACATTTTATGGTTACAAACGGGATCATGTTGGGGTATGTCATCTCCAAAAGAGGCATGGAGGTTGACCCTAGCAAGGTGGAAGTCATCAAGTGTCTGCAGCCACCATCCATCATCTAGCAGTTACGGTCTTTTATAGGGCACGTCAATTTCTACCGATGATCCGTTTAGGAATTTCGAAGATTTCCTGACCATTAACTGAATTATTAGGCAAAGATATCGAGTTATTATTAGATGACAAATGTCTCAGTGCCTTTCTCACATTGAAGGAGATGATTATCAGTGCTCCTATCCTACAGCCACCTAATTGATCTCTTTCCTTTGAGATCATGATAGTTGCCTCAGATTTTAGTCGGGGTTGTATTAGGACAGAGGATGAATGGACTTCTTGTTGCTATCCACTATGTCAGCCGGACTTTATATGATGCTTAGCGCAACTGCACGGTGTCAGAGAAAGAGATGTTGGTAGTGGTATTTGCATTGGACAAATTTAGATCATATCTTCTTGGTTCAAAGATTTAGTTTACACAGATCATTCAGCTATGGGATTTTTTATGGAGATGAAGGATGCCAAGGCACGCCTTCTTAGATGGATTCGCTTACTCCAGGAGTTTGATTTGGACATTAGGGATAACCTTGGGGTAAAGAACGTGGTAGCTGATCACCTCTCTCGATTGCAGATAGAGCAAGCTTCAGATGAGTACACACTAGAGATTGCAGAGAGATTTCCATATGAGAGTATCTTTGTAGTTAAAGAGCTTCCATGGTATGTAGATATAGTAAACTTTCTGTTTACACAGAAGAGTCCACAGGATTGGCTGAAGGACCAAGTCGACAGGCTAGTTTTCGAGGCATGATACTACCATTGGGAAGATATGATTCTTTTTCGTGAGGGATCGAATTGTATCTACATGCAATGTATTACTCCGGAGGAACACAATAGTGTCCTCACCTTTGGGCCATTGCTTAGAGGTAGGGGGACATCATTTAAGAAAAAGGACAGCGCAAAAGGTGCTTCAGAACGGATTTTGGTGGCCGACTCTTACTAGAGATGCTTGCACATTCGTGAAGAGTTATCTAGATTGTCAGGGAGCAGTATGGACAGTCAAATCTAGAGATACGATGTCTATGCGGCATGTAATCATTTATGAGATCTTTGATGCATGGGGCATAGATTTTATGGGATCGTTCCCTTCGAGTAGTTACTTTGAGTATATTCTTCTCACTGCGGATAATGTTAATAGATGGGTGGAGGTTATTCATGCATGAACTGTTGACAGTAGGATAGTGTGCAGGTTCCTGAGGGAACATATTTTTTCATGGTTTGGTATTCCACGTATTCATAATTCAGATGGGGGTAGCCACTTCATTAATAAGGAGGTGAAAAAGCTTGTGAAGAACTACGACATTTATCACAAAGTAGCTTCTCCTTACAACCCACGGACGAACGACATGGCTGAAGTTTTAAATAACGAGGTGAAATCCATTATTTAGAAATTTATACTACCGGATAGGAAGAATTGGTCCCATCTTCTAGACCAGGTTCTTTGGTCATATCGTTCTGCATATAAGACTCCCTTAGGTAATTCACCCTTCAGACTGGTTTATGGGAAGCCAAGCCATTTGTCCATAGAGATCATGCACAAATCTTAATGGGCTATCAGAGAGATTTCATTAGATATGTAGAAAACAGGAGCCAAGAGGAAGATGGATATGAATGAGATAGTAGAGATTCGAAATCAGGCAAACGAGAACACCCACATTTATAAGGACAAAGTGAAGAGATGGCATGATAGACACATTTGACACTAGATTTTTGTCCATGATCAGAAATTCTGGTTGTTCAATGCATGATAAAGAATTTTTCTTGGCAAATTAAAGAGCAGATGGGAATGACCGTACATAGTCAGAATGGTGCACGACAATGGAAGTCTTGCTATATCAGTTGTGTCACCTGGTGCAGAGCCATTCGTGGTGAATGGGCAGATGCTGAAGCACTTCATGGAGACTATTGATCATCTGGCTCGGGTTGAGGTGATCTACTTTGTATAGGATGCAAAACTATTTTCCGCTTCATTTCATCCTATACAGAGACATGTGAGCCTTTCGATTTTCTAGAGTACACCACCACTTGTATATTCTTCGTAGTAAACAACCTTCCCCATTTTTTTGCGCATCTTGTATGGTTAAGATACCATATCCTAAGTATAGGGGGGAGCGATTGCCCATTGATTTGCGCCTTTCGATTTTATTATGTCTACTTTTTTTGTTTTCCTTTCTCTTATACTAATCATTGGTCCCTAACTTTTGGCCACATTCTTTTCTATACTTTGGATACCTTATCCTAAGTATAAGGGGGAGCGAGTGGTTTCGTTGATTTCGTTTATTTTTCTTCCTTTTATTCCTTCATTTGTATATTCCTTTTCCTCAATCACCTTATTTTTGTCTTCCAATATAATTACGATGACCTGATCGTAAGTATAGGGGGATCGATTGACTTCTATTCATTCATTATTTTTCACCCACGTTAACTTAGCACGAGTTATGTCCTCCTTTTTCTCTTTTGATGCTATGAGGATATAGCACAAGCTAACTATAGGGGGAGTATATATTGTATATATACTTGTGTCCATAATTTGTACTTTTATGTATTTTCTTTACCTATAAAATCCATAGAAATTGGGTAAGGGCTAATTTAAAATTCGAATATTTATTTATTTATTATTTATAAAATCCTTGTAAATAAGTAAAATATTTGCAAAATTCTTATTTAAAATTCTTAATTTGAAATATGTATTAAAAATGTGTATTTAATATGAATAATATGTATTTAAAATACTATTTATTAAATGTGTAAAAGTCATTTAATCCATATAAAATTCAGTGTATATAAAACTTGTAAAAATACATTAGTTATTTAATCAAAATAAAATATGGTATTTTATCTTATAAAATTCTTCTACGTAGACTTGTTTATAAAAATTGAAAAATCCATAAAAATGTAAATTTCTAAAATACATAAAAATTACAAAATCCTTAAAATCCACAAAAATGAGTAAATTCAGAAAATATACTTCACAAAAATATGGTTGCATTTGCATTAGCATTTTTTAGAATAAGTTTGATTTCTAGAACTAAAGATTGGGACTAGACTAAAGGATGGAGCTTGATTATGGCCTTTAACTTTCATTGTAAGGAGACTAGTTAGAAACTGGAATTTAGACTCTTCAGGTCATTGACTTAAATCTTTGAGTTCCATGAGACTTCATTGACTTAAATCTTTGAGTTCCATGAGACCATGTTTGGTAAGTGAACATAAACGTGTCTAAGTAGAGTACTTGGTGTCATCTGTTTAAATCTTCATCAGTGAACAAATTTTGGACACATGCACTTTGCACTTAGCTTGATTTGCATGGGATCGTGAAGGACAGTTCATTTTAGTGGTGCGTTTTCATCCTTGTCTAGTGGCACGGAAGTCTAAAGACAAGAGTTGTGGGGTCGAAATAATGCTTCGTATGTGAGAAGTATCTGATCCCACAATTTTTCCAAGACCTCAAAAAATGGACGGAATGAAAAGATGATATATACGTCGAGGCACAAAAAGATTGATGCAGTGTAAGCAACATTACAAAGCCAATTCAAAGAAGAAGCCACCAAATACAAAGATGACCACAATGGTCCAAGCTTCTACTAAAAAGCATGCACGTCTTAGTGGAGAAGAATATATAGTTGGTGGTCAACTCCAGAAAAATGAAAGGCTCACAAGTCTTTGTATAGGAGAAAATGAAGTGGAAGAGTAGACATAAGTTCTGTACAAAGTAGATCACCTCAACCTGGACCATACTGGATTGTTTGTTGTACTCGTGTGTAGCGATCCCTGGCTGAAAAAGTAGAGCTGCTTCTGTGAGTGAACGTTATGTATGGAATAGGTCTCTCTACTGGAATACACATCTCTAGAGTCGGACTACAGAAGGTGTCTATATGTGTATCCATCACACCATCAAACTCTCTACGCTAAATAGACTGTATGATCTATGGAATATAATCAGCTGACTCTCATGCTGAATATGTGTACTCTCAATCTGCAGCACTGAGATGCCTATTGCAACTGAATTCTCATCTGTATCTAATGTGAACTCTATATCCGTATGTAAACAGTCATCTAAAGAACTAGGTACTGATCTACCCCATCCTCCTATAGGATATCGTGGGTATCAAAATAAACACTCTCAAGATCAAGAGATTGTGTCTCATCTATGTGCTAGCAATCATATGCAGGACTAGTGTTCTCTGAAGTAAATGACAGTACAGATCTAGGACTGCTACATCCTCTCATCATCTCAATGTGTATCTCTCCACTTTCTGTACGAAAAGATACTCTCCCAATATCATAATCAAAGAGCTCTCTCGTTGTCTGCAAGAAAGGCCTCCCGAGAATGATTGGAGCGAGGTGTAACTGCGTAGGGCATGCCATATCTAGGACAATAAAGTCCAATGGAAACTACAAGCCCTGAACAATCACGTTAATGTTCCTCAGCACTCCTTTAGGTCTCTTCACAGATTGATCTGCAAACTAAAGTATCGCTCATGATTTGTAAAGAGGACCTAGATTGAGCTTATCAAGCAGAGAAGATGGAAGCAAATTAATTGAAGAACCATTATATAAGAGAGTATAATGGAATGCCGCATCTGTAGTCTGGCGTGTGACAAAGTGAGTACCAAAATCTCTCTTCTTATTAGGTACCTTATTCTGAATAGCACTTGAAGTCGCCTTGATCAATACATGCTTCTGAACTTGTGATTTCCTTTTCCTGCAAGTTGCATTTGTTCCTCAACTGATTCTTGAGCGTAGGAAAGTGATCTAAGACATCATGAAGTGGAATCTTAAGAAAACAGTGTCCTTCAATAAACGATCAGTTTCTGGAGTGACAACATTCTTTTTGGTATTTTTCTTTCCTTTTATACACAAAGCATCGGGAAAGGAACAATCTTAGGAATGACAAAATTCTGTTTATACTCATCATAAAAAACAATCAGTGTGTACATCGAGAGTCTCAAAAGTATTTACAAAACTCTCTAAAATAATAGAAGAAAAATATGCATCGGGAGTATATGTATGGTTTAGTGTGGTATCATCATTTGACTCACCTATCTCCATGTCTACTGTCTCTACATCGCTCCCCTCTCTCTGATCATCATGGTGATGGATATAATGTCGGTCTCCATTATGGTGGTCCTCCTACTTGACATCAGAATTGAAACATCGATGTCATCATGGATCAGCTCTCGCTCCTCATCATGTGTCCTCTTCTCCTCTCGGTTAGGTGCTCGTGGTGATTTACCACTCTTGAGATGAATGAACTAAGATAAAAAATTTAGGAAAAGATATCGTACATGTAGTGTTGTCTACCTGATCTGTGTGCCTCCTCGTGTTGTTTGGATTCAGCTAAGGTTGTGCTGGGAGAGTGGTCTTAGGCGTGGTGTGTCGGGTCTGTTTCAACCCCTTCGAACCCTTGTAATAATTCAGACTGAACAATTTCTGTGGTGTGTCGGGTTTGTTTCAACCCCTTCTGTGTGGTTGGGACCCGACTTGAGTGGCGTAGGACTTAGGCACATATACGCTTATTTTTCTATTATTTGATTGTGCTCGTAATTCTTAGGCCACACATTCACTAACTATACGCACTATAGATCGTTCAACATTAGCCAAATTCTGAAATCAATTCTTCCCGCTAATAGAACTATCTGTTTAGGGCGTTTTCCACCTGCGCATATCATTTAGTGTAATTTAAATTCCTTGTCTTGCATCCCGCATGAAGAACGCGAGGATTCACTGTAAGTCCTTCTCTTAAGCATGCATCATTGATTTACGTTTGCATCGGCTTTTCCGATCCTCCTTTCTCAAAGTTTTACAACTTAGGATCTAAAGGAATTGGGACTGTTCGTTAGGCGTGAATTTTGTGCTCACATAAACTACAGTGATAACCTTAACTTAAAATCAGGACTGCTAATCTAGGTGACTGTAAATAAAATTGACCTAAAATTAACCTGTGTTTGGTGGAGAGAAACCCACTCATTGTTTGTAAGGACAAGATCGCACACCCTAGGGTAGAGCCAAAAACCGAAATACTCCGTTCAGACTACTGATTTTAAACAATTAGCTACTTTTCAGTGAGGGTCTCGGGTAGCCGTTTACGGTCCGACTTCCCTTAGCAGAGTAGGTGGTTTAGAGGACACTGCGGAAGGCTCCGTCCTCAAGTAACACGGGTAGCCGTTTAAACGGTCCGTACTTACACCTATACTAGCTGAGAGTAGGTGCAACTAGTTGTATGATCTCAGGACAGTCTTTGTGAAATATTTCGGCACCTAACAGCTCTGCTTAATCTGCAAGATTGTTTTGTCATTAAATTAAAATTGAAAAGATAAGCGGTCGAACCCTGACGTGCCTTCATCTGTGTTGAGTGGTGAACTTGAGAATTGGCTTGTGTTTGCTTTGTGTCTGCTTCCGTGTAAAGACTCTCTTCATCCTCCTTGTCTTAAAAATTTCTGCTTTTCACTCCTCCGCTAAGGAATCTCTTATCCTTAGCAAAAACCTCATTTAATTCCAACACTTAACTCTAAACTCTTCCTTTCTGAAGGTGAATCATAATGCCTCCAAAGAAGAACTTTGGGGACGATGAGAACGACAATGACCCTATCCCAACACTCTTGGCTAGGATAACAGCTGCTGAACAAACCAATGAACTACTTAGGACGCAGTTGGTAATAATACAACAAGGCGATGCTGCTATGGAAGATACGTATCTCCCAGAATTAGATGAAGACTATAATTGGTTGAGACCTGTCCCCCCTGAGGATGCGTTCGAACACAAACCATATTTCCTTGCACTGTTTCCAAAGTTCGGAGGAAATAACCATGAAGAACCATATATCTTCCTCCGCGACTTCGAGTTAGTCTGTGCTAACCTCTGCCACCCTAGGGTTAGCCAGGACTACATAAGGTTGAGAGCTGTCCCCTTCGCCTTGACTGATAAGGCGGCTTACTGGCTGAAAAATCTAGGGGAAATAGTCACTACATGGGCCACATTCAAGACTCTGTTTTTAAAGAAATTCTACCCAGTTAGTAGAATTAATCAAATGAGGATCAAGCTCACGAGTTTTACCCAACGCCCGAGCGAACCATTTCATGAAACCTGGGAAAGATTCACAGTATAGAAATGCCCAGGACACGGGATAAGTAAAATGATGCTGGTCCAAAGTCTTGTGAGCGGGCTGAACCCTAAGACTCAAGGATTGGTTAGTGCATCCTGCGGAGGAAGCTACATGGGGTGCCACGAGGACACCGTCTACAAGGTGTTCGAAAGACTTGCTGAATCTAGTCGTGCACAAGCTACTGGCCGGGCTTACAAAGTCGGCTCCAAAAAGATGGTGAATAATCTGACAACCGACCACAATGCTGATATGGGAATAATAGCTGATAAGCTAACTATGGTTGAGCAGATTTATAAAAAGGTGGATGAGATCCATAAATCATCTGATATGGAGAAATTAGCTAAATTGCCTAAACAAATGGAGGAATTGGCTGACAGGATATCAAAGATTGCACCCCCCGCACCCATACACCAAATTCACTACATTCAAGGTCAAGGGGTAGGGCAACATAGCCATTGGGGTGGAGACCAAGTCTTGTCCTCTCAAACTGATGAAACCTCCGCTCAGACTGATTTTGAGGAACCTCCACAGGTCATAGAGATAAACGGAGTCTGGTATAATTTGGAACCGGTCAATCGCTAAGGCCAAAACTCTACTCCAAACCCTCGTCCACCACAAGCCCAACCTTAACTGCAGCAGAGGCAGCAACACCGCACGGGTTATCAAAACCCACAACCTCAGTGATGAAACTCGATTTCATCATCTTTATTTTTCATTTTTAACCCCCTTGCTTAAGCTGAGTGTCAATAAAACCCAGTTAAAGTTTTGTAATTAACAGAGTCCTAAATAAATTAAAAACCACAAAAAATGACAAAATGAAATTCATGGTTTTTTTAGACTTAAAAATACCATCAAAAATATTTTGGGTCTTTATTTGATTTCATTTCCAGTTTTGGTCAACATGAAACTTGTAGATCTTGTCAAGATCTACAACTTTCATGTTTTGAGTTTTCTCAAATTCGGCCAAATTAACCTCCAAAAATCAAAAATACTTTCGCAATAATCTGATTGGGCCACGTGGCCCATTCTGGGGGCGCCACGTGGCCCGGCTCTTCTTGTCTTATCCGCCTGTGATTTGGACCGTCAGATCTCCTCCTGAGATCCAACGGTCACAAACGTTCCATGCACGCCTATGACCTCAGCCTTTGATCTTCACCCGCCTTCAATCCGGACCACTCATTTGCGCCTTAAGCTGAGCACACCACGTGGCGCGTTGTGCGCCCTTTGATTGCGCCCCAGATCTCTCATCCAAGCCGCTTACTCCGCCCTCTGTTTCTAACCGATCGATCAACTCCTGCAACCCATCTAGGTCGTCATTTGGCGCCTCATTCTCTATGCGCCACGTGGCTCCATCGCTGCCTCTCGATCATATCGGTCGAGATCTGATCTCACCCGTCGCTTAGCACCTAATTGTCAGCCGTTGGATCTCCAGATCCAATGGCCGACAGCTATCGTCTACCTCGATCAGCCCACTCGCCCACGTTCTCCACTGCGCGAAACCCTCTCCCCTTTCCCATTATCGCCGACTCCTCTGACCCACTCTTCCTTCGCTAACCACCGCACGACATTCCCCAGTCTTCCTTCTACCTCGCGAGTCACCCCACGAACCTCGATGATCTCCCAGTCATCCCCTATCACCCTCTAAAACCACGTCGACCACTTCCACGACCAGCCACCTTCCCCTTCAAATACACCGGTCCCCCCTCCATTCGCCGGTGTCCGCCTTTACGAGGGAGATCGCCCAGCCCTCCTCCGTCTCCCTGTGACAGGGGGAGGCGGAGGATAGAGCGATGACAACGAAACCTCCCCAGTGAGACCCTCCGCCTTGAACGGCGGAGCTGCGGCACCCTAGCGCCGCCCGAGCTCGCTGGGATGGCCGCCCAGCATGTTGCGAAGAGCCGAGCTCCTTTTGGAGCTCAAGAACAAGCCCTTCGACCCGCCATTGCCCAGGTAAGATCTCTGATCTTCTCTTATTTTTCTTCTTATTTTTTGCCTAATTTTCTTAGCTTCTTCACGCACTCCCCTTGCTCCATTATCACCTCTCGAGCTTCGCAGCTCTGCCCCCTTTCACGCGCACCCCTTTCCGCTCACCTTCTCAGCTCCTCCATACCTCGTCGCTTCTGACCCACCTCCTCCGCCGCGAGGCAGAGGAGCTCCGAGCTCCTCGACATTCTTCACCCCGACGAGCTCCCATTTCGCTCACTCACGCAACCACTTCCCGTGCTTCGGCTATAGGACTAACTTTGCAGGTCACCCTCTCAATGATCGGAGCGTCGCCGGAGGCCACTTCTTCTCAGCCGTTCTCGACTCCAGTGATCTGGTGGTCTTCGCCAGAGGGACCATCGCCTCGCCCGAGCTCTAAGCTTCATCGACGATCCTTCAGTAGCATCGGGCGAGCTCCACCGTGCCCAGGAAGGAGCAGAGGAGCTGGAGCTCCCTCGCCGGAGCTTGGCTCCCGCCGCCAGCAACAGAAGAAGGAGAACGTACATGCGCCGTTGGATGATTCCTCCAGGCGTTCATCCAACGGCTGAGGGACGGCCACGTCGCCTACAGCGGAGTTCATCCAAGCCATCGGATCATGTTGATCTGGTGGTTCATACGCAGCCATGTGTCCTCCCCAGAGCTTCTCCGGGCCTGAGCGTCCGAACCACAGGCGAACCTCCTTCCGAGCCTCTCCGAGCCTGCAGCGAGCCAAGCCTGAGTCCGAACCAAGCCGAAGCAGCCGAGCCTCTGCCGAGCCTCCTTCCAAGCCTAGATAGCACGTGCATCGCACATGCTACTCTGGGTAAATTGTAGAGCAGCCCACGAACTTCTCCAAATTTGCAAACAGGTCCCCGCGCGTTTGGTAAATTTACAGGGAAGGACTCGCGCCTTATTTTTATTACATTTCAGTCCCTCCCAGGGACCTTTTTGTAGTTATCTTTTCATGTTTCTTTTCAGTTATGCCCTTGCTTTCCTTTATGCATATCTTGAGCACCGTAGCTCCGATTAAGTTGATTTCAGTTTCATTTTAACGCTTGTTTGACGTACTTTTTAATGGCATATTTGTTCTCTTGATATTGACACTTTGATCTCAATGTTTTTTTAATTAACTTTAGTGTTTTTTTTATGCCTTCTGATTAACCTGACACTTTATGTCAAATGAGTTGTTGCTTCATTTAAATCTGAAATCAACTTTGGTTTAGTTGGCTCATCCTTTTAACCTAGGGCATATTTCCATTGCATTTTCATTGCATTTCATGGCATTTATTTGCATGATAAAAATGTTTAAAAAAATGCATGTTTACTTTTAATGCATTGTTGTAGTGTCTTTGCATTGCTTTGACCTATAGACCTTTAGTTCAACACTTAATTAAATAAACTCAAATCCGATCAATACGAGAGAGGCTCGTGTCCCTGAGTTCGATCTTGGTTTTTGCCAAGTAAAAATAAATAATGACCATCGCATTCTTATTTGACATGTATCAATGAGATGGTCTCTTTGATGACCAAAATCGGCCCGACTACGATGATGATCCCGAGTGCTAAAAACACTCTCTTAAAGGGTCGATTTAGCGGCTCATCAAATGGCGCCGTTGCCGGGAACACGGCTCATTTCTTACATTTTTTGGATTTTTGTTTGTTTAATTTAGTGTTCCTTTTTTATAGGTCAAATGATCACATATTTTGCACATAAAATTTTTTCTTTCTTATTTGATATCTAACCATTGTTCTTGTAGCAAGGACCTTGATGGATCAAGGAGGCGAGGAGCAGTACGCTCCCCGTTGCGAGGAGCCGCAGGAGCATGCTAGGAGCAGATAAGGAAAAAAAAGAAAAAAAATGTATCGCATTTTTTGTTTGCATTTTATTGTAATAATTTGTCTTTTACAGCGGTCTTCGATTGAAGACTCGCGATTGTAATCGAACGATCATGGTTGTGTGGGGATCGTCCCCACTTGAGTGTCGACCTAGGACTAGGCACACGGCTCTCCGAGCTCATTTTATTTTTTTTCATATTTTTATGTGCTTGATCGTAGGTAGGACACATTAAAATATAGACGCACGTAATCTCGCCTCACTTAGCCAAATTTAAATGGATATCATTCCCCGCTAATAGATGCATGATTAGGTGCGGTTTTATTCGACTTGCATACATTGATTTTGGTTTTCAAGACGGCCCTAGTTTTTTCACGGATTTATCGTCAAATCACTGCATGATTTCTCGCTTAGCCTAGATCGCGTTTTTGTATCGAATACATGTTTTTCTCGGCTTTCATTTCCTAGCTTGATCACCTAGGATTAATGGAAAATGAAATGAACGGTAGACGATGATTTCCTGATTGATGTGCTAACCTTAATTCAGTGATAATTCTAAATAAAATTGGGACTGTTAATTGCAAGTCAACCAAAAAAATGGAGTAAAATTCGGTTTTGGGAGAGCAACACCCTCGGTTACGCGTTGGTTTTTATTCCACATTTTTCTCCGCGTAATTATCTGACGTTTTATCACCAATAAAACCGACAAGATAATCAACCAACCTTGGTTGGTTTCATGTGTGAGTTGGTGAAACTAAGGGTTTGCTTGCTTGATTGAGCCATGTTTGTTGCGACACACACCCCAAAACCTTAGTCCCTCCATTTCATCTCCGAAGATTCATCCGCTCCCTTGTATATCCATCCCTCTTCTTCGTTCACCTTGGGTCTCTCCCAACATCAAATTCCATATTTATACTTAGGCTAATCTCAGCCTAAGTATAGGGGGGACCCGAGTCCCTGTGATTTCTCTACTCCTCTTTTCTTGCCTTTATACTTAGGTTATTTCTAACCTAAGTATAGGGGGAGCCCCTCTTAGCTCCCGTATATTTCGCTATACTTAAATGGACCTATGTACTTGTAACATCTAGTGTTATGAGGACATAGCAAAGTTTAAGTATAGGGGGTATACCATATATACCGTATACTTACTTTAGCTATAATCTGAAAAATTTAAAAATTTTTGGCTAAGGTAAAAATCGTTGGACTAAGAGAACTCAAATGATTTCGCGACTTTTCGATATTATGTTATGCTATTTTTATAAAAATATTTTCGAAAATTATTTTTGAAAATGTTTTGAAAACTTTTTATTTTGTGTGACATGGTTTTGAAAAATCGCCTTCTCTTTTCAAGGAAAGTTGAGTTTAACTCGTGTTTTAACCTTCATTAAAATCCATAAAAAAATGCGAAAAACCACAAAACCCTTTAGGAGCCGTTAGTGACTACTAAACCCAATTAAG
Source organism: Ottelia alismoides (assembly GCA_037367405.1). Lineage (NCBI taxonomy): Eukaryota > Viridiplantae > Streptophyta > Magnoliopsida > Alismatales > Hydrocharitaceae > Ottelia > Ottelia alismoides. The sequence continues at coordinate 263,296 of JAZKJV010010115.1, forward strand.
TAAGCCGCATTCAGTGAGGGTTCACCCTTAGCAGATTGGATGGTTTATAGGACATCGCGCAAGGCCCCGTCCTCAAGCAACGGGCTTCGGCCTGTACTTACATCCATACTGGCTGAATTGCAGATGCTTAATTGAGTTTAGAAGTTCTAATATCTCTTAAAGTTAAAAAATGAAATAAAAAATGTGTCTTGTTTTTGAATGAAGAAGTTGGATTAGTCCTCTACACTTACACTTTCACCCAGGATCTGAACTGGTCAAGGAGACTTAGCTTTTTGAGGTCTTTGAGATTTTTGGTTAACCAGCCTTAGCCTTCAGGGTCATTGACTTAATCGTCCACATTCCTCGAGGTTTCTAGATTTGCATGCTATATTCCATGCTTAGTCTCAGACATAAAGAATATGATCAGCACATCACATGCACGACTGCGGTTTTTGATGAGATGAGTTGATTTTTCACCTGAGGGATTGGGATGAGGAAGTCAAGTTTGGACTTGATCTAATGATGCTCGAGGATGGGATAAAGTCTTTGGAGGCTTCATGACACCTGAGTGTCAGCAATATTAGCCAGTATGAGAACTTGGTTCTTATACTAATCTCTTGATATTGACCTAAGTACCAGGGTGTGAAATAAATAAAAAAATGTTGATCAGTGTGCGCCAACTTTTGGTAAAAGCAGTGGAGCTAGCCACAAATTATACAAGTCAAAGAAATTTCAAAGAAAAGCTCTCATTCCACAAAGTTACATATCAAAGAGCTTCCACCAAAGGCGAGCGCTCCCAAACTTTTCAAAGTGTCCACTTGGACCACCGCTATTAGGACCAGGAGTCGGGCTTGCACCAAAAAAGGGCTCTGCATCGTAAATGCTACAAGTCTGGGTGTCGAAGGTACGATAGGTACTCAAAAGAGACACACCCCGGTGTACTCCCAGGAAAATAAGTGCAGACGGCTCCAACTTCTCTTGACGGACGCACTGATCATCACCAAAAAAATGTGTTGCGTAAAAAGGCACTAGAGAGAATCCTTGTTCCAATGAGAGGGAGAGAAGAATTGACACAATCCCATGCCCTCCATTTCTGGCCTACCATCTACATTTTCTAAGTCTGACAACTAAAGAGACAATGGACTGAATGCAAGATTTGATTTATTCCCTAGTGCTGAGGATTGGGTCCTTAGGAGATTTTCTCGGACCAAGATTTTGGGTGACGAATTGACTCTACTCTCAGAATTGCAGTCAACACTAAACTTCATATCCTTTAGTTTATATATACATCAGAGAGAGTCTAGAGAAGTAGAGGAATTGGAAGCCTCTTGATTAAGGCTGAGTTGAGCTCTAGAATTTTGGATCTCTAAAGTCGAGTCGACTTGATCAGATTGGATCTTGTATTCACATGCACAAGGGGGTTAATCCAACTTAGTCATTCTTTTTGATGCTCGAGGACGAGCATAGTTTAAGTATAGGGGGGTGATGAAACTCGATTTCATCATCTTTATTTTTCATTTTTAACCCCCTTGCTTAAGCTGAGTGTCAATAAAACCCAGTTAAAGTTTTGTAATTAACAGAGTCCTAAATAAATTAAAAACCACAAAAAAATGACAAAATGAAATTCATGGTTTTTTTAGACTTAAAAATACCCTCAAAAATATTTCGGGTCTTTATTTGATTTCATTTCCAGTTTTGGTCAACATGAAACTTGTAGATCTCGTCAAGATCTACAACTTTCATGTTTTGAGTTTTCTCAAATTCGGCCAAATTAACCTCCAAAAATCAAAAATACTTTCGCAATAATCTGATTGGGCCACGAGGCCCATTCTGGGGGCGCCACGTGGACCGGCTCTTCTTGTCTTATCCGCCTGTGATTTGGACCGTCAGATCTCCTCCTGAGATCCAATGGTCCAAAACGTTCCACGCACGCCTATGACCTCAGCCTTTGATCTTCACCCGCCTTCAATCCGGACCACTCATTTGCGCCTTAAGCTGAGCGCACCACGTGGCGCGTTGTGCGCCCTATGATTGCGCCCCAGATCTCTCATCCAAGCCTCTTACTCCGCCCTCTGTTTCTAACCGATCGATCAACTCCAGCAACCCATCTAGGCCGTCCTTTGGCGCCTCATTCTCTATGTGCCACGTGGCTCCATCGCTGCCTCTCGATCATATCGGCCGAGATCTAATCTCACCCGTCGCTTAGCACCTAATTGTCAGCCGTTGGATCTCCAGATACAACGGCCAACAGCTATCGTCTACCTCAGTCAGCCCACTCGCCCACGTTCTCCACTGCACGAAACCCTCTCCCCTTTCCCATTATCGTCGACTCCTCTGACCCACTCTTCCTTCGCTAACCACCGCACGACATTCCCCAGTCTTCCTTCTACCTCGCGAGTCACCCCACGAACCACGATGATCTCCCAGTCATCCCCTATCACCCTCTAAAACCACGTCGACCACTTCCACGACCAGCCACCTTCCCCTTCAAATACACCGGTCCCCCCTCCATTCGCCGGCGTCCGCCTTTACGAGGGAGATCGCCCAGCCCTCCTCCGTCTCCCTGTGACAGGGGGAGGCGGAGGATAGAGCGATGACGACGAAACCTCCCCGGTGAGACCCTCCGCCTTGAACAGCGGAGCTGCGGTGCCCTAGCGCCGCCCGAGCTCGCTGGGATGGCCGCCCAGCATGTTGCGAAGACCCGAGCTCCTTTTGGAGATCAAGCACAGGCCCTTCGACCCGCCATTGCCCAGGTAAGATCTCTGATCTTCTCTTGTTTTTCTTCTTATTTTTTGCCTAATTTTCTTAGCTTCTTCACGCACTCCCCTTGCTCCATTATCACCTATCGAGCTTCGCAGCTCTGCCCCCTTTCACGTGCACCCCTTTCCGCTCACCTTCTCAGCTCCTCCATACCTCGTCGCTTCTGACCCACCTCCTCCGCCGCGAGGCGGAGGAGCTCTGAGCTCCTCCACATTCTTCACCCCGACGAGCTCCCATTTCGCTCACTCACGCAACCACTTCCCGTTCTTCGGCTATAGGACTAACTTTGCAGGTCACCCTCTCAATGATCAGAGCGTCGCCTGAGGCCACTTCTTCTCAGTCGTTCTCGACTCCAGCAATCTGGTGGTCTTCGCCAGATGGACCATCGCCTCGCCCGAGCTCTAAGCTTCATCGACGATCCTTCAGTAGCATCGGGCGAGCTCCACTGTGCCCAGGAAGGAGCGGCGGAGCTGGAGCTCCCTCGCCGGAGCTTGGCTCCCGCCGCCAGCAACAGAAGAAGGAGAACGTACAGGCGCCGTTGGATGATTCCTCCAGGCGTTCATCCAATGGCTGAGGGACGGCCATGTCGCCTACAGCGGAGTTCATCCAAGCCATCGGATCATGTTGATCTGATGGCTCATACGCAGCCACGTGTCCTCCCCAGAGCTTCTCCGGGCCTGAGCGTTCGAACCACAGGCAAACTTCCTTCCGAGCCTCTCCGAGCCTGCAGCAAGCCAAGCCTGAGTCCGAACCAAGCCGAAGCAGCCGATCCTTTGCCGAGCCTTCTTCCAAGCCTAGATAGCACGTGCATCGCACATGCTACTTTGGGTAAATTGCAGAGCAGCCCACGAACTTCTCCAAATTTGCAAACAGGTCCCCGCGCGTTTGGTAAATTTACAGGGAAGGACTCGCGCCTTATTTTTATTACATTTCAGTCCCTCCCAGGGACCTTTTTGTAGTTATCTTTTCATGTTTCTTTTCAGTTATGCCCTTGCTTTCCTTTATGCATATCTTGAGCACCGTAGCTCCGATTAAGTTGATTTCAGTTTCATTTTAACGCTTGTTTGACGTACTTTTTAATGGCATATTTGTTCTCTTGATATTGACACTTTGATCTCAATGTTTTTTTTAATTAACTTTAGTGTTTTTTATGCTTGTTGATTAACCTGACACTTTATGTCAAATGAGTTGTTGCTTCATTTAAATCTGAAATCAACTTTGGTTTAGTTGGCTCATCCTTTTAACTTAGGGTATATTTCCATTGCATTTTCGTTGCATTTCATGGCATTTATTTGCATGATAAAAATGTTTAAAAAATGCATGTTTACTTTTAATGCATTGTTGTAGTGTCTTTGCATTGCTTTGACCTATAGACCTTTAATTCAACACTTAATTAAATAAACTCAAATCCGATCAATACGAGAGAGGCTCGTGTCCCTGAGTTCGACCTTGGTTTCTTGCCAAGTAAAAATAAATAACGACCATCGCATTCTTATTTGACATGTATCAATGAGATGGTCTCTTTGATGACCAAAATCGGCCCGACTACGATGATGATCCCGAGTGCGAAAAACACTCTCTTAAAGGGTCGATTTTGCGGCTCATAACCAACACCAAAGCCAACAAGGGCAATATCAGCGACCTCAGGCCAGGAAGGGCCAAGGGTCCTCCTCTTCTGCTATCTCTCCAGAACTCCAGCGAGTGCTGGATGAGCTTCATGATATGAGAGTCGACATAAATCGACTCTCTCGTTGGAGAGATGAGGTGACTGCACCCCAGACCGTGATTCCAGCTCAAGTCCAAGCTAACCCAAATAGCCTTGGACACAATCAGGTATTAATCTCTGACTATTCCGTACCTGAGCTTAAGCCCTCCTCAAATAATAACTCTTATCATATCTCTCTTAGGAGCGGAAGGACCGTATTTATGCCTGATCGAGGGAAGGAACATGAAGACATAGCCCCAGTGTCCACCAATTCACACAACCCTAGGGGAATTGACAAAGGAAGACAGGAGGAGAAAGAACAAGTCCCACCCACACCACCCGGATATAATGGAGAGTCTGAGTCTGAGTCAGACAGAGAAATGCCACCAAGACACCACCCTCTAACAACAAATTTTCCTGTTTTTAGTCCGAGTCAGAGTCCTGTAAGAAATTTTTCATTCAATAAAAGTGATGATGTTGATCACAACAAATCTATTCCTTTCCCCTGTGCTCTTACGGCAGGAAAGAAGAAAAACATAAAAAACCAAATAAATGATGAAGAGATGGCCCGCATCTGTAAGGAAAATATTAAGGTCACTCTGTCCCTAGACGAGATGACAGAAAGAGACTCGACTTTTCGAAAATACCTGAAGGTGAGATGCACACCAACTAGGGCCAGCAAACAAACTCCTATCCGAACAAAGAAACACATACTCTAAGTTGCCACATCTCGTCTTATAAAAAATGAGCTGCCAAGGAAGAAAAGAGACATGTGGGATCACTTTGTCACTAGTCACATCAAGGAAATCAAGTTTGCAAGAACATTATTAGACAATGGATCATCCATCAATCTCATGCCCACAACCCTATATGAACATCTAAATCTAGGTCCTCTTAAGCAATCTGCAGTCGTACTTCAATTCGTAGACACATCAACTAAGAAACCTAGGGACGAGATTCAAAACATCATCATCAACATAGAGGGACAAAACTACCCAGTGGATTTTACAATTCTTGACATGGATGTCCCTAGAAATTGGAAAGATTCCCAGATGATACTAGGGCGACCCTTCCTTAGGACTGCAGGAGCAATATTTGATTACACATCAGGGAGAATCCAGTTTGGAAAAGTGAAACTTAAAATGCAGCAAACTAGGTTCCAAAGACCTGACACTGAGTCGACCACCGAGTCTGAAAAATCAGAAACTGAGACTGAAATCACAGAAGCAACAGTTGGGCCCTGAAGACAAAACCCAACCGCTATGATAGAATCAACCTCATTTAGAGAGGAAATTGTTGATGATTTAGTCTGCCAGCTCATTCATGCATCTACCTATACTCTAGGAGACTCAGAGGCCCCTCTGGACCTGTCAGTCCATTCCCCTTATGGAATATCCTTGAGTGAGGTACACAAATCGGACGCGGCGCTTGCCATACCACATTCCATCATTAGCGATCCGATCCTAGAAATAACCACAGTGAAGGCCAATATGGATACACCACAAGCATCCACATCACAACAAGAAGCATCACTGAGGGGACCAGATTCGAGCAACATCATTGACCTTTCTGAACTCAAACCATTGCCCCCTTCACTTAAGTATGCCTTCCTTGCCGGAGAAAAGGGACAGTTTCCGGTCATTATCAGTTCACAACTGTCCGAAGAGCAGGAGATCCGCCTGCTTAATGTTTTGGAGAAAAACCGCAAGGCTATAGGCTGGAGATTGTCTGATCTCCCAGGGATTAACCCAGCCCTGTGCTCACACCATATTTACTTGGAAGATAATGCTAAACCCTCCTGTGAATGCCAACGTAGATTGAATCCAAACTTACGGGAAGTGGTTAAGACTGAGATCGAAAAATGGTGTAAAGTTGGGTTCATATATCCCATCTCCGACTCCAAATGGGTGTCACCTTTGCATGTAGTCCCGAAAAAGTCAGGACTTTAGATTATCACCAATGAGGAGGGAGAAGAGATTACGACACGGGTACCTACGTCGTGGCGTGTCTGTGTGGATTACAGGCGCCTGAATGCTGCAACGAAGAAGGATCACTTTCCGCTGCCTTTTATTGATCAAATCCTGGAGAGATTGGCAGGGAGAGAATACTTCTATTTCTTAGACGAGTACTCGGGCTACAATCAGGTAGCCATCGCCCCCGAGGACCAGGAAAAGACTACTTCTACATGTCCCTTCGGCACATACGCATTCAAGTGAATGCCTTTTGGGCTTTGCAATGCCCCCGGCACCTTTCAGCGATGCATGATTGCGATTTTTGCCGACATGGTTGGGGATTTTCTGGAGGTCTTCATGGATGACTTCTCAGTCCATGGTGATTCATTCGATGATTGTCTAGCGCACCTGGATCGAGTCCTCCAAAAGTGCAAGGAAGTGAATATGGTGCTCTCTTGGGAGAAAAGCCATTTCATGGTGAAAGAGCGCATTGTACTTGGGCATGTCATCTCCAAGAAGGTATTGGAGGTTGACCCTGCCAAAGTTGATGTGATCAAAAAGCTTGAGCCACCTACAAATGTGAAACAAGTACGGTCTTTTCTAGGGCATGTCGGATTTTACAGGAGATTTATCAAAGATTTTCAAAAATTGCCCGACAGCTAACTGACCTTCTTGGGAAAGACACTGAATTCCTGGTAAATCATAAGTGTCTAGAAGCCTTCGAATTACTCAAGAGAAGGATCATTGAGACTCCCGTCCTACAAGCTCCCGATTGGTCTCTTCCCTTCGAGATCATGACAGACGCATCCGATTTCGTTGTAGGGGTTGTATTAGGACAACGAAAAGATGGAATCCCGTATGTTATTCACTACGCAAGCAAAGTTTTAGACCCTGCTCAGAAAAATTACACTGTGACCGAAAAAGAAATGCTTGCTGTGGTTTTTGCCTTGGAAAAATTTCGATCAATACTTCTAGGATCTAAGGTGACAGTTTACACAGACCACTCTGCCATTCGCTATTTAATGGCCAAAAAGGATGCAAAAGCATGACTTCTAAGATGGATTCTACTGCTTCAAGAGTTTGATTTGGAGATTAAGGACAAACCTGGCGTTAAGAATGTCGTGGCTGCTCATTTATCACGGATTGAACATAACAAAATTTCGGAATCTGAATCCATCCGTGAAACCTTCCCAGACGAGTCAATTTCTGCTATTGACTCACTCCCTTGGTATGTAGACACGGTGAATTATCTCGTCACCAATGAAGTTCCTCAAGGTTGGCCCAGAAACAAAATCGATCGACTCATATCTGAAGCGAGACACTATCATTGGGAAGATCCTTTCCTTTTCTTTGAAGGACCGGATTGCATATGGAGAAGATGTATTCCTCAAGAGGAATATCAAAGTATCCTCAATCTATGCCACACCTTGGAGGCGGGAGGACATCACTCTGGGAAGAGGACCGCTGAGAAGATATTGCAATGTGGATTTTACTGGCCGACCTTGTTTAAGGATGCTTACAATTTTGTGAGGTCGTGCCCCGTCTGTCAGAGAATGGGAGGAACCATTGGTTTCAAAGATGCCATGCATATGCAACCAGTGATCATCTGTGATGTATTCGATGCATGGGGCATTGACTTTATGGGCCCATTCCCTAATAGTCAAGGATTTAAATATATTCTTCTCGCGGTAGATTATTTATCAAGATGGGTGGAGGCTATCCCTACTCGAGCTGCAAATAGCAAAACTGTTTGCAAGTTTTTGAAAGACCATATTATTTCGAGGTTTGGAATTCCAAACGTTTTAATATCTGATGAGGGAAGCCACTTTGTCAACTGGGAGGTGAAGAAGTTGACTAAGGAATACGGCATCGAGCACCGTGTTGCTACTCCTTACCATCCACAATCCAATGGCATGGCCGAGGTGTCAAACAGGGAGGTTAAAGGAATTTTACAGAAGCTCGTTCGCCCTGACAGGAAGAACTGGTCCCAACTCCTGGACCAAGTTCTATGGGCTTACCGGACGGCTTATAAGACCCCATTGGGCACCTCTCCATTTCGAATGGTATATGGAAAGCCATGCCATTTGCCCGCAGAACTCGTGCATAAATCAGAATGGGCAATCAAAAAGATTAATTGGAACTGTCACCAAGGAAAGAAGAACCGAGAGATGAATTTGAATGAACTGTCTGAAATCCGAAATTTTGCTTACGAAAACAGCACCATCTACAAGGACAAAGTAAAGAGATGGCATGACAAGAACATTCGAACAAAGATCTTTGTCCCAGGGCAGAAAGTTTGGCTATTTAATGCAAAATTGAAAATTTTCCCAGGGAAATTGAAATCAAGATGGACGGGACCCTTCATTGTAAGAGAGGTACACAATAATGGGAGTGTTGAGATCTCAGAGACCGCAGATAGTGCGCAAACAACTATGGTCAACGGTCAGCTGCTTAAACATTTTGTCGAATCCAACGAACAATTAGTACAAGTTGAACAGATCTCATTCACTCAGGGCATAGATTTTGACGAAAAATTTGATCTGCCCAGATAGCACACCTCTCTGGAACCTACACTCTCTTGTACATCCGCAAATCTACCCGGTACCCCATCTTTAATTATCCGATTATACTCAAGCTGACCAGAGCTTAAGTATAGGGGGACCGCTACCATTGTTTATACATCACTTCTCTTCTTTTTAACCCATCTATACTGAGTACGAGCTATGTCAACATTTCACTTTGTGCCATGGGGGCATAGCACAAGCTAAGTATAGGGGGGTGTGTTTGTATATACTTTATCTACTTTATCCATAGCTCGTACTTTAATCGTTTTTATCTAACATCAGGGATGGGTACAAGTAGTGTGTATAATACGTGTCTTAAAAAAATAATAATAAATAATGATAATAATAAAAAAAAAGAAAAAAATACATCACTCATGGTCTTGCAATTCATCAAGCATTTCATGCATTCCTTGGTTGATATCTTCCTGACACATTCACCATCGCTCAAGGCTTGAGGATTTTTGAGGACACATGATTTCTGAGATCTTGAGATTCTGAGTTAGCCTGCTTTAGTCATTAGGGTTTTGAACTTAATAAATCCACACTTCCCTAGTTTGAAAGATTTGAGCGCTATATTGCACTCTTCATCTCTACCTTCAAAGAATATGATCAGCTCAAATCACTTCCACAACTGCATGATTGATGAGATGAGTTGAGATATCACTTGAGGAACTAGGACTAGAGATTTCAGTTTAGACCCGATCTAATGATATTTGAGGATGGGATAAAGTTAATGAAGGCTGCAGAAAACCTGAGTGTCAGCAAAACCCTAGCCAGTATGTGAACAAGATTCATATGCTATCTTTTTTTATATTGACCTAAGTGCCAGGGTGTGTTGAAACTTAATGAAAAATTATTGATCAGTGTGCGCCAACTTTTGGTAAAAGCAGTGGAGCTAGCCAACAAAAGAAAAGAAAAAGAAATATTAAAGAAAAGCTCTATCATCCAAAGTCAAAATCCAAATGAGCTTCCACCAATGGCAAGCACTCCCAAACATTTTCAAAGTGTCCACTTGGACCAAGCGCTAATTAGGACCAAGGAGTCGGGCTGACACCATAAAAGGGCTCTACATCGTAAGCGATACAAGTCTGGGTGTCGAAGGTATCTTAGATACTCAGAAGAGACACACCCCGGTGTACTCCCAGAAAAACAAGTGCAGACGACTCCAAATTCTCTTGACGGACACATTGATCAACAAAATAAAATATACTTGTGTTGAGTAATAAGGCACTCGAGAGGCACCTTGTTCCAATGTGAGGAAGAGAAAATTAGACACAATCCTATGCCCTCCATCATCTGGCCGTCCATCTACACTTTCAAGTCTGACAAACTAATGAGACGGTTGACTGAAGCAAGAATAGACTTATTCCCTAGTGTTGAGGATTAGGTCTAGAGGAGGATCTTTGGGACTGGAACTTTGAGTGATGCCCGACTCGACTCTCATGAAATGTAGTACACTCAAGTTCATGTCCTTATATTATATGTACAAAAAGAGAGTTTGATAATTAGAGAGGTTGGATTCCTTTTGATTAAAGCGTGGTTGAGCCCAGAATTTTAGGGATGCTCAAATTAAGGGTCTTCTATGAATTAAGCCTTGAAAATTCACATGCACGGTCAGGGATGTAATCAACTAAGTCATTCATTCATGCTCGGGGACGAGCATGGTCTAAGTATAGGGGTATGATGAATCATGTATTCATCATGCTAAAATTGATCATTTAGGCTCTGTCCCCCATCATCCACTTGTAATTAATCATTAATAGAGCATTATTAACATTCATACTTGTGTGAATAATATCTGTATTCCATCATGCATAATTGCATTTAAAATCCCCAGTGTAAATTAGCCCAAAAAGCCGCTAACTTCTCATATTTTTAGTTAATTCATCCTAACTCCAATTAACCCAAAACCACCTCCATTGTGTAGATATTACTAACCTTATTAAATAAAAAATACAAAAAATACTATCCCCAATAAGTGTCAAATAATCCCAAAGTCAAATTTCACATCTAACGGACTAAAACGAGCATATCTCCCTCATACAGTGTCCGATTTTGGTCTACGCACTTTTAAAGTACTCCATTTTGAAATACCTTCAAAACAAGACCAATTTCATAAAATTCAGAGCTCATATGTGAAAGTTGGGTTTTGGGCCTCTTTTGTGCATTTTGACTTTCTGTTGTTTTTGACCTCAGCTTTTAGGTCCTTAATTAACTCTTAATTTTATTTCTTCTTCATTTGTGTTCTTTGATGAAGGTTTTATTAAGCGATGTAAAAATCCAAATCCATGTCAAAATTGAGATCAAAGAAACTGACCAAGTCCAAGTGTCCGTTGTCGGTCTGTACAAAAGTTGTGTGTTTCTCACTTCTAATTTATTTTCCTATTTTCTTAGTTACTAAAAATCCAAAAAAAACAGATTAGTGTGTAATTAATTTTCTTGTATTTTATCGTATTTTTTTATAATTTTTATCCTCTCTAAAACCACCAAAAAAATTACAAAACTCCAAAAATCGGTTTTCTATACACATGGAAAGCCACCAAAAATACCACTTCTCACAGGTGACCTCTTTTGCTCCCGGGTCCTTCATGAAAGTTGTAGATCTCGTCGAGACGAGCAACTTTCGTGAAGGAAATTTTTCGATCCGAGGTCTCTTGCTATTTCTTTTCTAATTTAATTCATCTTTAATTTTTGAATTTTTTTTTGGGTGCCACGTGGCAGCCCCTGGGCGTGCCACGGGGCACCCCCATCTCCCTCTCTCCTCGCGCACGTGCCACACACGTGCCGCCTGCCCCTTCCGCGCACATGTGCGCAGCACGTGTGGACCCCCTCTCCTTCCACCTCCAGCCGTTACCCAAAACGCCCCCCTCCTCCACAACCCCCGCCGTCCCTCCTCCTCGCCTCCGGCCGTTACGTGCCTCCTCCATCAATGACCGGTCGTTCCCCTCCCCCTCTCGTAACGCTCGGCCACCATCTTCTATAAAACCACCGCCACCAGCCTCCTCTCCGGTATCCGCCAATTCCCTGATGGCTGGTGACAGCAGCCCCACTGGCGTGATCCAGCGGCCAAGCTTCGTCCTCTGCTGTTGCCCCGCGTGACGTGCTACCGAGCTTCACCTGGAGATCTCCCCTACGACTTCTCTTCAAGCAAGTTCCAGCCCAATCTCCTCCTCTTCCTCCGGTCCCACTCCACACCTCCGGCCTCGCAAAGGTTGGAACTCCACCCCCTTTCCGTCGTCATCCCCGCTCGCCCATCCGCCATCGACCACGCTAGGCCCTCGACTTCCACCTAGCACCTCCGGCTCCGCCATTTTTTTTGGCTTCTAACTTTGCAGGTACACCCCCCTTCGAGCTCGCCGGGCTCCGCCCCTCTGCCTCGCGTCGTTCGTCGTCCCCACCTGCCACGGCGGCTGAGCCCATCGTCCGCCGAGCCCCAGCAGCCGAACGCCAGCGCCCTCCGCCCTCGCGCCGCGCGTCGGCCGAGGGGTGGCACCACCTTCGCCAGCGCCTCGCGCGGCGCGCTTCGGTCGCCCCGCCCGAGCCACCGTCGCCTCTATAGCGACCGTTGGATCTAGGGACGAGTCCCTTGATCTGACAGCCTTCAGGCCGCCACGTGGGCTTCCCGAGCCAGCCACCGAGCCTCTAGTTCGGACCATCCGAACCTCAGGTTCGGACGCCCGAGCCTCCGCCTTGCCATCCGAGCCTGAGCTCCGTTACCCGGGCCTCCGCCTCGTTACCGAACCACAGGCTCGGCCACCCGAGCCAGCTGCTCCGTTACCCGAAGTTCCTGGCGCACGTGCTCTACACGTGCGCTATGGGCAAATTGCAAAGACCCCCCTGCAACTTTCAGAAATTGCAAAAATACCCCCGCCTGGGGTAAATTACGCAGGAACCCCTCCGATTTTTTGAAATTACATATAAGCCCCTCCAGGGACCTTTTTGAAAAGAAAACTTTATTTTAATGACATTTTAGTCCCTGAAACTTCATTTTATCATATCTTTGTCATACGGACTCCGATTTTAGCGTATAATATGTCATTTCGAAGCTAATTTCATGCTCTTTCACTTTGCATAAATTGTAGACAGATCTGAGATTGTTCTTTGATAAGTATTATTTGAGGATTTCTGTTGACATATGTAGGCTCATTTTGACATATTTGTGATTGAGAATTTAATGATATCTTTTGCAGGAGTTCTGTTGAGGATTTTAATTTGATCAACCTCTTGATATCTTTGTGGATTATTCCCAATAAATTAATCTGTGCAGGGGCTAAACCGAGGAAGAAGTTAATTAATTTCCTGATCACTTCTTTGATTGAATTGTGCTTTTGAGGAGCGAATTACATTGAGTCCTTATGGGATAATTCATTACCCTCCTTGCAACTTGGATTTGATTGGACAAATTACATTTTGGATTTCTTTTTAATCTGTGATTTATTTTGAGGATTTATGTATTAATCTTATTTGGATTAAACATCACTAAAACACAGATCCGGTGCTTCATTCTCTCTGTTTAACTTTCTCCATATTGCATCAACTTCATCATTGCATTGTATATTTTTCAACACAGAAATTAATCGAACATTGATTGATTATTTAAATTGATTCAAGACCACGCAACTAAAAAACTCCATTCCCTGTGTTCGACCTTGGTAGAATTGCCAAGTAAAAATACTCCACAACATTCAAAGCTTGTGGTATTTTAACGACCGAAATCCGCCTCCTATACTACAATTATCGACTATTAAAGAGGTAGATTTTGCGCTCATCATGGTGTTGGCAGTCGACGAGGGTGGCTGTAGTGGGGACGAAAATAGAAAGGGTGAGCCCTTCACGTAAGGCTGAGAACGTGGGAGAGAGGGCGACGGGAGGTAGAAGACAAGGTCCTGACCGTTGGATCAAGATCCAACGGCGGGGAAGAGGGCGCTCAGGGTCGGCTTGGATTTGATCAAGGGCGTATTGATCAAGGGACGTGATGGCACCGTGGCGCAACGAAGGAAAGGCGCGAGTGGACGTATCAGATCAGAGATGGGCTTCGATCTGGTGGTTGAGATCCTCGAAGTTGTGAATGGTGGAGATCAATGCTCTTAGGAGATGATCGGATGGAGGACAATGTGACGCGTGGCGCGAGGAGAGTGAGGCGGGAACGGGTGGTGCAGATGAGAAGGAGGAAATGATCAGACGGTGGAAGTAAAAGGCGTACATGGAGAATAGCTGGCCATTGGATCAAGAAGAGATCCAACGGCTGGAGGCAGGGGCGGATAAGACAAAAGGGAGCGGGTCGCGTGGCGCAATCAGAGGGCGCCACGTGGCCAGCTGTGAGTGGCTGAGAGAAGATATAAGATTAGAGAGAGAAGGAGGTCCAATTTGGAAAAACTCAAAACATGAGAGTTGTAGATCTCGATGAGATCTACAAGTTTCATGTTGACCAAAGATGGAGATGAGGTCAAATATGATACAAAAATACAGGGATACAAATATACACCTATGTAGTATACAAAGAGGCCCAAAAACCCAACTTCTTCATACGAGCTCCAAATTGGATGAAATTAGTCTCATTTTAAAGGTCTTCTAATGTGTATTATTCTGAAAGTGAGTAGACCTATTTTGGAGTTGGTACAAGAGAATTATGGGCTCTTCATGAATCAGGGATTCTAGCTCTTTATTGGATATTTTACAAAGGAGATCGCGGCTTTCTTCCTTATATTATTAACTAAGGTGTACATATTATAAGGAAGGTGTAATTTTAATAGATGGACATTTTACAAGTGATCTGGCTTCTTATTCAATGCAAATGTGAGTGCTAAAATGCATGTATTATGAATGCATGTATGAATGCTAATTGTGCAAGATAAAGGGAAATATGCATCTATTATCTCGGGAACAAGACTCTATTTTCAACTTTTAGAGTGATAAATCACAGATTCATCAACCCCCTATACTTAAACCTTACTCGTCCCTGAGCAACTAAATGAAATGCAAGAGTGAAATGATTTTGGGTTCCATACCAAGGTCATGAACAAAAGTTGAAAATGAGGCTTGACTCGACATTTGGATTAATTGTGTGGCGGAACCTTATTGGGACCTGAACTTAAGACCTAACAGACTTCAAGTTCCACAAGTCTTCTATTCAAGATGCCTCAACAGTCAGGTCAGAACAAATCCTCAAACGCAAATTTCTGATGACTATGATTCTTACTTGTACTGTGTAAGTGAAATGTAACTCTCCACATCAGAAATGGCTCAGAACTAGCCTTCTCTAACAAGGTAACTCAATAACCCGGTCCAGTAACTCTTTCCTCGAGGAGCAGGGTATTCCCTTCTAAGTTCAAGTGCGACCAGCTCAAGAGGAGGGGGTAGAGAAAAGAATGGACGGTAGCCAGTGTAGCTACCTATCCCGGGATGCCTGACCAGTGTAGCCAAGTCATCCAGCTACATTTCTTTGCTAATATACATACTCCGACAGGTATTTTATTTTCACTTAGACCTATCTGATTTTTTTGAAGTTTTTGCATTTTTTTTCAAACTCATACAAGGTGCAGCATGTACATCAGGAGTTTTTCCTCTTGATCCAGTAGACTATCCCTCTTTTGAAGCATTATTGCAACCCACAGCATCCCGTCCTTAGACGTCAACACTACCATACTAGGTTGAGATGCACTACCCTCCCTAGAGGAGGGCGGATGTTTCCACCCGTGTGCTACTCCGAGCTAAAGGATTCTACCTCCTCACCACCTCATCAATGAAGAGCTACGTGCATCGCGCTTGTCCAAGTTAGGTCACTGTCTATAAGAATCATGCGTGTGCACGAGATATTCTACTTAGACTAATCAAGATGACATGTGAACATAGACTTGCGGACTCAAAGAATTAAGTCACTTGACCTGAGAAATCTTAACTCCAGTTCCTATAAGGTTCCTCTGAAATTAGGTAGATTAAGGTCAAATCAAGTCCATCCTCAATATCTACTCATAACTTGGTTCAAAACCCACTAGCTTTCCACCTTGCATATGCAAGATATGCAGATGAGATGCAGATGACATGCTATGTAGATGATTTGTAAATGCAAGACTCTTTTTCTTTTCTTTTCAGATGCAGATATGATATGCAAGAGTAAATAAGAAGCCTATTTTTTTTCATTTTCATTTTTTTTGGTGTACCTCCTATTTTACAACAATTTACAAGAGTTGTATAAGTATTATACAAAATTTACAAATGTTATAAAATATACAAGTATACACATTTTTTTCAATTTTTACCCACCCGTAATTATTGCAAAATATATACAAAAATACGTGAAAATACGTGAAAGTAGGAGCCATGGGTAAAGTATATATGTAATATATACACGCCCCCCTATACTTAGCGTGCTCTATGTCCTCAGAGAATGAAAAGCGAGGAAAAAGACATAGCTCGTGCTAAGCGTAGGAGAGCTAAAGAGAATGGAAAATGTATAGAAATCGACCGGCCCCCCTATACTTAGGCTCTAGCAGCCTAAGTGTAGAAGAAAGTCAAAAAGTGGGGCAGACGAGGTCAAGAAGAGAAGTGGATGAATATACAATACGGGCATCGGTCCCCCCTATACTTAGGCTCAGGTCAGCCTAAGTATAGGACGGAAGTGAGTGTGAGGACCAATGGGATATGGAGGATGTACAGTGAACCGACTCAGGTGGTTCCTCCCCCCTATACTTAGGATCTAGTCATCCTAAGTATAGTCCAAGATAGTGATTTAATGAGGCGGGGACAGGTTACCAGAGTCGCAGGGGAGAAAGGACAGAATGTACAGGAATGATGATATATATACAAGTGAGTCGGTCTGAATCTTTCGAGATGTTGCTGATGGCTAGAGCTCATTGTTGCAAGGTCTCATACGCGGCTCGAGGTGTAACTGTTGAATCTGTCTCGCGCATGAATACCATCTCCTCAACATGGACTAACTGCTCATTGTATTTGACGAAGTGCTTCAACAGTTGTCCATTCACCAGGAATGTCGGTGTGTCATCTGCGAGATCTGAGATCTCGACACATCCACTATCATGCACCGTACGGACGACAAATGGGCCCGTCCACTTGGACTTCAACTTTCCTTGGAAGATCTTCAGCCTTGCATTAAACAACCATACCTTCTGTCCAGGAACAAAGGTCTTTCGTCTGATATATCTATCATGCCAACGCTTCACCTTGTCCTTGTACACCAAACTGTTGTCATATGCGCGGTTTCTGATTTCCACAAGCTCACAGATCCAATTCTCTCTGCTTCTGCCCAAGGTGTGTGTTCCAATTGACCTTCTTAATTGCCCATTCTGATTTGTGCACTAACTCTGCGGGCAAATGGCACGGCTTTCCGAATACCATTCGGAATGGGGAGGTTCCTAACAGTGTCTTGTAAGTTGTCCTATACGCCCAGAGGACTTGATCCAAGATCTGAGACCAGTCCTTCCTGTCCGGGCGGACAAGCTTTTGCAATATAGTATTTACCTCCCGATTCGACACCTCAGCCATACCATTGGTCTGTGGGTGGTAAGGACTCGCGACACGGTGTTCGATGTCGTAGTACTTCAGGAGTTTCTTCACCTCCCGATTTACAAAGTGGCTACCCCTGTCTGATATAATCATTTTGGGGATCCCGAACCTAGAGATTATGTGCTCTCTGATGAATTTACAGACAGTCCTGCTGTCTGCGGCTCGGGTCGGAATAGCCTCCACCCACCTGGATAGATAATCTACCGCAAGAAGGATATATTCGAACCCGTGGCTAACAGAGAATGGGCCCATGAAATCGATGCCCCAGGCGTCAAAGACATCACAAATGATGACAGGCTGCATAGGCATCTCATCCTTGGAACCAACGGTTCCTCCCATTCTCTGGCATACTGGACACGACTTCGCAAAGGTGATGGCATCGCGAAACAGGGTCGGCCAGTAAAAGCCACACTGAAGTACCTTCCATGTGGTCCTCTTCCCGAAGTGGTGTCCTCCTGCCTCTAAGCTATGGCATAAAGAAAGGACACTCTGGTATTCCTCCTGAGGAATACACCATCTCCAGACACAATCCGGTCTTTCAAAGAAAAGGATCGGATCCTCCCAATGGTAATGTCTAGCGTCCGACTTCAGTCGGTCGATGTGGATCTTGGGCCAATCTTCGGGAACCTTCTTGGAGACAAGATAGTTCACGATATTGGTGTACCATGGGAGTGAGTCGACAATAAAAATCGACTCATCGGGGAAGGAGTCTCGAATAGGTGAATCCTCGAAAGTATTAAGATCTTCGAGACAAGAGAGATGATCGGCTACTACATTCTTCCTTCAAGGTTTATCACGGATGTCCAAATCAAACTCCTGGATAAGTAAAATCCACCGAAGAAGACACGCCTTCGCGTCCTTCTTCTCCATCAAGTATCATAGTGCTGTGTGGTCAGTGAACACAATTACCTTGGATCCAATTAAGTAAGATCTGAACTTGTCCAAGGCAAACACTACCGCAAGCATTTCCTTTTCTGTAACTGTATAGTTACGCTGAGAGGTGTCAAGCACTTTGCTTGCATAGTGAATTGTGAACGGGACGTCATCCCTTCTCTGTCCTAACACAGCCCCAACAGCAAAGTCTGAGGCATCTGTCATGATCTCAAAAGGTAGAGACCAATCTGGGGCTTGTAGGATAGGTGCGTCCATTATCATTCCTTGTAATAGCTTAAAGGCCTCAAGACATTTGTTATCAACAATAAACTCCATGTCTTTGCCTAGAAGCTCAGTTAGCGGTCGGGCAATCTTAGAAAAATCCTTAATGAATCTCCGATAAAATCCGACATGCCTGAGGAACGACCAGAACTGTTTGACGTTGGTTGGTGGCTGGAGTCATCTGATCACATCCACCTTGGCAGGGTCAACCTCCATTCCTCTCTTAAAGATGACGTGCCCCAACACAATGCCCTCCGTCACCATGAAGTGACTTTTCTCCCAGGAGAGCACCAGATTGACCTCACAACATCGTTTGAGGACTCGGTCTAGATTCCTAAGACAGGAATCGAAGGAATCGCCATGGACCGAGAAGTCATCCATGAAGACTTCCAGGAATTCGCTGACCATTTCGGCGAATACAGCAATCATGCACCTTTGGAAAGTACCTAGAGCATTGCATGACCCAAAGGGCATGCACCTGAAAGCATAGGTACCAAAGGGGCATGTGAATGTGGTCTTTTCCTGGTCCTCTGGAGCTATGGCTACTTGATTGTAGCCCGAGAACCCATCCAAGAAACAAAAGAACTCTTTCCCCGCTAGTCTCTCTAGGATCTGATCAATGAACGGTAGGGGGAAATGATCCTTCTTCGTCGCGGCATTCAGGCATCTGTAATCCACATAGACACGCCACGACGTGGGCACTCGCGTCACGATCTCCTCTCCGTCCTCGTTGGTGGTCATCTGAATTCCCGACTTTTTCGGGACAACATGGATTGGGGCCACCCATTTAGAGTCGGAGATTGGGTAAATGAAACCCGCGTTGCACCATTTCTCTATCTCCTTCTTCACAACCTCTCGTAAATTTGGATTCAAACGACGTTGGAATTCACGAGAGGGTTTGGCTTCATTCTCCAAGTAGATATGGTGCGAACACAGAGCGGGATTTATCCCGTGGAGATCGGAAATGCTCCAGCCTATCGCCTTGCGGTTTTTCTCCAGGATCTCTAGCAAGCGAGATTCCTGTTCCTCGGTCAATCGCGAACTGATGATGATCAGATATTTCTTATCCTGACCCGCAAGGAAGGCATATTTCAGTATTGTGGGTAAAGGTTTGAGCTCAGGTATAGTGTGATCGTCTAAGAAGTCTGGCTCAATCTG
Organism: Ottelia alismoides; assembly: GCA_037367405.1. NCBI lineage: Eukaryota > Viridiplantae > Streptophyta > Magnoliopsida > Alismatales > Hydrocharitaceae > Ottelia > Ottelia alismoides. The sequence goes on from JAZKJV010010115.1 coordinate 283,092, forward strand.
ATCTGGTTCGGTGTTGGAAGTGGTTGGATCTTTCTCTGTTATCGCTGCCACCAAGTTGTTCAGCTCAGGAGTCGGATCGTCAAAGGTTTCCATGCAATCGGCAAAAGCCTCGTCCGACTCGTCATCCTCATCTTCTGATTGTCCTAAAGAGCTAAGGACTGACAGGCCCAGTTGGGCCTCTAAGTCATCGAAGAAGTAGGATGATGCACGTTCTGAGCTGTACTCATTTCTGAGGACCTCGCAAACTGACTCATGCACTGGATAATCTCCGGAGGGGATGGACTCATCGGTGCTGGCTGGGTTCTGTCTCCATGGCCCAACTAAGTCTACATGCTCGCAGTCGTCTTCGGTTGAAGAGTACTCGGTGTTGGATCCGGAATCTGGTCTCTGTCATATGGTCTGCTTTATCTCAAGTTCCTCATCTCCGCCTGGAGTTTGGAACTGGATCTTCCCGATCTTGTAATCAAAGAAGGCCCCCGCTGTCATGAGGAAGGGCCTGCCTAAGATGATCTGGGAGTCTCTCCAATTACGAGGGGTTTCCATATCTAGGACAGTGAAGTCCACCATGTATTCCTGCCCCTCGACTTTGATCACAACATTCATCAATTCTCCTTGGGGCCTCTTGGTTGATTTATCAGCAAATTGCAGAAGGGCTCTAGATTTCCTAAGAGGTCCGAGATTAAGCCACTCATAGAGGGTTGTAGGCATTAAGTTGATTGAGGAACCATTGTCCAGGAGAGTGCGTGCAAACGCGATGTCATCAACATAACTCACTACATAATGTGCACCCATGTCTCTTCGTTTCCTGGGAAACGAGTTCTTTATTGCACAAGTCGTGGCTACTGATAGAACGTGTTTCTCAACATGATATTTGGTCTTCCTTCTAACCCTAGTAGGTGTGCATCTCACCTTAAGGTATTTTTGAAATGCAAGGGTCATTTCCACGTACTTGTCAAAGGGGATTGTGACCTTGATGTGTTTGTTGCAGAACTCTGCCATCTCAGGGTCATCTTTTTGGATTTTTTTTCATTTTATTCTTTCCACCCTTGAGAGCTTGGGGGAAAGGGATTATTGACTTCAACTCATGTTCTAAAACTGAAAGATTTTCATTAAGATCTGGAACTGAGTTCTGTACATGACTCGGACTCTTAAACAGACTCAGACTCTGACTCTGACTCTGACTGAAAGGAAAATGCTGAGGCGAAACTGGTGATGCGTCTTCCGTGACTTCTTGACGGTCCTCCTCAGATGGAGGTGCGGGCTCTTCATCGGTTCCGTCGGACTCTATGCGGATGCGGGATTGCTGCTTCAAGGACTCAGACGTCCTCTTCTTCTACCGATGGTGATGGTGGTGTTGCTCCTCTTCTTCCTCCAAGTCCTCCTAAAGTAGAGACTTGGTGGCTCCTTCCTTCGGTGCCCGTGCCCGATCAGGTATGGTCGCGGTCCTTCCGCTCCTGAGGGACATATGATTCACATTATCATTCGAAAGGATCTCATGTTCAGATAAATAATTATCTGAATAATATACCTGATCTCGAGGTCGGTTCTGGTCATGGTTTAAGCTGTTAGGATTGGCTTGAACATGTGCGGGAATTGGGGTCTTTGGCGTCATCTATTGATCCTGGGTACGAGAGACACGATTCAGATCGGTTCTCATATCCAGATAGTCATTCTGCATTTGTTGGACCCTATCAGACAGGGTCTGGATCGCCAAGGTGAGGGACTCCAATTCGGTGGGCTGGGCTGGCTGAATTGCGGACGAGGTTATGTATTGGCCCTGCTGGACATGTCGATATTGCTGCTGCTGGTGGGACAGTCCTGGGCCCTGCTGATATGTGCGTTGCTGCTGCTGCTTCTGAGGCTGGTACCCTTGTTCGGACCTGGACTGAAAGCGTGGTGCGGGGACGGAGCTGGTTCCTTGGTAAGCTGAGATAGGTCGGTGAGGTTGACCGTTCCCCATCCCCGACTGTCTGCTGACGGGGTCACGGCTGTACCACAGCCTGTTGATCTTGAACACCTGCGGAGGCTCCTCGTATCTGGTCTCCACTTGTGGGGGTGCATGCTGGTCCTGCTGGGTGTAAGTCTGATTCTCCACCCAGCCACTCTGAGGCCCCGGTGCATGTTCCTGTACAAGATGGACTTGATGTACAGGTGCAGGTGGTGTAGAAGGGGCAGGTAGCTTCATCTTAGCTACCTTCTCAGTAAGTTCCTCCACTTGCTTCGGTAGATGTGAGAGAGACTCAAGGTCAGTGACCCTCTTGTGGATCTGCTCGACAATGGTTAACTTATCAGCAATCATCCCCATACTGGGGATGAGGTCCTCGGTCAGATCCGCTACAGTCCTTCGGGTTGTCTCGTTGGATAGGATTGAGGGAGACAACTGATAGGCCCTGGTGGCCTGCGACCTGCCGGTTTCCGCCATCTGCTCTAGGATCTTCCATACGGCGTGCTCGTTCTTGTTCAGATAGCTTCCTCCACATGTGGCACTGACTAACCCCTGCATCTCCGAGGTTAAACCACAGAACAAGGTCTGGACGAAAATCGCCTTAGAAATGTTGTGGCAGGGGCATTTCTGCACTAAGTCATTGAACCTATCCCAAGCATCATGGAAGGGTTCACTGGGTCCTTGGGAGAAACTGGTGATCTTTGTTCTCATTTGGTTAGTCCTACTGAGAGGGTAGAACTTCTTTAGAAATAGGTCCTTGAACTGCATCCAGGTTGTACATATCACCCCTAGATTTTTCAGCCAATGTGCTGCCTTATCTCCTAAGGCAAATGGGGTGGCCTTCAGTCTAATGTAATCTTGGCCAACATTGGGATGGCTAAGATTGTTGCAAACCAGCTCGAAGTCTTGGAGGAAGGTATACGGTTCTTCATGGGCATTTCCGTTGAACTTCGGTAGCAGGCTAAGGAAGTGGGGCTTCAGCTCAAATGCTTCAGCGGGAACCGCTGGTGCCAACCAATTTTGTATCTCATTTTCCGCTGGGTTGTAGGGATAAACCATTGGTCGGTCGATTCCTCCTGCTACAATGATTTGTCCCATTCTAGCCGTGAGATCTGCATTTCTTTGTTTGACTTTGACAAGGCGATTAAGAATTTGTCGCAATTGATCCTCATTCGATGGTGGCTGCTTAGGCGGCATCTTGTCCTCTATTCATGGGTATGAAATAAGATCGGTGTCAGAGGACAAATCAAGGAAGGGATTCTTATCAAGGCAATGGTCTTCCTCGGTAAGCTCAGAGGAGAGGAAAGGGTTGGTTTGAGAGTAACCACCCTGGTTGTGATGGAACCAGAACTCGAGAGGGTCATGAGTCCTGGGTGGTCCAAGGTGCGCTTGAGCCGATGAAGAGGAGTTTCGTGGGGGGCTCATAGAGAGATCGGTGAATAAAGAGTCTATATCCCCCCAGTCACTCATCTTGATTTGGCGAGAAGAAGATAGGATTTTACTCCTACCTGAAGCAAACAAATCAATCCAAGACCCTGGGTTCACACTCAACACAGTGAAGGACTCGAAATCGAGTCCAATTAATCTTGTAAATTTTAAGTGTGATTTTTCAAGCAATATAGCAAGGATTACGCAGCCTAAAGGGAAGTCAGCTCAGAGCCGGATGCGCCTTCCCTGTTTAACCTGTCGCCTAAGATACCACCGGTCATTCCTTTCTTCGCTCCTATCCCAAATTGATGGATTCAAAGACCACACCCCTATCTACCTGCAAGCAGGCGGAGGCTGACAAGGCCGGAACTTCACCCTGAAGGGTTACTGGCAGCTTGTCGCAAAGTACCGCAATTTCGCCCTTATCTACCTGAGACAGGCGGAGGCTACTTGGTACTAGTCAGTGAACCTTAAAAATTCGACTTGTGATATTTGCTAGGATTAGTCGGAACGTGATATGGAAGGCGAGGATTTGGGCTCTGCCTTAAGGTGTTCACACACACTCAAGTACCCTCACTCAGCCTGAAAACAAGGTCAGGGATTAATCTCCCACAAACAAATTTTCCAATTTTATTGATTTTTTTGGTCAATAATGTTTAGCAGTCCCGGTTGTAAGTTTAGTTCTCACTGATTTAGTCCAACCACACAGCACGCCTATCGCCCAGTCCCAATTTCCATTTAATTAAATGTGAAAAACAGAGGGGGAAATCGAGAAAAGCTTATGCAAGAAAAATCAATGATGCATATGCTGAGTTCAGGAGACTTACAGTGATCCCTTCGCTTTTTATGTAGGATGCAAAACAGAATTGAAAGCTTTTTACACTATATACAAATGCAAGCGAAACATCCGCTCCTAGACAAGCAGTTCTATTAGCGAGTGAAGAACATGTTGATTTGGCTAAGTCTTGCGGTCTAAGTGCGTCTTTTAAGTGATTTGTGTGGTCCTAAAAATTACAAGCACAAGCAATTCCTAGATTGGCTCGAGGAGCCGCTAGTGCAAGCCTAAATTACCATTCACCCACACAGCACACGGGGACACAGTTTCACTATATTTACACGCGCGAGAACCCAAACAGGAACCGCTGGAAATGATGCGAAAAAAGAAAGAAATAAAAGAAAAGTACAAATCCTCTCTATTCACTCAATAAATTACAATACCGAATCTTCGAAGCATCTTCGACTCCTCACGTTCCTCATACAGAAAAAAAATTGAGGTCAGAGAATGACACAAAAAATGCAAAGAATTAAAAGAGAGAAAATATTCACAAGAAAATCGGGGGTCAGACTACCCGGGGATAGAAAATCAAACACTTAAAAATAGCTGCAAATTAACCTAAGTCGTGCTTCCCCGGCAACGGTGCCATTTTGATGAGCCTCCCGCTACCCTAGTTAATTCAGGCAAATTAATGTCCAAATTATTTGTCAATTTTCGTTGCAGTCGGATAACGAGAGGTAATATCAAAAACCACTTTTAATTTAATCAAGTTAATTTCGAATGGCAATTTTTTTTACTTGGTGAAGTCCAAGGTCGAACTCAGGGAGGCATCTGTCTCCTTAGGTGAATTTTTAGCAAAGTTTCAGTGCTCGAATTTCGAGGAATAATTTTTTTTTGGTTTTTTTTCAATTTTCTATGCAGGACACATGCAATATCAAGCCAGTTTTGAAGTTAAATCAGAAATATGTTCAAATAAAGTTCAAAAATAATAAAAACTGGCCAGATGATGAAATATGGTGAAAATAGACTACCCTATTTTTTTGGAATTTTTCGACACTGAATGAATTAATTATGAATTAAACATTAATGTAAGGTGATTTAGACTAATTTAATTTTAATAAATATCATAACACAATATTTTTAGGAACAAAACTTATCCTAGATAGATCTAATGATGAAGAATCCAGGAAAATTATCAAACTTTAATTTTAATGTGAAATGACCCTATTAAAAATAAACTAAGGAAATCACCAATTAATTTATTTAGGCCTCGAAATGCGTGCAAATGAGATGAAATTTTTATGCAATGTTAAGTTAATTATCCTAGATCTAATGTGATTTTTTGAGAATTTTTGGAGTTACAGAAAAATTTCTATTAATTAAAAGGTGCAATTGGGCAAAATATCACAGAAATGGACCAATTAACTAATTAAAAATTCCACTGATATCATAAAATTATGCCAAGTGTCACATAAGATAAAGGACAAGTTACACTACAACATGCAATTTTTGGAATTTAAAAAAAATGAAATATGGACACCTAAATATACATGCAAAGACAGGGGTATAGCTGCAATACAGAAATTTAAAATTTCTTAAAATTAAATATGCTGACAGGGACTTATATGCAATTACCTAGAATGCAGGGGGTGGAATGCAAATTCTCCACTGGCGCATGTGCTCCTCACGTGGGGGCGCTTCATAAGGACCGATTTGCAATTTCTAAAACTTCCAAGGGCCTCAGTGCAATTTACCCAGCGCACGTGCTCCTCACGTGGGGGGGTCCTAGGCTCGGGGGACTTCGACGACTCGGGACGAGGCTCGGGTGCCCTGGAGGTTCGGCTGGAGGCTCGGAGAAGCTTCGGGGATCCGAGCCTAGAGGTCGGGGAGGAGGCTCGGATCGGGGCGACGTGGCGTGATCACGACCGTGCGATCTTGGTGAAGATCGACAGTCGCTGTTGGCTCCGGCTTATGTCGACGTAGATGATTAACAACCGTTAGATCTAAGCTGATCCAACGGTGGTTGACGCCTACTGAAGATGGCGATGTGGCGTGCTTCTGTCCGTGGGATCACTGATCGATCCTACGGTGCCTGGAAATCGAGGAAGGGGGGACGTGGCTGGCTCGGGATCGTTTGATCAAGATGATCGAACGGTGGTTGTACTTCGTCTTCAGCGGTCCTCCGCCACCTGCGGAGGAGAAGGCGGGGCTCCGGCGAAGGGGGCTTTGCTCCCCCGATCCTCCAGGCGTCGATGAAGGTCGTGGGTGACTCTGAAGTAGCTCAGAAGATGCGCGGATGATCGGCGAAGCTTTAGGTGGCTTCAGGAGCGGAGGAGGAGTGCTGGAGCACCGTGGCGGTGAAGCTCAAAAAGAACTCCGACGAGCTTCCGGCCAGTGAAGGAATGTCACCTGCAAGGGATTAGGGGTATAGCCGAAGCACGTGGGCTGTGCATGGAGATGTGGGAAGTGAACGGTGAGGCCTAAGGCGGAGTGTGAGTGGTCCGGCGATGGTGCTCCGCCAAGGTGGCAGAGATGGAGTCGATCAACGTTGAGATGTGGTGTTTGAAGGAACGGAAGGGTGCGCAAAGATCGTAGCTCCGTCGCGGAGCTCGGCGAGGTGAAGGTGTAGCGAGAAGATCACGGTGGAAGGCGAATAAATTAAGAGAAATCAAAGGAAAAATTAAGAAGAAGATCAAAAGAGGATGGAAGGGGTTACCTGGGGATTGGAGCTCAGATTTGAGCTCCAGGTCGTCGCTCGAAGGGTCGGTAGGGCCCTGAGCTCAAGCAGCTCACGGAGGGAGGCTGCGACACGGCGGGGTTCACCGTGGATCTCGCCGGAGAAGAAACTTGTCTTCGCTCGAAGACAAGCCCGATTGCTGTCACAAATCGATTGATCTGAGCTCGAGAAACCTCTCTGGAGTGGCGGATAGGCGTGACAGTGGCCGGTGATCGAGTATTTATAGGATGAAGTCGATGGGTTGAGTCGCTGGAAGGTGGAGTTCGAGGTCATCGTGGAGCGACTTTGGTGGGAGTCGTGAGGAGTGAGGTAGCTGGCGAGGAGAGGGGAGAGTGGTGAAGGTCGTGGTGGTGTTGGCAGTCGGTGAGGGTGGCTGTAGTGGGGATGAAAATAGAAAGGGCGAGCCCCTCGCGCAAGGCTGAGAACGTGGGAGAGAGGGCGAGTGGAGGTAGAAGACAAGGTCCTGACCGTTGGATCAAGATCCAACGGCGGGGAAGAGGGCGCTCAGGGTCAGCTTGGATTTGATCAAGGGACGTGATGGCGCCACGTGGCACGTCGAAGGCGAGGTGCGAGTGGACAGATCAGATCAGAGATGGGCTTCGATCTGGCGGTTGAGTTCCTCGAAGTTGTGAACGGTGGAGATCAATGCTCTTAGGAGCTGATCGGATGGAGGACAATGTGATGCGTGGCGCGAGGAGAGTGAGGCGGGAACGGGTGGTGCAGATGAGAAGGGGGAAATGATCATACGGTGGAAGTAAAAGGTGCACATGGAGAACAGCTGGCCGTTGGATCAAGAAGAGATCCAACGGCTGGAGGCAGGGGTGGATAAGACAAAAGGGAGCGGGCCGCATGGCGCAATCAGAGGGCGCCACGTGGCCAACTGTGAGTGGCTGAGAGAAGATATAAGATTAGAGAGAGAAGGAGGCCGAATTTGGAAAAACTCAAAACATGAAAGTTGTAGATCTCGATGAGATCTACAAGTTTCATGTTGATCAAAGATGGAGATGAGGTCAAATATGATACAAAAATACAGGGATACAAATATACACCTATGTAGTATACAAAGAGGCCCAAAAACCAACTTCTTCATACGAGCTCCAAATTGGATGAAATTAGTCTCATTTTAAAGGTCTTCTAATGTGTTTTATTCTGAAAGTGAATAGACCTATTTTGGAGTTGGTACAAGAGAATTATGTGCTCTTCATGAATCAGGGATTCTAGGTCTTTATTGGATATTTTACAAAGGAGATCTCGGCTTTCTTCCTTATATTATTAACTAAGGTGTACATATTATAAGGAAGGTGTAATTTTAATAGATGGATATTTTACAAGTGATCTGGCTTCTTATTCAATGCAAATGTGAGTGCTAAAATGCATGTATTATGAATGCATGTATGAATGCTAATTGTGCAAGATAAAGGGAAATATGCATCTATTTACTCGGGAACAAGACTCTATTTTCAACAGTTAGAGTGATGAATCACATATTCATCACCAAGCAGCGGGCTAATATCGGGTCGGGCCCTCAGGCCAGATCGGGCTGGGCTGAGCCAAGCCCGAGCCTGGCTGAATACTTTGGCCCAAGCCCGGCCCATTATCCATTTGGTCTTGGGTCGGGCCAGGTTTTCGGGCTGGGCCGGGTTGGCCCAACCCAATGACCATCCCTAATTCCGGCATCATTTTGATATTTAAAAAGTTACATTTTGTTCTACAATTAATTCTCTACATTATGGCAATCTCGTGATCTTTTTATTTTCTGTGGTTAATTAACTAATATTAATCTTGCAGAAAATTGCATATTTTGCCCTTCTTGTGCTTAAAAATTCATAGATAATCAACCACAGGTCCAAAATTTACAAAACAAATCATAGACAATAGAGTTAATTATTAGTAACCTTTTGTCCAAAAAGAATTACATTTGCATGCATAATTTTCTCTCTAAAAATTATTTTGTGCATTTCATTAATTAATTTTTAATAGGTATTAAATCCAACATTTTTAGGGTTTAGAATTTTTCTGAGATAGATCAACTAGTGACTTATCTTAGATAATTTTATTTCCTGAAAAATTAGATTTAATATTTATAATAATTAATTATTGAAAATTTCATTGGTTGCATTCATTTATTCACAAAAAAAATATCTTGCATCCAAAATTCCAAAAAAATAGCAGTAGTCTAGTTTCATTGTATTTCACATCCTAGCCAAGTTTGAGTATTTTCTGACATAGTTTGATTGAAATTTGCAATTTAACTCCTGAACTTGGCTAAAATTTCATTTACTTCATTTATTGCATTTAAAAATACCAAAAAATATCTCTCTGAAAACCTCAGGAGGAGATCTGATGGTCGTGGCTTCACCTGATCAGATGTCATCTGCTGCATCTGGAGCGCGGCTCTTGATCAGACAGCGGAGAAGCTCAATGGATGAATTGGGAAGAACAGAGCTCCTCTGCTCCTTTTATTGCTCGAATCCGGCGCTCCAGACCTCCTTGCTCGTTGATGTGATAGGGAAATGCTTCGTCGTGAAGATTCACAGTTGGGAGACCTTTGAAGTGGATCCTGGACCCATCGATGGGGGCCTGGATGGCTTGAACATCTAGGCATGTTCTAGTACCTCAGAGACCCCTCAAACAGGGCTCTCCAAACCTGCAAAAGAGATGAGAGGCTTCGTGGCACAAGGGTGATCAGGTCTAGGTCATTATTGGTACAGCTCACGGCGAGATGAGCGGAGATGAAGGTGTTCTGGCGATAGGTAATGGAAGGAGAACCGATCCTTCGATACAGGAGGCCTTGAAGGGTGATAGGGGGTCAGATCGATGGAGAAGAGTAAAGGAAAGAAGATGGGGCGATCAGGCGGGGTCAGGACATGTTGATTACGGTGAAAGGGTTGGAGCCCTAGGGTCTGTTTGGTTGTAGGTTGGGCAGGGTTGGCCCAACCCTGGTTACTATTCACAAGGGTACTTTCTCCTCACAGATTACTATTCACTCAGCCAACCCAACCCTGCCCAACCCTGCAACCAAACAGACCCCTAGCGTCTCCAACGAACATGACTACGTGAATTACAGTTAATCCTACGATCAAAAGACTGAACTAATTGCGGAAATGAAATTATGGAATTGAAATCTACCTAAGAAAGTAAAATTACACAGCTCTTACGAAGCCAGGAAGCCAAGAAGCAGGATGTTGTCGGAGTGCCGCCTGGACCACCTCTCCTCCTCCTGCACCGCTCCAAACCTCGAGGAAGCTTCCTCTGTCATCGAAGAACTCAACGCACATGGATGGAGGGATTATAGAGCTTGGAGAGGGATCAAGGAATGAAAGAATGAATGGGATTTTTATTTATAGATAGAAGTTTGGTCAATCTTCATTCGAGGTTTATCCGTGGCTCAATGCAGATGAGGCTAATCAAACGAGTAGGTGAGGAAGTTAATCATGATGTGAAAAAATCTATGAAGGACTCGAGGTGAATGGAGGTACAGGGCGGCTTGTAGATGGCGGAGAAGACAGGGTGCTCGAGATGATTAACACAGTCAGAGGCAAGGATAGTTGACTTGGGTCAATAATCCTTGCAACGTGATTGGCCTATGTAGGACTAAGTCACGACAAAATAGGAACCTTTATTTAAAATTAAATAAATTATAAATAGTAAATGATTTTATTAAATTTTGGTTATAAAATGAAAATTATTAATATTTTATGTAGTATTTTAATATGATTTTTATTTATTTTTAGGAGTTAATTTATTACAACTTACTTTTTACAAGTGTGTTTATATGTATATTGAACTATGTTTTGTATATTTTATTTTTATTTTTTATTTTTTATTTTTAATTTCATATTCTATATATTCATAACTTTATTTTATATACATAAATATATTTTTATTGTATTTTTTTGATGTATTTTATACACTTAAATAAATAGAGGTATATATTATATAGAAATAAGTATTATATATTCATCTATGTATTTCTATAGAGTATTTTATTTTTGTCTTTTTTAGGGTTTTATATTATTCTAAATATTTATATATGCTATAAGTAATATTAAAAAATATAAAATTATAAATAATATATAAAATGAATATTTTATTCAGGTATATTATACAATCGGGGTCCAAAACCTAACTTTTGCATTATCACCTTCATTAAATATCTTATTAAAAGTTATATATAAGTAAAGGTGATTTTAATGCATTTTGATTTTTTATTGAGAAGATATGGATCTGGAAAATTTAGGTTTTGACTTTTTATTCTGAGTATAGAATGTACATAGTGTATTATTTTTGTGTAAAGTAAATTTTATATTTTTCTATATATTTTTATCTACAACTTTCATGTACAAAGTTTCTTTATTTGAGGTATAAATAACTAAGAATAAAATGGGTCCCAAAATGAATTTTTTGGGAAAATAAATTGATAATTTTATAGTGTTTTTGACCCTTATCCTCCTATCTTTTATTCCTTATCGACCCAGTCATCAAGATGTCTAGGTCTTGAGGTTGAGGGTCCTAAGATACCTTTGGTATTTTATTTCTTTTTTCTTTCTTTTCTTTGTTCTTTTATTTTGACTTTAAACAATGTAATTTTTACAATAATTATATAATAAATAGTGGGTGTTAATTTGTACAAAACAATGATATTTACATGTATTTAGATAGGGTTTAAAGGCCAAAATGAAAGAACAAAGGTGATGAAGTGGAGATTCATCACAACCCTATACTTGTCTTTCCTAGTCCCTAGCAAACACTTATGTAATGAATGCAAAAAAATAAAATAGAGAAGTCAAAGTTTGAAGCTCAAAGAAGGCCTTTAGATTAATGGTGTGTTCGGAACCGCATGGAAGTCAGGAAGTGGGACATAACAACCCTTAGGTTCCATACACCTATCATCCAGTCCAATTCACAGCCAGGTCAGAACCATCCTCTCAGTCACATACTCTTGCTACCTTGAAGTGATAGAATGATGTGTGTGAAATTGTTCAGCTCTCTCCATACAAAACCAATGAACCATCAAGGCATCTGCTCTTCTAGTAAGTCATCTTCATGGAGATAAATATTCCCTTCTAAGGTCAGGTGCTTCTGATCTTTACAACCGAATGGGGGAGAAGTTAGAAGAATGGGAAAAGAAGTGGGAATGGACTAGTGTAGTTTTCATTCCCTTGTGAAATAGATCAGTGTAATTGATTCTTCACCAAGAAGCGGGCTCTTTCTGAAGCTCAAATTTTTGTGGAATTTTTGGTATAGGCTTCTTTGGATATTTTCTTTGACTTTGTACAGCTTCTTCATTCTTTCTTATACCCCGGCGGATATAGCATCTTTTGTTCCACCCATTTTTTGGGGGTCTTGGAAAAAGGTGCGCCGGTAGACAATTCCTCATCTGAAGCATTGTCTCAATCCATCTCTAGTCTTTAGATATCATTGTTACCAAAATAAGTGGGTTAGAGTATCGGTGTCAGTAATCCTCAAGAATGGTTCCTGAGCCACCCTTGAGGAAGCGACCTTGCATCGTCCTGACTTAGACTCCAAGATTTCTCAACAGTCCATCCGAGTTGAGCTAAGTGCTAGGGCGAGGTTTCCAGTCAAGTCATTGTCTCAAGAGTCTTACGGATGATATGAAGGGTTCTATTTAAGCACGTTGAATTGAATAATGAACGTAGTCTAATGGAACCTAAAGAATTAAGTCAAGGTGATCTGAAATATCTCTACTTCCAGTCCTCAATGGGTTCTTCTGAAATTAAGTATATTAGGATCTATTCCAAGCTCCAATTTTCATACTTTATTTGGACTTGTTCAATTATCTACGCTACTCTGAAAAAATGTGAATGTTATGTATAATGCAAGAAAAATGTTTTTGAGATATAATTTTCTAGTTTTGTACTTTTATGAATTTTTGAAAAAGTTTTACATTTTTTATTCATTTTTTTAAATGTTTTTGCAAATGTTTTTGGGATTTGAATTTTGCAATTTTTAGGGATTTTTCAAAACAAAAGATTTTTGAAACAAAGAGAAAGTATGTGCAACTATTTTCACGGGTGTGCATCCTTTATTTAGAGGGGTTGAGTTATAGGAATTTACAAGATTGTATATACAAGGTTTGCAAAGAATCTTTATTTGTTCAAATTATGTACATAGATCTCAAAATAATTTGAAAAGATTTTTGCAAACATTTTGAAAACTTTATTTTACAAACTAACTTGACAAATAATTTTTACAAATATTTTAAAAATTTGAAAACCATTTTGAAAAGATTTTTCAAACACTACGTATAGATTTTTCAAACTATTTTTGCAAACATTTTTCAAACCATTTATAAATAGATTTTCAAAATATTTTATTTCAAAAAAAAAGAAAACACATTTTTACAAACAAAATCTTTTTACAAAGGTTGAAAACATTTTACAAAATATTTTTCAAACACTTTTCAAAAGATTTTTTCAAAGATTTTTCAGAATCATTTTTCAAACATTTTGCAAAATATTTTTACCTAATTTATTAATCGGTATATACAAAGAATTTTAATGAATTTTATACAAGTATGTTCTTTACACTTAATTAATTATATTTTATCTATACTTATTAAAAATATGAAAGTAAGAGTTATGGCTAAAGTATATACAAGATATATATGACACCCTTATACTTAGCTTGAGCTATGCCCTCATAGATCGAGGATAAAATAAAAGACATAATTCATACTTAGTATAAGAGAGGTTATACTACAACGAATAAAGAATAAAGAATAAAACAATGAGATTTCGACCCTCCCCCCATACTTAGGATCAATTAATCCTAAGTATCACATATTGTACGCAAGGCAGGGAGGGTCGAGGGTGGGAATGAACAATGTCAACGATTAGTCCTGTCTCCCCCTATACTTAGGGTAAAATATCCCTAAGTATAGATAGGAGTATCAACAAGACAGGAGACATGTGATGGGAAAAAGATTGAGCATATTAAGTCACTCATCCCCCCCATACTTAGGATGAAGCATATCCTAAGTATAGAAGCGATGAGTGAGAAAAACAAAGTGGAAATAGAAAATACAACCGAAGAAAAGAAGAAAACTAGAGGAAGAGTTTTTTAGGAACATTATCTGAATCTTTTGATGTTGTTGAGGTTGTGGAGGCTTCTTCGTTGAATATCACTTGAACCGGATCGACAACGGCCAAGAAAGTGTCATGCTCAAGATATGGGTTCAGTAGTTGATCGTTGACGATGAATGGTTGTGCCTCAGGCGACAAATCTGATATCACGATGCTTCTGTTGTCACACACTTCTTGCACTCTGAATGGCCATGTCCATTTACTTTTTATTTTGCCCGAGAATATCTTCAACTTTGCGTCAAATAGCCACACTCTTTGTCCAGTCTCGAAGGTCTTTTGTCCGATGTGTCGTATCATGCCAATGTTTAATCTTCTCCTTGTACATCAATGTGTTATCATAAGCATAGTCTCGGAATTCCATGAGCTTGTTCAGATGCTCTTTTCTTTTCTCACCACTTTTTTATGAGCCCAAGTTGTAGATATTGATTGTCCATAATGACTTGTGGATTAGTTCCACGAGTAGATGACACGGTTTTCCATACACGAGATGATAGGGTGACATGCCCAAGGTAGACTTGTAAGCAGTTCTATATGCCCAAAGGACGGAGTCCAAGTGTTGGGACCAATTTTTTCTGTCTGGCTTCACAAGATTCTGTAGGATCGTCTTGATTTCTCTGTTTGATAATTTTGCCATGCCATTGGTCTGGGGATGATAAGGAGACACGACTCGGTGCTCGATGTCATACTCCTTCGTTAATTTTCTGACCTCTCTGTTAATGAAGTGACTACTCTCGTATGATATGGGGAACTTTGGTATCCCGAATCATGAAATGATGTTCTCTCCCAGAAGCTGACAAACTGTACGATTGTCTGTTACTCTAGCAGGGATAGCTTCAACTGAGCAACTCACGTAATCAACACAAGAAGGATGTGCTCAAATCCATGGTTGTTTGGAAAGGGTTCCATGAAAATTAATGCTCCATGCATCGAACACATCTGACATCTGAATAAATTGCAGGGGCATTGAGTCCTTTGCTGTAAGAGTGCCTCCCAATCTCTGACAGTCAGTGCAGTGCTTCACATATGTTGTGGCATCTTTGAATAGTGTCTGCCACCAGAGGCTATACTGTAGTACTTTTGTTGCCATTCTATCTACAGAGTGATATCCACCAGATTCGAGCGAGTGACAATGCTCACGGTCACTATGATGCTCCTCCTGAGGTATGCACCATCGTCAAATGCAATATGCTCCTTCCTTGAATAGGAGTGGATCCTCCCATTGGTAGAAATGGATAGTGGACAAAAATTTATCTTTCTTGATTTTGTCCAATCTTGTAGGACTACACCGAAAATGAGGTAGTTCACAATATCAATGTACCAAGGGAGAGATTCCACGACAAGAATCAACTCGTCGGGGAAGGTGTTGTGATGGGTGCACTGCTCAGTGGAGGCTTGCTATTCAATTCTGGAGAGGTGGTCTGCTATCGCAGTCTAAACTCTGGGCTTGTCTTTGATCTCCAAATCGACTCCTGGAGGAGAAGGATCCACCTGATTAGTCTAGGATTGGTGTCCTTCTTTTGTTGTAGATACCAGATAGCAGAGTGGTCAGTATAGATGGTGACTTTAGATCCAAGAAGATAGGATCTGAACTTCTCAAGGATGAATACCACAACCAGCAATTCTTTCTATGTAATAGTGTAGTTTCTTTGAGCTTCATCTAGTATTTTGCTGGCTTAATGATAGGCATATGGCACCTTATCTTTCCTTTATCCTAACATAGACCCAACTGCAAAATCTGACGCATCTGTCATGATCTCAAAGAGTAGAGACCAATTAGGCAGCTGTAGGACTGGAGCTTGAGTGATTAGCTCCTTAAAATGATTGAATGAAATGAGAACCTGCTGATGAACATGAAATTCAGTCTCCTTGCACAACAATTTAGTGAGAGGTCAGGCGATGCGGCTTAAATCTCTGATGAACCTCTTGTAGAAACCTACATGCCTCAGGAATGACCTCACATTTCTGATATTCTAAGGTGGTTCAATATTGGCAATGACATCTACCTTCATTGGGTTAACTTCCATGCCACGTTTGAAAACGACGTGACCCAGCACAATCTCTAATGTGACCATCAAGTGGATCTTTTCCCAAGATAGCACAAGATTGATTTCACAGCATTTCTGAAATACTAAGTCCAGGTGCTCAAGACAGGCATCGAAACCATCACCATAGACGGAGAAGTCATCCATTAACACCTCGAAAAAACTACCAACCATATCAGTGAAGATTGCAAGCATGCACCTCTGGAATGTGAGGGGTGTTTCACAAATCAAAGGACATTCTCCTGAAATCATAGGTGTCGAACAGACAAGTGAAGGTAGTCTTATCTTGGTCCTCTAGGGTGATTGCCACTTGTTTATACCCTGAGTACCCACTAGAAAGCAGAAGAAGAACTCCTCGCCAGCCAATCTTTCCAATACTTGATCAATAAACGGCAAGAGAAAGTGATCCTTCTTCATTGCTGCATTGAGGAAGCGGTAGTCAACACATACCCTCCAGGATGTCGGTACCAAATAGAAATCTCCTCTCCTTTGTCATTTGTAACTTTGACGAGCCCGGATTTCTTCGAAACTACATGTAGAGGGCTCACCCATTTTGAATCGGAGATGGGATAAATGAAGCATGCATCACACCATTCCATGATTTCTTTCATGACTATGTCTCGCATATTTGGGTCCAGTCTCCTTTGAAACTCTAGGGATGGCTTGACATCTTCTACCAATTAAATGTGGTGTGAGCACAGGGTAGGATTTATCCCATGGGAGGTCTGATAGTGTCAACCAAGTGCCTTGTGGTTTTTCTCCAGAACCTCGAGAAGTCGAGATTCTTAATCTGAGGTCAGTTTCCTGTTAATAATGATCGAATATATATTTCTGCACCTACAAGGAAGGCATACTTGAGGCCTGCCGGATGTGGCTTTAATTCTGGTTCTAATCTGGCATGCTTCTCGGTCACCTCAGGAAACTATAATGTGGGTGGAAGATCTGCCAAAAATTTGGAGGTATTGCTCACCTCAGTGACTTGTGGTTCAACTGATAATGTGCTGAACAAATCTGTAATGAAGTCGTCATGTTCGAACTGGAGTGAATCTTTTGAATCAAACAGATGCATCAACAAATCGGAATCTGCCTCCCAAGTGATATCGGAGCTTGAGTCAACCGTGCTTTCTAGGTCCTCCTCAGGAGAGAGGAATTCCATGGTCCATGTGTCATTCAAAGAGAGTTGTTGTCTCTGATTTCTGTAACAAAGTCACAATCTGCTTCAAGCGATGATGCACACTTTCATCATATATGACTTTTGGCTCACTAGCCATGTTTATTGGTAACTTTGTGGTTGCTCGAGCTGAACGTGATATTACTAGACCCATAGTCAACCACGGCCTCTGCAGTTCGCAAAAATGGTCGTCCAAGAATGATTGGGGTCAGAAGTAAAGGTGCAGGAAAGTCCATATCAAGGACTATGAAATCAACAGGAAACGACATGTCATGCATCTTTACGACAACACCTTACAATAGATATCGGGGTCGCTTGATGAATCGATCAGCGAACTGAAGGATCATGTGTGTCGGCTTCAATGGACCAACCTCAATTCTTGTAGTAATGATGAGGGCAGGAGGTTGAGCAAAGAGCTGTTGTCAAGCAGAGTCTGCTCGAAGACTTGTCAAAAATCTTGCATCTAATCAAAGGTGCTCCTTTGTCTCACTTTTTCTGAGGGATATTGCTGATGGCTGCAACTGTAGCCATGGTGAGGATGTGCTTCTCAACTTGATGGTATTTGTTGTTGCAGTTTGACTGACGTGTGGTTGTACACGCTTCCTTCAACCCCCTCTTCACAACAGGCATGTATTCCATGGCTAGCATCAAGGTAGATCGATAGTTAATTTTTTTAGAATATCCACAACATCTGGATAAGACAATGCACTTTTTCTTTTTGTAATTTTTTTGGATTTTTCTATTGCATCTGGAAAAGGAATATTTATAGAACTGAAATCAAAAGCATTGTTCTTATTTACAATAGAATTCTTGTCCACAATATCAAAAAGTTATACATTCTGGAAATGAAGGTACTGTGGATGATGGACATGCAAAACTGTGGTATCCGCTCCGTCAGCCGGTGCTGGATCGGTTACTAGGGCTGACTCCTCCATGGCTGGCACGGCTTTACTTGGATTGCGATCATGTTTTTTGTCTTTTTTATATTTTTTTTGACTTTTTTGTTCTTTTTTGTTGAATGGAGAGGGTGATGGTTGTTAGTTGGGCATGGATCATCCTTTTTTTATCTTCCTCACCCGAGCCTGTAGATGGCACGGTTGATGCAGAAGATGACGATTCACCTGATGAAGCTTTATTCTTCCCATTGATTGCGGCAAACAGAGGCAAGGTCCTACCACTCCTGAGAGTAATAACATTAGACAAAGCAAACTCACGGTCATCTGACTCTACAGACATAGACGGGACATCACATTCTACTGCTATTTTCTCTTAAAATTATTGGGATTAGCTTCGACCGGGGCCAGGGATAGGAGTTTTGGCGGTCGTCTCAGTCATCTAGCTTCCTTGGCATATCTGTTAGAACCTTTACCAATTAGGACAAGCAATGAGGATCGGGTTCATGGGAACTGCCTCAAAGGGTCCAGCGTGCTACTCACGCTGGGGTTGCTATTGGGGAGGCTAAGGCAGGGACTCATGATATTGTTGATGTGGAGGAGAAAGTTGGTATTGTTGGTATGGAGGAGGAGAAATATACAGATGGTGCGGTGTAGTCGCGTACTGGTGGTACTGTTGGTGTTGACAGTACGGTGGTTGCAGGTATTGTTGTGGGTGTCTCCAATTATGGTGGTATTGTGGAGACTGGTAATGTTGATACTGAGACTGAGGCTGAGAGGACTGCGCAAAGCGACCACCTTAAGGTTGGTGGTATGTAAGTTGGCTAATGGTTGGTCCTGAGATTGTCCAGCAAGACGTCCACACACCGTTGACTTCTTGGATCAGAGGTGGTGGGTGGGGGGAATGTTGGATCAGAAGATGGTAGGTAGTCTGGGGGGCTGGGGCCTAGACCACCATCTATTGTTGTGGCGGGGCCTGCTCAGGTGTCTGGACGTAGTACACATGTTGGATCATCGGCTATTGTGGATTGGGATGAGGTTGTTTTGGAGGTGTTGGTTCATATTTCTTCTCATCAGGAGTCTCTGATGATGGTGTCGCCAACTAGCATGAGCTGACCAACAACTCCAACTGCTTGGTGATTTGGTCTAGTTTATCCAAGTTTTGTGTCCTCTGTTTGATCACAGTGAGTTTCTCTAGATCCTGTGACTGCTTCTCGATAATGTCAACCTTAGAGAGATGGCCCCGAATGATGCTGAGGTTGGAGATCTCATCTCTCTCTACCTCAGGGGATGCTTCCATGTGGACTAGCTTGTGGAGGACCTGAGGTTGTCTCTGATAAGCATGGGATGAAGAGAGGGTGGTCTCTCCTTCGACCATTTCTTCGAAGATCTGTCAGACTACATCTTCATCCTTATTGAAGTGGGATCCCCCACAGGCAGTGTTGACTAATCTCTGACTCTCTACATTCAGGCCCCTAAAGAAGTGTTGGACCAAGCTAGTCCTCGATAAATCATGGTGGGGGCACTTCTCCTACATATCAGTGAATCATCATTCCCAGGCTTCATGTATGGTCGCGTTGGTGTCTTGGGAAAAGTTGCTAATCCTGTCTTGCATCTGGTTCAGCCTACCGAGAGGTAGAACGTATGAAGGAATGCAGATTTAAGTTCCTTCCAGGTCGTCACGACCTTTCCCAAATGATTTCCCCAGTACA
Organism: Ottelia alismoides; assembly: GCA_037367405.1. NCBI lineage: Eukaryota > Viridiplantae > Streptophyta > Magnoliopsida > Alismatales > Hydrocharitaceae > Ottelia > Ottelia alismoides. The sequence goes on from JAZKJV010010115.1 coordinate 302,901, forward strand.
GGGCCTTGTCTTGTAAGCTGAAGGAAATACAGCCATCTTGACTACCAATAACGAGATGTTAGGGTAGTGGGTAGTTCTACATATGTAAGATAACTATTGCAGGTGAATGTATGGTTCCTCGTTAGTATTCCCGTGAAATGAGGGTAGAAGCGCAAGGAAATGATGTTTTAGCTCAAAGTGAGCGTGCATCGGTGGGATGCGAATCCACTCGATAATTTGGTTGTCTCGAGGATTATATGTCTCCTTCAGCGTTGGTTTGGGGTTCTCATTCCTTGTCTCTTCTTCTTCTTCTTGATCATCACAGGGTGGACCCTTATTTCTTCCTCCTCATCCTCTGGGTCTGTTCCTCAATTCATTTAGCATATCTTGAAATGCAGTTTGTGCAGTGGCTTGTTCCGTCAGTTGCTATTGGATGGCTATGGCTTGGATGGAATCCAGCAACTGAGCGTTCACCTGGTTCTGGTAAGGCGCTTGGCCCTTCTTTGACTGGGGCGGTTGCTGCCCCATTCCCTTTCCTTGAGGAGCCACTTCTGGGTCTGAGTATGAAGAGATGAACTATGTATTGGGATACAGGCCTGGGACTGGCGTCTATCTGCAATGTAAGAGAATCCCAATCAAACCACATAAAATTGAATTCCAATTGTCATGATGAATCTAAGATTAGGGTCAATCCCAAATGATTGCAAATGGATTAAAAGATGTTGTCTGAAATCGACCTCCATTCGCAACGAGCGGAAGTGGAACAAGACTGGTCCCGGTTTATTATGAGATAAAGTAAAGTGGAAAGAAGATGAGTAGTCTGGAGATCGGTTCGGAAGGTCTGAACCAGGTTCTCGGGAATCACCTCGAGTTATTGACGATGTTGAATCCATGGAATCGATGTAGGTGTCGGCAGAGTCCCGACTAACCATCCATGGATCGACATCGTGAAGCAAAAGAGGATTGATGTAGGAAGAAGTATATGATGGCCAACGAGGAATACAAAGGAGTGTAAAATAGTAGAAAAACTCGAACGAGCAGGGGGTCAAAGAGGAGACACATATGAAAAAAAAAGTGCGCAGGTGCAAGGGACTTGATCTTTGAACCTAATATAGATCCATACAAACACAATACAAAATTGGATTCACTAACTCGACATATTGTGAAGCCAAAAAGGATTGGCTATTTTTATCTTTTAATTTTTTAGAGTTGTTGTTTCATGCATATCTTTTAACAAGTCCATAGACGCTAACCCTATTGGAGAGAGAGTACTGCCAGAAAAGTATATCCTACTTGTCCTCCTCCTTTGTAACATGTAGTCTGCACTTTTGAGGTCATTGTAACCCTTCCTGGATCCCTACTCAACCAAAGAATAAGATGGAGGAAGCCGATAGGTGAAACCACTACTTCGAACCCCGCTCACAATGGAATCACCCGTGAGCGTGCAAGGACCCATCAGACGTAAAATGATGAGACAGACACACCCTTTGAGGGCATGTCCCGTGAGGGCATGTCCTAAGCTCAATACTTCCGACCAAGTCGATATTCCACACAAGGTGGGATCACCATCGATGACAAGACCTTACTCGGTCACGTACAATAGAAGCGCCAATACTTCAGAAATCTAGGCGATGCACGAGACAGTTACAGATTGGATTTTTGGCTCTAATCCTTAGCGGCTCATGCCTCGCTTTTGGGAGGGGTTTTAGTCCCCTCCAGAGGTACCTGAAAACAATGAGGGCTTTATGACCTAAGGCAATGAAGTCCCTTATAGATTTTAATTAAGGTCAAAGTTTATTTATCAGTCCCCTTGTTTTAGATTTTTTATTTTCCCTTTTTTTGATCTTTTGCATATAAGCACATAATCTTTTGTAGATTTTCATTTAAGTCCCTAGGTGCTCAAAATCAGAGGGAGATGACAAAAAGGTATTGCAAGTCGATTCGATGATGGAAATCTCATCATTGAGTCTAATGATGCATGCAGAGTTAGAACAGTGCTTCCCAGCTTTCTCCATGTGATATGCAAAACAGAGTTTTTAAACCTATCTATATAGTGATGTGCAATCGACAAAATCACCCTAAACAGTAGCTTTTATTAGTCATGAAGAGCCATATGTTAATTATTCAGAAATGAATCCGAGGGTTCCGTCTTTGAGACATCTCAGTGCCCACCACAACGGGTCCTGCCAGAACTATATGATGGCCCTCTCGACGTGTAGGTTCAAGTTCAAATAATTAACAATTATTAATTTGACGAGATCCAAATGTAAGAGACTATAGGCACGTAATTCTTGTTAGGGTTTAAATCTAATTACCGATACAAGCAAACCTAAAGTTTAGGGGCTCCATGCACATAAAACAAATAAAAAGAAAGGCGTGCAAGAAGCTCAAAAAACATCGTGGAAAACAAAATAAAACAAAGCGATTGAAAAACTCAAGAAAACCATGACGAAGGCCCCAGGTGAACAATTACCCAGGAACTGGACCCTTGTTGACTAGAGTAGTGTTCAAGTCCAAAATTTATTATAATTAATAATGAATAAATGAGTCACTCTCTTAACAAAATAAAATAAAAATACTAAACTAAAATCTAGGTTAATTGGTCTCCTTGTTATGCTTGTTGCCTCTCCAACTAGTCATATTAGGAAGACCAATATCCACCTTGCTCGGTTGCGCCATCCTCCTAAGAGGTCATCCTCGCGTAGCGGGCCCTCGTAACAAACACAACAAAAGAGGTGCATTAGCAAAATTAATCAATTAATGTATTTAAACAAAATAAGAAATGAAGTATATACAAGAGATAGAAAATTTTGTACAAGGAAATGAATGAATAAAAGAATAAATAAATAAAAGATAATTATATGCAAATTAGGCTACACACGTTGCTCCCCAGCAATGGCGCCACTTGATGACCGAGGAATCCTGCGAGGGTCTAAAATGATCCTCACTGAATAAATGAAGACGGATTGTTGATGAGGCGACCGCTCACTAGATCCCATGTTCAATCAACAAGTACCCATAATGTATAAAATAAACAATGAATAGCCAAAAATGTGAGGCATAATTTATTATACTCTACAAACAAAAATGTGTAACATGTAAGCATGTAGAGGTCGAACCATAGAGAGCAAGTTAGGTAACCTAATGATTATTGCTAATCAATGTAAATTATGTACATAATTGTCTTTCAAGTCTTTTTATGTGGGTTTTTGGTTTTATAATTTATATTTTATATATCTTTCCCTTTTATTTATATGTTTTTAATTTAAGTTTTCTCCTTTAATTTTAATATTAGATAATTGATATGTGTGTGTATGTATATCTATATATAGGCATTTCTATTTATAATAAATACATAAATGAAACAGTATATAAGATAATGTGTTTGTGTCTATATATAAATTATTGAAATAACCTAAAATTCAACCCAATATATATTTTTTAAGATTTTAAGAATATAAAAGAGTTTAATATTATGTACGAATAATATAGAATATACTTATATATATAAAGGTATATTATATAATACAGGGTATAATAATTATGAATATAACTAAAAGTAATTAAAATTACAAAATTTGATAGTTTGGGTTTTCCATAATTTTTTACTATTTTTGTATATTCTTTTCAGGGTTTTTACTAACTTTATGTATTTTTTAAAGTCAAAATATCCCAAAATAGGGATTAAATAAATAGGTTGAATTGATTTAAAGATTAAAAATAGCAAAAGGTGTCACAATTTCTCCAAATCAGTTTTAATAGATAGCAAATATATAAAGAAAAATTAGAAACAAAATAAATATGTTTGGGTTTTTTTTAATGATTTTTCCTATTTTTTAATGGATTTTAGAGATTTTTAAATTTTTAGTATTTTCTTTTTATAATTTTACGGATTTTTGGTCTGGAGTCAATATAGATAAGAATATGCAACATATATTTTTTTAGTTTTTAAAGGCATTTCAATATTTTTTGGCACTTTCAAAGCTAAGTAGGGAATTAATGTCTACTGTTAGAATTTTATTAATTAAATAAATGCCTAAAAATGCAGAATAAAAATCATGTCATGAAAATTCATCATGCAAGACATTTACAAATAGTAGATATTTTAATTAAAATAAACAAGTAAATAAAATTGAGGGTTTTATCAGTTGTGCCCCCTCCGAGATATTCCAATATCGGTTATGCCCCTCCCTTTTTGGGAATATTAGATGTGCCCTCTACTTATTGCCATTCTATCACTTGTGCCCCTCGAGTTACGTGACGTCCATCCTCAATGCAAATGACGTTAATTTTGAGGACACGTTGGGAATTAAATTAAAAAAGGTAGGCTGAAAAGTCCACCCCTTCTTCCTTCTTCCACGTCCTCTCCCTCCCCCTTCCCTTCATCCTCCTCCTCCTCTTCCTCCACTATCTTCCCCCTCCCCAGCACCCCCCCCCCCACCCTGAGCTCCTCCTCACGGCCCAGCACCTCCCCTCCACCCCTGGACCTCCTGTCACCCCAGACCTCCCGCTACCCAGACCCCTCACTGACTTGTACCTCCTTCCGTCGTCGCTGCACCTCCCTCTTCGCCTCGAGCTCCTCCACCCTCGCACCTTCCCCTCTGCCCAGAGATCCCCCGCCCTCCCTCTTCACCCCCGCACAGGCCCTCTACCTCCGAGCTCCTTCCTCTGTCGTAGCACCTCCCCCTTTGCCTCGAACTCCTCCACCCGCACCTCCCCTCCGCCCCCGTCTCCTCCTGCCTCCCCTGTACTCCCCCCCTCTACCGAGCTCATCCACCCGCACGTCCTCTCCGCCCCCATCTCCTCTTTCCACCCCTACACTCCCCACTCTACCCCGAGCTCCTCTACCCACACCTCCCCTCCGTCCTCGCACCTCCCCTCCGCCCCCAGCTCCTCCCCTCTCCATGGCATGCCTAGTCGCCTCCTCCACCAAGGGACGTCTTGTCGTTGCCATCATGAGGTGGATGTTGCTGCTTCAGAGCTCCCAAGGGAACGAGTGGCTGACGACGGATCGGAGGAAGAAGTGCTTGTGGAGGAGGAGCAAGGGGGCTGAAACATAGGCCTTTCAACATTTATTTAGTTAACATAAATTTTTTAATAATTGATTCATGAAAATGCACAAAAAAAATCAATAAAATTCATCATTTGATCAGTAATGAATGATATATCCATAAAAATGCAAAAATTTTAGCAATTTGATGGATGCATGAAGGTGTAATTAAGAGAGAGAAATTATGAAAAGAAAGGAAGAAGAACAAATGGAGGAAGAAAATGAAGAAGAAGTATGGACAGTTATGCCCCTCTTAACTATGCCATAGTTTGAAAAGATCATGGTTAAGTTCAACTCATTGACGATTAAAGTAACAGAGGGGCACAAGTGATAGAACAACAAAAAGAGAGGGGCATAACTGATATTCCCAAAAAGGGAGGGGCATAACTGATATTGGAAAATCTCGGAGAGGCACAACTGATAAAAACCCTAAAATTTAATGTGTCGACATGAACCTGTTTATAATAAACACAAAGAATACTTGCATTTCAAAATCATTTTACAAAATCAAGGGCATACATGTAGTTTTCCACAAAATACATAAATTAGATTCGTCATGGAAGGGCATTTATGCAAATGTACTAAAGTTCCAGGTCTCATATACAATAGCTCGGGCCTGAGGATTTTGATCCTCTTTCGGGTAAAGGCGTACAACCGCATCACAATGCCTTATAGATAGAAATTCTCGGAGCCCAGACACTAAACACCACCCTTGCTCTGTTGTTCGAGCGAAGCCGAGTTTAGTTGCTGGAGGAAGAGCATCAAAGCACAAGTTGAAGAGTAAGCTACAGGATAGGAAGCAAAGCCCAAAAATTTTAACATTGAATATATAATTTTATATATTAAAATGAAACATAGAAACCAGGGGGTCATACCTGCAAAATACCCAACTCACGTGGCAAGCCACGTGACCTGAATTGGCATGGGCCTATGTACAAAACACAAGAAGGTTGAGGTGATCTATGCAAATTTTACAAATTTACTTACACTCCATACAAGAATTTAAATACTAAAAAGAAATAATAAAAGTTGGAGGGGGTTTTAGTGCAAATTACCCCTTAGTTGCACGCAGGCCGACGACTGATATGTCTTCACTTGGGCACGTGACGACTCCACAATGCGTGATGATGGTTCGGTGATGATGACTGCGATTAGACCTCAGGCGGAGATCTGACGGTTGTGGCTTTACTTGATCGGACGCCATCTGCTGCATTTGGACCGTGGCTCTTGATCAGACGACGGAGAAGCTCAATTGATGAACTAGGAAGAACGGAGCTTCTTCGCTCCTTGATTGCTCGGATATAGTGCTCCTGACCTCCTTGCTCACTACTGTGATAGGGAAACACTTCATTGTGGAGATCCGTAGCTTGGAGACCCATCAAGTGGATCTAAGCCCCATCGATGGGGGCCTGGATGGATTGAATACATGGGCGTGTTTAACTACCTCGGTTACCCCTCAGATAGGGCCTGCCAGACCTGCAAAAGATATGGGAGGCTTCGTGGCACAAGGGTGATCAGGTTTGGGTCGTTATTGGTGGATTTCACAATGGGATGAGCAGAGATGAAGGAGCTCCGAGGATAGGCGATGAAAGGAGCACCAGTCCTTCGATCTAGGAGGCCTCTAAGGGTGATAGGGGGTCAGATCGATGGAGAAACATAAAGGAAAGAAGAAGGGGCGATAAGGTGGGCCGGGACAGGTTGATTCTCGGTGAAAGGGTTGGATCCCTAGCTGCTCTGGCGAACATGACTACTTGAATTACAACTAATCCTACGATCTAAAGAATGGATTAAATATGGAAATGAACTGACAGAATCTAAATCTACTTAAGAAAGTAAAATTATGCAACTCTTATTTGGCCAGGAATCCAAGGAGAAGGACGTCGTCGGAGCGCCTCTTGGACCTCCTCTCCTCCTCTTGTATCGCTCCAAAATTCGGGGAAGCTTCCTCTGTCACCGGAGAACTTAGCGCACATGGCTGGAGGGATCACAGAGCTTGGAGAGGGATCAAGGAATGAAAGAATGAATAGGATTTTTATTTATAGACAAAGGTTCATTTGATCTTTGATCGAGATTTATTCATGGCTTAATGCAGATGAGGTGAATCTAACGAGTAGGCGAGGATGTTGATCGTGGTGTGAACAAAATCTATGAAGGACTCAAGGCGAATGGAGGCACTGGGAGGCCTGCAAATGGTAGAGAAGATGGGACACTGGAGACATCTGACACAAAGGCGACGAAGGACAATTGACTTGGGTCAACAATCCTTGCAACGTGATTGGTCCACGTAGGACCAAGTCACGACAAAACAGGAACCTTTATTCAAAATAAATTAATTTAAAATAGTAAATTATTTTATTAAATTTTGGTTATAAAATAAAAAATGTTTATTATTGTATGTAGTATTTTAATATGATTTTTATTTATTTATTGAGTTAATTTATTACAAGTTACTTTTTACAAGTGCATTTATTGGTATATTGGCCTATGTTTTGTATATTTTATTTTTATTTTGTGTTTTTGATTTTATTATTTTGCTTTCATATATTATATATTTAAAATTTATTTTTATATACACAAATATATTTTTATTGTACTTTTCTGATGTATTTTATACACCTAAATAAATAGAGGTATATATTATATAGGTATAAGTATTGTATATTCATCTATGTATTTCTATGGACTATTTTATTTTTATGTTTTCTTTATGGTTTTATTCTATTCTAAATATGTACATATACTTTAAATAATATTTTTCAAAAATATAAAATATCAAAATTATAAATAATAAATAAAATGAATATTTTATTCAGGTATATTATAGAATCGAGGTCCAAAACCTAACTTTTCCATCTTAACTCCAAATTAAATGAAACCCCCTTTGACGCGTTTTGAGTTTTTATTGAGAAGATATTGGTCTGGGAAGTTTGGGTTTTGTCTTTTTATTCTGAGTATAGAATGTACATTGTGTACTATTATTGTGTAAAGTAAATTTTACATTTTTCAATATATTTTTATCTACAACTTTCATGTATAAAGTTTCTTTATTTGAGGTATAAATAACAAAGAATAAAATGGGTTCCAAAAATGAATTATTTGGGAAATAAATTGGAAATTTTATTGTGTTTTTGACCTTTATCTCCTCTTACTTTATTCCTTGTTGACCCAGCCATCAAGATGCCTAGGTATCGCGGTTGAGGGTCATAAAATACTTTTGGCATATTATTTCTTTTTCTTTTCTTTTCTTTGTTAGCTTTCACCAACCTCCATAGGCTTGCACACACAATCTCCATCCTAAAGTCATCCCTTCACCATTTCTATAAAACCCAACCTCCACCTTCAAATCAATTTTTGATCTCTCTAGAGCCTCGTAACCCCTAAAATCAGTCATGGTGTGTTCCCCTTGGTGACAGGAAGGAGGAGCCCTCAATTGCAGGCATGGAGAAGGAGCTCTAAGGCCAATCCACCATTGACGAGCTAGTCTATTGTGAAGGTTCTCGCTTCGAGATATTTCCTATTGAGGCATAGTTTAAAGTAGGTTTTTAAGTTCTCTTTTCATATCTTAGTGTAGATCTAGGTTTAGTTTGGCTTGATTCCAATTTTTTAGTGTAAAACTTCAAATTCATACTTTGTCGGCGCTTCAGCTCTGGCCATTGTTTCCTGTAGTTCCACCCACTGTTCCAACACCTCCACCATCTTCCCCTATAATTCTACATCCTTTAAATCACTCCAGGAACCCTAATATTGCAAATACCAGGTCCATTAGATCTCACCCACTGCCCCTTCACTGGAGATCATAGCATTCACCTCCATTTTGGCAATCTAGCTTCAAATCAGGTCAGCGCATACCCCCTCTATCCCTTGTGCTTTTTATATAGGAAGGAGCTTCAGAGGACATACCTGGGAGATGAATCGAAGGAAGAACAAGAGTCCCAGGTCATTGAAGAACAACCGACCTCCAAGAGTCCACCGATGAGGCTCGGACCTATTGGAGTCGTCCTGTATATGTGGAGATCTCATAAGAGCACGTTGGGTTAATCATCAACACCAGAGAATGTCGTACAAAGGAGGAATCGAAGATAGAAGCAAGAATATGGAAATGTCCTTCCACGTTCTTCCAAGTACCCTCCTAGCCGTTAGATCAATATCACGAACCAGATCTAACCTGGGTCATTGAAACCAAGGCAAACCTGAAGGATATGGAAAGAGTCCCTAAGCGCATCACAGAAGCATGTTGATCGCATCGTATGTGATCGTATCTCAAGTCTCTAAACCAAGAGACCTCCTGTCTCAAGTTTGATCAGACGGAGGAGACGTTTGTGAGCGAGTTGATGAGACACGTACATCTCGCAATCCAAGTTGAAGATCCAAGCGTTGAATCTCCTGATCTCGTCACACGAGGTCCGACGTCTTCTTCACGAGCGAGGCACACTGAAGGAGAGGGAGATCCACAAGCGATCAAAGCGGTGGCACGATAGCGTGGTGACGATGGTGACTCTCTCTAGGGCACAAGGTGGACGACCACTAAGAGAGAGAGGGTGTGTAGAATGAGAATGAGAGAGAGAGATAACTCAATTGTTGTGTGGAAAAGAAGATCTAGGGTTGCCTCTTATTTTATAGTACTTTGGGAGTCCATGGATCACAATCCATGTGAAACACAAAATCAGTGGTGAGATTGATTTGTGTTTCTATTCAATGGTCATGATTTTGTTGTAAAAACACAACAATTAATTTAGATTAAATTAAATAGATATTGAATATTCAACATAATTTAATTTGAAGTAAATTAACTTGCATATAAGTATTAGAAGGGAGGCCACCCACCTCCCTAAAAAGGGGGGACGACCACCCTTGAGACCAAGTCAAAGGGTGGTCGTCCACCATCCATTAAATGGATGGTGGTGGCTCCTCCAATCCTTCATATTTATTTACAACAACTTTTGTTGTAAATTAATTCGCAAAAATAATTCCAAATTAATTTTATGAATATTGCAATCATGCCATTAAATAATTGTGAATCATATTTGTGGTCCAAAATAAAATGTAAATTGTATTTCCAACTAATTTCTAATGTGAATACAATTACATATACAATTAATTCAAAGATACCATTTACAATAAGCTCTCTCTAGTATATTGCAATTCACATTTATAATGTACATAAATAATAAGGATAGCACTACCCACATTATTCACATACTTGATAATTAAACCACATTTAAATAGCTTGGATCATTATTCTCATGTATTTAAATAATATGAATCGCATTCACGTTATTCATGATAATTAAATCACATTTAATTATCAACATATCAGTGCTCATATACATAATTCAATAATAGAATTATTCTCGAATTCTTTCAAGAATAATGTACTTCCTCCGTGGATACTTGGAGATAAGGACATGGCGATTGTACGTTCCACGTATAGTGACGTGGATATTGAGATCACATTTCAAATCCAGATATAGGGGACCTCTCATAGATGTTTGATCAAATCAAGGTCGTAGATCTAATCTTCTCATTGTATCTAAATCACATTCAAATCAATGTCCAATACTTGAACTAAGACCAGATCACTTCTCTAATAAGAGGAGTCACTAAAATCCAAGCTTGCTTCATCACTCCCTCAAAATGGAAGCATCATATTTATACAATCATTAATGATCACATCACCATCAGATATTCCTAATACATATACATCTTGCATATTGGAAGACCTAAAATAAACTCAAAGATATAGATCAATTTACACTATCAACTTTTGGGTTTTATCATTAAGTTTCTCATTCGGTCATTGGGAGTTGGTATCGATCATATGCTTTCCAAAACATATATTGTACCTACAAATTCTTTCCATGCTTCTAAAGTAAGATGACCATGCATGGAATTTGATCGGTCCCAATACCTCATGAGTGAGCTCATATTTTCTGGTTCACAAGTGAACATGTATGATCCCTTTGAGATATTGTATTACTCATATGTCCTTATATGCATACCAGCTCGTCGATGTACCTTGATTAGGACATCAACCTATCGGTATGCCGAATATACATACTTAGATATATAGTAATACATTTGTCTCCGGTCAGATGATGCATGTCTATATCATGATAGTATACAACATAGGACTTGGTTATCTCGATCTCGCTAAGTCAACTCTTTGACCTAACTTATTAAACACCTCCGAATCTCTATTCCTAAGCAGAGGACCTACATCAAGAGGTCAGTCATATATCAGCCAAATGAGAAAGGATAGACATCTCCTATTTAGGATGGATATCATCTCTTAACAATTACTTGACGGTGCTTGATGATTCCTCAATCTAACCCTTTAGAGATTCATCCAAGCACCAGCCTCTATGATTCAACAATTGAATCAATAATTGTATGATCTTCAAGATGTCCATGTGCATAACCCTAATTATTCTACGGGACCTTATAGTGCATTCATTCATTTAATCTCAGGCAGAGAGTGAAATAAACTAATAACCTTTATTGATATATCAAACATTACAATAACATTTATTGTAGGAAAGGTTTGCCTCAGGCTCACATTGCTAACAATCTCCAACTATCCCTCAGAACCATTCAGGTACAATCCTTAAACTCGTACTCATTACATGCTGGTCAAAAACCTTTTGTGTCAAAGATTTGATAAGAGGATCAGCAACGTTGTCAGCAGATGCCACCTTCATCATGACGATGTCACCATGCTTTCGAATCTCCCAAATGATGTGGTATTTCCTTTCCACGTGCTTGCTCTTTTGATTCCATCTGGGTTCCTTTGCTTGAGCTATGGCTCCCGTGTTATCGCAGAGTAGCAGGATGGAATTATCGGAGGAAGCTACACCGAGCTCTAAGATGAACTTGAACACATTACCTCCTTTACAACATATGATGCAGCAATGTATTCAACTTCTATTGTTGAATCAGTCATAGTGTCTCGCTTCTTGCTTCTTCAGCTCACAGCACCACTGTTCAGTAGGAACACAAACCCTGATGTCGACTTTTGATCATCAATATCAAACTAGAAGTCAAAATCTGTATATTCGAAGACTTGGAAATCCCCATCTCCATAGGCCAAGATGTAGCATCTATCTCAGATACTTGAAGATGTTCTTCACTGCATTCCAGTGTTGTTCTCCATAGCAGGACTGACAATGGCTTACTACTCCCACTACATGGTAGATATCTGGCATTGTACACATCATGGCGTACATTAAGCTTCCTACAACTGATGCATAGGGGCATCCAGCTATGGATTTCTTTTCCTCAAGACTTTGAGGAGCCATCCCTTTAGATAGGTGTATACCATGTCTTAAGGGAAAGATGTTAGCCATGTGAGCCCGAGGAAAACCATTCCTACAATAAATGTTATTGTAATATTTGATTTATCAATAAAAGTTATTGATTTATTCACTCCCTATCTGAGATTAAATGAATGAATGCACTATAAGGTCCTTTTGTACAATTAGAGTTATGTATATGGACATCTTAATAATCGTACAGTTGTTGATTCAATAATTGAATCATAGAGGCTGGTGCTTGAAAGAATATCTAAGGAATTAGATTGAGGACTCATCAAGCATCGACAGATGATTATTAAGAGATGATCTCCAACATGAGTAGGAGATGGCAATCCTTTCTCAATAGATTGATATCTGACCGACCTCTTGTGCAGGTCCTCTGCATAGGAATAGAGATTTGAAGGTGTCATATTAGTTAGGTCAAAGAGTTGACTTAACGAGATTGAGATAACCAAAGTCCCATGTCGTAAACTGTCACATATAGGCACACATCCTCTGACCAGAGACAGATGTGTTGCTATATGTTTGAGTGCGTACATTTGGTAGATCAATAGGTTGATGACCTAATCAAGGTCTATATACTAGCGAGCCGGTGTGCATATAAGGGCACATGAGTAACACGATCTCTCAAAGGGATCATACAAGTTCATTTGTAAACCGGAAGACATGAGCTCACTCATGAGGTATTGGGACCGATCAGATTCCATGCATGGTCATCTTGCTTTGGAAACATGACAAGAATTTGTAGGTATGATATATGCTTTGGGAAAGCATATGATCGATACAAACTCCTAGTGACCAAGATTGAGAAACTTGATGATGAAACCCTAAAGATGGCAGTGTTAAATTGATCTTTATCTTCGGATTTATCATAGGTCTTCCAGTATGCAGGATGTACGGGTATTAGGAATACCTAAGGGTGATGTGATCATAAAAGATTGTATAACCATGACGCTTCCATTCCGAGGGAGTGATGAAATAGGTCTGGATTTTAGTGACTCCTCTCGGTAGAGAAGTCATCTGATCTTGGTCCAAATGTTGGACATTGATCTGAATGAGATTCAGATGCAATGAGAATATTAGATTTATGGTCTTTATTTAATCAAGCATCTATGAGAGGTACATGAGATCCGGATTTGAGATATGATCTCAATATCCAAGTCACTATACGTGGAACATACAATCGTCATGTCCTTATCCCCAAGTATCTATGGAGAAAGTGCATTATTTTTGAAGGAGTTGAAGAATAACTCCATTGTTGAATTATATCCAAGCATTGTGAAATAGATAATTAAATGTGATTTAATTATCACGAATAATGTGAATTTGATTCTATTATGAGAATAATGATCTGATGTAATTAAATGTGATTTAATTATTATGGATAAGAATAATATGGATAGCATTATCCAATTATTGATAATATATTATAAATGTGATTTATATTGTATTATAGAGAGCTTATTATGATTTATATTTGTTGATCAATTATTGGTGTGAATTGGATTCACATTGAATAATTAATTGAAAATGTAAATCACAATTTATTCCCAATGGCAAGACTGCAATATTCACAAAATATTTTTGAATTATTTTTATTGAATAATTTACAACAAGTGTTGTTGTAAATCTTGAAAATTTTCAAGGAATAATGTAATCTCATGAGATTACATGAGATTTCATCCTTCCATGTTGGAAGGGTGGACAGCTGCCGATTCATCATCTGAACTTCACGTGGTAGTGGTACTGATTCCGGTTCACCAAGAGGACGAAAGAGCTCAGCGAACGGGAAGGCACTCCACTCCATCCCCTAGAGAAAGAAAGAAGAACTGCACCCGTACTGATACTATATTGTTGTCTTGCCCCCTCAACGAAAATGTGGAATTCTTCATCCTCGGGATTTCCTGGACATGCTTGTGGGTCTTGGGCTCACATGGCTAACATCCAATTAGGAAAGAGTGGTCGTCCACTCTATTACGTTGATGGATGTAATCTCCATTCCATTATCTCCATGTTTGATTGAATTAATTTTGTGATTGATTTATATTGGTTTATCAATATATATTTAATCTAAATTAAATTAATTGTTGTTGTAATTTTAGAACAAAATCTTGGCCATTGAAAGAAGCACAAATCAATCTCATCCATTGATTTTGTGTAGTTCATGGATTGTGATCCATGGACACCCAAAACCCTATGTAAAAAGAGGCACCCCTTCCTCTTCTCGTTTACAAAAACTCTTGGGCATCAAGCTCTCTCCTTCCTTTCATTCTCACGTCCTCTCCCTCCCTCTCTCTCTCTCCCTCTCTGTGGGTGGCCGTCCACCCAAACCCTAGAGGGAAGACACCGCCGTCGTTGCATCATCGTTGTGTTGCGCCACGATTTCTCTTGGTTCTCCATCTTCTTTGGTGTGCATCGCTCGTGAAGAAGATGTATGATCTCATGTGATGAGATCAGAGGTCTTTGCTTGGATCAACATTACGAGAAGCACGCAGTTTATCCCCGCACTCGCAAGTGTATCCTCCGACAGATCGGATTTGAGACAGGAGGTCTCTTCTCTTAGAGGCTAGATCGCAACCACACTGCAAGAGTTATTCCTTTATCTACTATGTGTTTATATGAGACTATTCAAGAAGCATTCTTGAATCATGTAATTTCATCGCATGAAAAATTTTAAATTTTGTCGCATTGAGCAACTAGTGTGACTAGTCGCTCTTGATCGTATATGATACAATCCTCATGTTCCAGTGATGCGCTTAAGGATTATTACATATCCTTCACGTGGTATCAGAGCCTTAGGTAGGAGGTTTTGGATACGATCCATAAACCTAGGAAGACTTGGGTTCATTAGGATTTGCAAAAAAAATTTATCGCATTTTATTTTCGCATCCATGTTTAATTAATATTTTCAGCATTGTTTAAATTATTTAAGCACAAAATTATCATTTGGATTTTATTATCCATTAAATAAGGAAACCGTGGGATTTGAGTTTGCGTGATTTGGAATCTGATTGCTCAAGTTATGATCATTTTAATGAATATGTATCCACTGTTTCGGGGATGGTGAATCTTGACGTAATTAAAGGGTTAGTTACTATTTTGAAACACCTAAGAATGTGTTCTAATCACTTGAGTTTTGTTTTAAATCAAATTAGAAATTTTGGAACTTATTTTGCATGATTTGGATTTAAATTTATTGAGATATGCTAAATTTAGTAAGTGGGGGTCATTGCTGGAAATTGCATTCCTAATTAAGAACCTTCTGATTGTCATTTAATCAATTAGTGAAATTAATGATTAATTTCTTAGAATAATTATGGATAAATATTTGAGAAATATTTGATTGGTAATTATTTCCTTAAATATCATTGTCTTGACCAATATTTGATTAGATACGATCTAGATCACAATTGGTTACATGATCTTTTTTCAAACAAACAAACTTACTTGAATAGGATTGGGAGTTTGTTTAGAAAATTTCCTTATAATCAAAACAGTTTTGATTATTACTATATGGTATAACTTCGGTTGAAATATCGTTTATCATCTCGAGTACATAATGATTAATTTGGCATTATCCTTACCCGAGGCGATTATGGTGTCTAGTCGGGAAGCGTTGGGGTAGCAGGTTGCACCGTGTACGGTCTATCCCACTCCCATCGGTACTGGCCATGAAAACAGGTAGGGAAGAGATAATGTTGGAGAAATCATGATGTATTTTCTAATTATTAAAATTCAAAATAATACGCACTTTGAGATCATAACATCATTTCAAGTAACAATCAAGTTTGTTGATTGAATTGAATTGATAATTAATTTACTGTGATTAAATTAATTATGTCCAATTATAAACACTTTATTATGAATAGATGTGTATTTTTCTTGGAAGAATTAATTATATGGATATGATTCATTATAATTAATTAGAATTTGAATATGAGATGGAGGATCACATAAGTGACATCCATAGTCTCCTGTCAAGGCGATGGGTTCCGTCGCAAGGGATTATATGTAGGAGATGCTTGTCCGAAGTGACAACTCCTGCATACAAGCGCATCTGGATCGGGCTCTTTGCTTCTCGAAAGAGTAAGGTCGTATATGTAGTGACCCCAATATCGAGTTCTCTTATTATTGGGGCGATATTGGATTGCGTATAGTGAGTTTTAAGCCTATTGACGGTTGATTCAATTAACGAGGGGTCAACATCACCTTAGGGGCCTGTTTGGTTGCTGGGTTGGACAGGGTTGGGTTGGGCTGGGTTGGGGTGGGTGAATAGTAATCTGTGAGAAGGAAGTGCCCCTGTGAATAGTAACCAGGGTTGGGCCAACCCTGCCCAACCCTGCAACCAAACAGGCCCTAGGGGTGGTGGGCCTGGGTGTTAAAGATCGAGTTGGGAAATGCAAATTGGACTTACAAGGCGGAATGTGTTCCGCTTTTTTTATCCGAGTTACAAGTTCTCATATTATTGGGATGTGACAAAGTAAAAAGGAGATGCCAGTTCTTGCTAGAGATATAGTGGTAAGTATATCTCTTATTTTGAAAGTAATTAAGAGAATAAACTTTCAAAGTTAAAAAAAGACTAATTTGATTAAAAAAATCCTTAATCAAATATTTCTAAATTGATTATATAAT
Source organism: Ottelia alismoides (assembly GCA_037367405.1). Lineage (NCBI taxonomy): Eukaryota > Viridiplantae > Streptophyta > Magnoliopsida > Alismatales > Hydrocharitaceae > Ottelia > Ottelia alismoides. Next base: position 319,872 of record JAZKJV010010115.1, read on the forward strand.
TATTTACATGTTCTAATATAGTGCATTTTAAATTTCAGAATATAAAGTCCATGAACCCATTTAGTAAGCTTCTGGAGGTCAATCAATTGACCGGACCAAATTATTCGGATTGGATGCCAAATTTGGATCTTGTCCTTTCTGCTAAGCACATCTCTTATGTGCTATCAAAGGACAAGTACGCAGACCCAAAGACTCTAGAAGAAATCAAATATAATGAAAAATATGATGAAGATCATAATCTGGCAAGGTGTTACATTCTGGGTTCATTGTCCAATGTGCTACAGAAGCAACATATGGAGATGAACACTTGCCATGATATTATGATGAATCTGAGGGAAATGTTCAGTGACGTAAACCGTACACATCATTACAATATAATGAGAGAACTTATTTTCTACAAGATGCAGGAGGACACCTCTGTCAGAGAACATGTACTCAAAATGTTTGGGTACCTTTCTGAATTCGAAATCCTAGGAGCAGACATGGACGCAGACATGCAAGCTGACTTCATTCTATTGTCACTCCCCAATTCTTTAAACAACTTTGTGGTCATATTTCATATGAGGAAAGTTGATTATACTAACGCTAGGCTATTGGCTGCATTAAAGTCTGTTGAAGACGTAATGAGGAAGGATGGCCCCTCTGGCAGTGCAATGGTTGCACAAGTCAAAGGAAGCACGGTCGAAAGCAAGATTGTCGGAAGGGCCCGGCTCAGAAGAGAAAGAAGAAGAGTCAAGGCGTTGGCTCATCTTCCAATGCATCCACGTTGATAGCATCAAAGAAAATTGACGTTCGTCACCACTGCAAGAAGCCGGGGCACTGGAGGCGTAATTGCCCGGAATACCTGAAGTCTGTCGACAAAAGTAAAGCCCCTACAGGTATGAAATCTACCTTCATCATTGAAACTAACTTTCTTGTTGGACGAGAAGGAAGTTGGGTTGTTTATTCTGGTTCTTCTATTCATGTATGCAATTTGTTGCATCTATTTCAGGAAACTAAGAATCTCGAAGAAGAGGAGATAGTCATCCAGATGGGATCTGATGCAAGTGTTGCAGCAGTCGCCGTCAGGACCTGCCGACTATCGTTGTCTAGTGGAAGAGTCCTTATACTTAAAGAGTGTCTTTATGTACCTGAAGTTAGAAGGAATCTTATATATGTATCTAAGCTTGTTAGAAGCGGATATTCTTTCCTTTTCTGTAATAAACTAGTCATAAGTCATTATGATAAACATATTGCAATTGGTGTTTTGACTTCTGGTGGACTCTATGAACTGTGCATTAATGAACATGCCATGAATGTTACTATCACTAATAAAAACCCTAAAAGGTCCAGGGAGGATGGAAATCATTCAAACATGATTTGGCATCAAAGGCTTGGTCATTTATCTGCTGATAGGATCAATAGCTTGATAAAGGATGGACCCTTAGATTTTTTACATGTTCAATCTTTACCTACCTGTGAAGATTGTATTCGAGGTAAAATGACTAGGATGTCTTTTCATAACAAGGTCACACGATGCGAGGTATTCTTGACGTAATACATACCGATGTATGTGGTCCCTTCAGTACCGCGACCTGAAATGGATATCGATATTATTTGGCGTTTAATGATGACCATTCATGATATGGGTTTATCTTCCTGCTACGTCATAAATATGAAACCTTTGAAAGGTTCAAAGAGTTCAAGGCATTGGTTGAGAACCAAATCAATATGAAGATTAAACAGATTTGGTCTGACCGAGGTGGAGAGTACCTCTCAGATGAATTCAAGGAATACCTTAAAGAATGGAATTGTCTCCAATCTCACTCCTCCTGGAACCCCTCAACTTAATGGTGTTGCTAAAAGACGCAACAGGACTCATGGATATGGTTCATTCAATGATGAGCAATGCACATTTACCACTTAGTTTCTGAGGATATGCAGTAGAGACTGCCATATACTAAACAAGATTTCTAGCAAATCTGTGCCTAAGACTCCTCATGAGCTATGGTATGGAACCAAATCCAGTGTTAAACACTTGAGGGTTTGGGGTTGCTTGGTCCATGCGAAAAATGTGGATGCAAGTAAGCTAGAATCTCACTCTAGTGAGTGTTACTTAATTGGGTATGCTAAAGATGGTATTGGATACCAGCTTTATGATCCTGAGACCAGAAGGCTTTCGTCTCTAGAGATGTGAGATTTCTGGAGGATGACTTCCTTAAAGGTCAAGACAAAAATGAAGTAGAGGAACTCATTGAATCTCCTGAGGATTCTGAGCTTCCTGAACAAAAAATTGAAGAGATAAATAAAGACGAAACACCCATACCTCTTCGAAGGAGTTCGAGGGTGATTGCACCACCTGAAAGCTATGCATTCCATGTGTCGGGTGAAACTGACAATGATCCTTCTTTATTTGATGAAGCACTCCCAGATAATGACATAGATAGATGGATGCTGTCAATGAAGTCAGAGATTAATTCCATGCATAAGAATAATGTATGGACCCTAAAGGATCCACCGAAAGGGGTAAACCCCATTGGGTGTAAATTGATCTTCAAGAGAAAGAGGGGACCTGATGGGAAAGTGGAGACTTTCAAGACACGGTCCGTGGCAAAAGGCTACACACAGAGAGAAGGCATTGACTACGATGACAAGTTCTCTCTTGTGGTCATGCTTAAGTCCATCAGGACACTGCTAGCTATCGTTGCATCTCTTGACTACGACATCTGGCAGATGGACGTCAATACGGCTTTCCTCAATGGATATCTCGAGGAAGATATCTATATGGAGAAGCCCTAGGGATTCATGATCGAGGAAGATAAAGTATGTGAGCTGAAGAAATCCATCTATGGACTTAAACAAGCTTCTCGTAGCTGGAACATCGGATTTCACGAAACCATAGAGTTATGATTTTGTCCAGAATCCTGGTGAACCTTGTGTGTACAAGAAGCTTAGTGGGAGTGCCATTGTGTTCATCGTGCTTTATATAGATGGCATCCTTATCATTAGGAAAGATACAGGTATGATGACCAGTGTTAAGATTTGGATGTCCCATACCTTCGAGATGAAATATCTTGGAGAAGCCTCTTACATCTTGGATCTGAAGTTGTTCAGAAATCGAGAAAAGAGGATATTGGGATTATCACAACATGGGTACATTAAGAAAATTCTTGAATGTTTCCATATGGAGAGTTTCAAGAAAGGTTTTCTCCCCTTAAGACATGGTATCTACCTATCTAAAGGGATGGCTCCTCAAAGTGTTGAGGAAAAGAAAGCCATGGCTGGATGCCCCTATGCATCAGATGTAGGAAGCTTAATATACGCCATGATGTGTACTAGAACAGATATCCGCCATGCAGTGGGAGTGGTAAGTCGTTGCCAATCATGCTATGGAGAACAACACTGGAATGCAGTGAAGAACATTTTCAAGTATCTAATATGGGCGCAAAATTACATCTTGGACTATGGAGATGGTGATCTTCATGTCTTAGGATATATAGATTCAGACTTCCAGTTGGATATTGATGATTGAAAGTCGACATCTGGGTTTGTGTACCTGTTAAACGGTGATGCTGTGAGCGGGAGAAGCAAGAAGCAGGACACTACAACAGATTCAACAACAGAAGCCGAATACATTGCCACATCGGATGCTGCAAAGGAGGTGGTGTGATTGCGCAAGTTCATCCTGGAACTTGGCGTGGTTTCTTTTGATACTCCCACCCCGTTACTCTGTGATAACACGCCCACGTGAAGGAACCCAAATGGCATCAAAAGAGCAAGCACGTGGAAAGGAAATGCCACATCATTTGGGAGATTCAAAAGCGTGATGATATTTTCATCACCAAGGTGGCCTCTGCTGACAACAATGATGATCCTCTTATCAAACCTTCGACACAGAAGGTTTTTGACCAGCATGTAATGAGTATGGGTTTAAGGATTGTACCTAAATGGTTCTGAGGGCTAGTGGGAGATTTTAGTCATGTGAGCCCGAGGCGAACCATTCCTACAATTAATTTTATTGTAATATTTGATTTATCAATAAAAGTTATTGATTTATTCACTCCCTATCTGAGATTAATTAAATGAATGCACTATAAGATCCCTATGTACAATTAGGCTTATGTACCATGGCCATTCTTAATGATCATACAGTTGTTGATTCAATAATTGAATTATAAAGGCTAGTGCTTGGATAAATATCTAAGGAGTTAGATTGAGGACTCATCAAGCACTGACAAATGATTATTAAGAGATGATCTCCAGCCAGAGTAGGAGATGGCAATCCTTTCTCAATAGGTTGATATCTGATCGACCTCTTGATGCAAGTCCTTTGCATAGGAAGAGATTCGGAGGTGTCAGATTAGTTAGGTCAAAGAGTTGACTTAACGAGATCGAGATAACCAAAGTCCTATGTCGTAAACTGTCACGATATAGGAACACATCCTCTGACCAGAGACAGATGTGTTGCTATATGTCTGAGTGTGTACATTTGGTAGACCACTAATAGGTTGATGACCTAATCAAGATCTATATACCGACGAGCTGGTGTGCATGTAAGGGCATATGAGTAATACGATCTCTCAAAGGGATCATACAAGTTCACTTGTGAACCAAAATACATGAGCTCACTCATGAGGTATTGGGACCGATCAGATTCTGTGCATGATCGTCATGCTTTGGAAGCATGACAAAAATTTGTAGGTATGATATATGCTTTGGAAAAGCATATGATCGATACCAACTCCCAATGATGAAGATTGAGAAACTTGACGATTAAACCCTAAAGATGACAGTGTTAAATTGATCTTTATCTTCGGGTTTATCATAGGTCTTCTAGTATGCAGGATGTACATGTATTAGGAATACCTAAGAGTGATGTGATAATAAATGATTATATAACCATGACGCTTCCATTCCAATGGAGTGATGAAATAGGTCTGGATTTTAGTAACTCCTCTCAGTAGAGAAGTAATTTGATCTTGGTCCAAATGTTGGACATTGATCTGAATGAGATTCAGATGCAATGAGAAGATTAGATTTACGGTCTTGATTTAATCAGGCATCTATGAGAGGTAAATGAGATATGGATTTGAGATGTGATCTCAATATCCAAGTCACTATACGTGGAACATGCAATCGCAGTGTCCTTATCTCCAAGTATCTACGGAGAAAGCGCATTATTCTTGAAGAAGTTCAAGAATAATTCCATTGTTGAATTATATCCAAGCATTATGAAAGAGATAATTAAATATGATTTAATTATCATGAATAGTGTGAATTTGATTCATATTATGAGAATGATGATCCAATGTAATTAAATGTGATTTAATTATTATGGATAAGACTAATGTGGATAGCATTATTCAATTATTTATAATATATTATAAATGTGATTTATAATGTATTATAGAGAGCTTATTATGATTTATATTTGTAGATTAATTATTGGTGTGAATTGGATTTACATTGGATAATTAATTGAAAATGTAAATCATATTTTATTTTGGGTTGTGAATGTGATTCTCATATTTCCAATGGCAAGATTGCAATATTCACAAAATAGTTATGAATTATTTTTGTTGAATAATTTAAAACAAGTGTTGTTGTAAATCTTGGAGATTTTCAAGGAATAATGAAATTTCATGAGATTACATGGGATTACATCCTTCCATGTTGGAAGGGTGGACGACCACCCAATCCAATTAGTAAGGGTGGTCGTCCAAACTATTACATGGATAGATGTAATCTTCATTCTATTATCTCTATGTTTGTTTGATTTAATTTTAGGATTGAATTATATTGATTTATCAATATATATTTAATCTAAATTTTATTAATTGTTGTAATTTTACAACAAAATCTTGGCCATTGAAAGAAGCACAAATCAATCTCATCTGTTGATATTGTGTAGTCCATGGATTGTGATCCATGGACTCCAAAACCCTATATAAGAAGAGGCATCCCTTGCTCTTCTTGGTTACAACAACTATTGGGACATCAAGCTCTATCCTTCCTTTCATTCTCACACCCTCTCCCTCTCTCTCTTTGGGTGGCCGTCCACCAAAACCCTAAAGGGAAGACATTGCCGTTGTCGCATCGATGTTGTGATGTCGCCACGACTGTTCTTGGTTCTCCATCTTCTTTGGTGTGCTTCGATCGCGAAGAAGACGTACGATCTCATGTGACAAGAACAGAGTTCTTTGCTTGGATCGACATCTTGAATTGCGAGAAGCATGCGGTTTATCCCCGCACTCGCAACCGTCTCCTCCAACAAATCGGACTTGAGATAGGAGGTCTCTTCTCTTAGAGGCTAAATCACAACCATGCTACAAGAGGTATTCCTTTATCTACTATGTGGTTAGTTAAAACGATTGAAGAAGCATTATTGGATCATGTGGTTTCATCGCATGAAAAAATTTTAAATTATGTTGCATCGAGCAACTAGTGCGACTAGTCGCTTTTGATCGTATATGGTACGATCCTCACGCTTTCGTGATGCGCTTAAGGATTATTCCATATGCTTCAAAGGAAACCTTTCTTTGAGTTCTCCATATGGAACCGCTCCAGGATTTTCTTAATTACCCACGTTGTGACTATCCCAAGATCCTCTTTTCTCTGTTTCTGAACAGCTTCAGACCCAAGATGTAAGAGGTTTCTCCAAGTCCTTTCATCTCGAAGGTATGGGATAGCCAAATCTTAACACTAGTCAACATCCATGTATCAATCCCAATGATAAGGATGTCATCTACATAAAGCATTATGAATACAACGGCACTCGCATTAAACTTCTTGTACACACATGGTTCATCAGGATTCTACATTAAGTTATAACTCTTTATGGTTTTGTCAAATCTGATGTTCCAGTTACGAGAAGCTTGTTTGAGCTCAGATGGACTTCTTCAATTTGCATACTTTGCCTTCCTTGATTATGAAGCCCTAGGGCTGCTCCATATAGATATACTCCTCAAGGTATCCATTGAGGAAAGCCGTTTTGACGTCCATCTATCAGATTTCATAGTTAAGATATGCATCTATAGCTAGCAGTGTCCTGTTGGACTTAAGCATAATCACAGGAGAGAATGTCTCATCGTAGTTGATGCCTTATCTCTGTGTGTAGCCCTTGGCTACGAGCTGTGATTTGAAAGTCTCCACTTTCCCATCAGGTCCCTCTTTCTCTTGAAGATCCATTTACACCCAATGGGTTTTACCCCTCTAGATGAATCCTCTAGGGTCCATACACCATTTTTATGCATGGAGTCTATTTCAGACTTCATTGCTAACATGCATCTATCCATGTCATGATCTGCAAGTACTTCATCAAATGAAGCCGGATCATTGTCAGTTTCACCTGACACATAAAATCTGTACCTTTCAAGTGGTGCAACCACCCTCAAATTTCTACGAAGAGGTACGAGTGCTACATCTTCATTTACTTCCTCAAATTCTGGTTTAGAGAACTCAGTATCCTCAAGGGATTCAATGAGTTCCTTTACTTCATTTTTATATTAACTCTTACGGAAATCATCCACCAGAAATTTTACATCTCTAGAGATGAAGACCTTCTGGGTCTCAAGATCATAAAGCTGGTATCCAATACCATTCTTAACATACCCAATGAAGTAGCACTCACGAGTGCGAGATTCTAGCTTACGTGCATCCATGTTCTTTGCATTGACCAAGAAACTCCAAATCCTTAAGTGTCTAACACTAGGTTTGGTTCCATACCAAAGCTCATGAGGAGTCTTAGGTATGGATTTGCTAGGAATCTTGTTCAGGATATATATTGCAGTCACAACTACATATCCCAGAAACTAAGTGGTAAATGTGCTTTACTCATCATTGAACGAACCATGTCCATGATGGTCCTGTTGCGTCGTTTAGCAACATCATTAAGTTAGGGAGTTCCAAGAGGAATGAGATTGGGGGCAATTCCTTTCTCTCTAAGGTATTCCTTAAATTCATCTGATAGGTATTCGCCACCTCGATCAGATCAAATCTGTTTAATCTTCCTATTGGTTTGGTTCTCAACCAAAGCTATGAACTCTTTGAACTTTTCAAAGGTTTCAGATTTATGATGTAATAGGAAGATAAACCCGTATCGTGAATGGTCATCAATAATCGTCAAATAATATCACTATCCATTTCAGGTCGACGTACTAAAGGGACCACATACATCAGTATGTATAAGGTCAAGAATACCTTCGCATCTGGTAACTTTGTTATGAAAAGGCATACTGGTCATTTTACCTTGAATACATGTTTGCAGGTAGGCAAAGATTGGACCTGTAGAAAATCTAAGGGTGCATCTTTTATCAATCTATAGATTCTATCAACAGATAAATGACCAAGTCTTTGATGCTAAATTATGTTAGAATAATTTCCATCCTCCCTGGTTCTTTTAGGGTTTTTATTAGTGGTAGTAACATTCACGATATTTTCATCAATGCACAATTCATAGAGTCCACCAGAAGTCGGAACACCATCCGCAATACATTTATCATAATGACTTATGATAAATATCCACTTCTAACTAATTTAGATACAGATATTAAGTTCCTTCTAACATCTGGAACATAAAGACATTCTTTAAGTACTAGGACTCTTGCACTAGATAATGATAGTTTGCAGATCCGATGGTGCCTGCTATAACAGTTGCATCAGATCTCATCTGGATGACTATCTCCCCTTCATCAAGACTCTTATTTCCTAAAGTAGATGCAATAAATTGCATATATGAACAGAAGCACTAGAATCAGTAATCCAACTACCTTCTCGTCCTACGAAAAAATGGGTTTCAATGATAAAAGTAGAATTCATAATTGTTGAGGCTTTACCTTTATCAGCAGACTTTAAATAATCTGGGCAGTTACGTTTTCAGTGCACTGGTTTCTTACAGTGATGACATACATCGGTCTTTTTTGATGTCACCAATGAGGAAGTAGTAGAAGATGATCCAACACCTTGACTCTTCTTCTTTCTCTTTTGGACTGGACCCTTCCGAGATCCGTGCTTTCGACAGTGCTTCCCTTTGACTTGTGCAACCATTGCACTACCAAAGGGATTGTCTTTCTTCATTACGTCTTCTGCAGACTTTAGTGAAGCAAATAATTCAGCATTAGACTAATTCACCTAGTTTATCTGGAATGACACCACAAAGTTATTGAAAGACTTAGGGAGGGATAGTAGAATGAAGTCGAACTGCATGTTTTCATCCATGTTAGCCTCGAGAGTTTCCAGTTCCGAGAGGTACCCAAACATTTTGAGTACGTATTCCTGAACTAAAGTTCTTTCCTGCATTTTGCAGCGAATTAGCTCTTTCAAAATGTTATAACGTTGAGTATGGTCGACATCATCAAACATCTCCTTGAGATTCAACATTATATCTTGGCAACTGTCCATCTCCACGTGTTGCTTCTGAAGCACACTGGAGAGAGATCCCAGAATATAACACCTGGCCAATGTATGATCTTCATCATGGTTTTCATTGTATTGATTTTCTTCCTGTGTCTAGGATTTTCATACTTGTCCTTGGACAACACATAGGATATATGCTCTGCAGATAGGACATTATCCAAATTACGGATCCAGTCTAAGTAATTTGGCCTGATCATTGGTTGACCTCCAGAAGCCTACTAAGTGGGTTCGTTTACTTCATTGTCTGAAATTAAGAATACACTATATTGAAACATCAATATATATATTCAATATTAGATTCTTTGATTAAGGATTTTTAATCAAATTAGTCTTGCCTTTTCAACTTTGAAAGTTCATTCCCTTGGTCACTTTTAAAATAAGAGATATACTTACCGGTATATCTCTAGCATGAACTGGGATCTCCTTTTCTAACTTAGTTACATACCAATAATATGAGAAACTATAATACAGGTAAAAAGAAGCGGGAACACATTCCACCTTGCAAGTTCAACTTGCATTTCCCAATTCAGTCTTTAACACCCGTGCCCACTACCCCTAAGGCCATGTTGACATGTAGTTAATTAAACCAATCATCAACAGGATTAGAACTTTTCATGCACAATCCAATATCGCCCCAATAATATGAGGAACCGATATTAGGGCCACTATGCATACAACCTTACTCTTTCGAGAAGCAAAGAGCTCGATCCAGATGCGCTTGTATGCAGGGACTATCACTTCAGACAGACATCTCCTACATACAATCTATGGCGATAAAACCCTTCACCTTGACGGGAGATCATAGATGTCACTTATGTAATCCTCTGTATCATGTTCAAAATTAATTAATTATTATGAATCACATTCACATAATTAATTCTTCTAAGGGAAATACTACTCTATTCATAATAGAGTGTTATTAATAGGATATAATTAATTTAATCATATTTAATCAACCAACAAACAATCTTGATTGTTACTTGAAAGGATGGTATAATCTCAAAATATGTATTATTCAAATTTTAATAATTAGAAAAATACATCATGATCTCTTCAAACATTATCTTTTCCTTACCCGCTGCTATGGCTAGTATGTACAGGATGTGGGACAGAGTGCTCACAGAACAATCTGCTACCCCATCGATCCTGATTAGACACCATATCCGCCTCAGGTCAGGATAATGCAATTTGATCATTTTGTATTTGAGATGATAATCGATCTTTCAACTGAAGTTATACCATATAATATTTATTAAAATCATTTAATTAAAATTATAAGGAGATTTGCTAAATAAATCCTCAATCTTATTCTAGCAACAATGTTTTGCATGTAGAGATTGTCCTACAACTATTGTAAGATAAATTAGGATCTTCATGAAACATCCATTCACTGGCCTATGATGTTTAATCAATTATTTTCATAATTATTAGGAATCATATTTAATCAAGGTAAATTCATAATTTTCATGATTTTCATTGAACTATAAACACATTAAGTAAGAGGTTTGATAATCTAGTCATCTTCCGACCCATCTCCACTAAATATGGAATATCTAGGGAAACGGAGTTGGAATCGCATGAAATAAATTCAAGTTATTTTATGGTTTGATTCTCTACTTAATAAAAGTGTTTATTTCATATTTCATGATGGGAAAATAGTAAGTAAAAATAATTTTCTTGCAGATCCGTGATTTCATGCAAAACATCTTTCATAGCGGAAACTCTTCGAATCATTTTTATATATTTTTTGTGCCAACTATAAGTTACTGTTTTTTAGGAATATTTAGACATTATAAACACATTTTATTAACCAAAAAATACGTCCAAACAGTGCACACACAGTAGTTTTTAATTAGGCTAAAAATCGATTCGAATCTTGCATCCAACGCAAAAATAATAATTCTTGTGCATCCAAAACTTGTACCTTGATCGTCAAGGATTTTGGATCATATACCTCGACCAAGGCTCTGATGCTACTTTAAGGATATGGAAATAATCCTTAAGCGCATCACAGAAGCGTGATGATCGCATCGTATGCGATCGGAGCAATTGATCGCACTAATTTCTCGGTGCAGCAAAATTTAAACAATTTAAATGATGAAACCACATGATCCAATAACACTTTCCAGGTCGTTTCATCTAACCACAAGTAATATGTAGGATTACCTCTTGAAGCGTAGTTGTGATCAAGTCTCTAAACCAAGAGACCTCATGTCTCAAGTCCGATCCGACGGAGGAGACGCTTGCGAATACATTGATGTGATGTGTACTCCTCACAATCCGGGTTGAAGATCCAAGAGGTGAATCTCCTGATCTCATCCCATGAGATCCGATGTCTTATTCATGAACGAGGCACATCGAACGAGACAGAGATCCACGAGCGGTCGAAGCGATGGCACGACGGCGTGGCGACGATGATAACTCTCTCTAGGGCACAAGGTGGATTGCCACTAAGAGAGAGAGGGCATGTAGAATGAGAATGAGAGAGAGAATGACTCAATTGTTGTGTGGAAAAGAAGAGCTAGGGTTACCTCTTCTTTTATAGTACTTTGGGAGTCCATGGATCACAATCCATGTGAACACAAAATCAACAGTTGAGATTAATTTGTATTTCTATTCAATGGTGATGATTTTATTGAAAAATACAACAACAATTAATTTAGATTAAATTAATTTTATATTTAGTAATCAACATAATTTAATTTGAACTAAATTAACTTGCATATAAGGATTAGAAGGGAGGCCACCCACCTCCCTAAAAAGGGAGGACGGCCATCCTTGAGACCAAGTCAAAGGGTGGTCGTCCACCATCCACTAAATGGATGGTGGTGGCTACTCCAATCCTTCATATTTATTTATAATAACTTTTATTGTAAATTAATTCACAAAATGATTCCAAATTAATTTTGTGAATATTACAATCATACCATTAAATAATTGTGAATCATATTCACAACCCAAAATAAAATGTAAATTGTATTTTCAATTAATTTCAATGTGAATCCAATTCACATCAACAATTAATTCGAAGATACCATTTACAATAAGCTCTCTCTAGTATATTAAAATTCACATTTATAATATACATAAATAATATGTATAGCACTATCCATATTATTCACATCCTTGATAATTAAATCATATTTAATTATCTTAGACCATCATTCTCATGTATTTAAATAATATGAATCAAAATCACATTATTCGTGATAATTAAATCACATTAATTATCAACGTCTCAATGCTCAGATACATAATTCAATAATGGAATTATTCTTGAACTCTTTCAAGAATAATGCGTTTTTTCCGCGAATCCTTGGAGTTAAGGACAGGGCGAGTGTACGTTCCACGTATAGTGACTTGGATATTGAGATCACATCTCAAATCCATATCTTGGAGACCTCTCATAGATGCTTGATTAAATCAAGATCATAGATCTAGTCTTCTCATTGCATCTGAATCACATTCAGATCAATGTCCAACTCTTAGACTAAGATCAAATCACTTTTTTATAAGAGGAGTCACTAAAATCCAAACTTGTTTCATCACTCCCTTGGAATGGAAGCGTCATAGCTATACAATCATTAATGGTCACATCACCCTTAGGTATTCCTAATACATGTACATACTACATATGGAAGACCAAGAATAAACCCAAAGATATATATCAATTTACATTGTCATCTTTTGGGTTTTATCATTAAGTTTCGCATTCGATCATTGGGAGTTGGTATCAATCATATACTTTCAAAAAGTATATATCATACCCACAAATTCTTGGCATGCTTCCAAAGCAAGACGACCATGCATGGAATTTGATCAGTCCCAATACCTCAAGAGTGAGTTCATGTCTTCCGATTCACAAGTGAACGTGTATAATCCCTTTGAGAGATCGTATTACTCATTGCCCTTATATGAATCAGCTCACCGATTTATAGACCTTAATTAGGCCATCAACCTATCGGTCTGCCAAATATATATACTTAGACATATAGTAATACATCTATCTCCGGTCAGAGGATGCATGCATGTATCATGATAGTATACGACATAATACTTGGTTATCTCGATCTTGCTAAGTCAACTCTTTAACCTAACTTATCTGGCACCTCCGAATCTCTATTTCTATGCAGAGGATATGCATCAAGAGGTCAGTCAGATATCAACCAAATGAGAAAGGATTACCATCTCCTACTTAGGCTGTAGATCATCTCTTAACAATGATTTGACGGTGCTTTATGATTCATCAATCTAACTCTTTAGATCCAAGCACCAGCCTCTACAATTCAACAATTGAATCAACAATTGTATGATCATCAAGATGGTCATAGTACATAACTCTAATTGCACTAAGGGACCTTATAGTGCATTCATTCATTTAATCTCAGATAAGGAGTGAAATAAACCAATAACTTTTATTGATATATCAAACATTACAATAACATTTATTGTAGGAATGGTTCGCCTCGGGCTCACATTGCTAACAGAACCGACACCCTTCTAGAGTCGCATGATCATAAGTGGAACACATGGCCACGCCTCAGCCATTGATCAGAAGCCACACAAGTCGCACGAGCCTCCTGGGTATATTTCATGAAGACACTCTGTGTGTCTTTGTATTTATTTTAGTATTGTAAATATTATATGCAGTGTAAAGTAAATTGGTTTATTTGCATATGGATCCCCCAACTCTTGTATAATTGCAAATAGGCCCTTCCTTGCTCACATGTAGTGACATGTGAGGCACTGATATTTTTACATGTAAACCCTTAAACTCTCTGGACCTATTATGAATCACATTTTTATTTTATTTTAATTACAAATAGGTCCTTCCGTTGATGTTAATATTTATCTTGTATTTTACATGTATTTTTATTTTATTTAATCTAAAAATTGTAGAAAATTATAGTAGATGCTTGGAAGCATGCTTGATCACCTATATTTTTCATAGGATATCTAAAAGTGGAAAAGGAAGAGTACACCCATATGTAGGTAACTTTCCTACACCCATCCATTTTCTCCTTAGTTTTTTTTTATTTTTTTGAAATGGATCCTTAGTGGATCTACTTAGACTATTAAGTGAAATATGTGTTTTATATTTTGATTAAAATGAACATTCCTAACATGTCCATCGGAAGCGGTCGATTTCAGTAAATCTGAGATTGTTAAATTTTGACTGTTTTGATGGATATGTTAGAAGTGTCAAAATAAGTTGAAATTTGAATAACGTTAGTGATCTAAATTCTCCAAAAATCCAATTAAAAAATCAAAAAATAGAGTAGAAAATGGTTGGGTATAGGAAAGTTACCTACACATGGGTTTAGGCTCACTTTTCCCTATATATATTACAGTATAATATATTATGTTTAGTAAATAACTACGATGAACTTATTTTCCCTACCAAGTCCATTCATCCCCTTGGCCTTCAATAACCACTACATCTCTTCTCGACAACTTCATAGGAACCGTTATAGCACAAGCTTGTAAGCTTCAACCCCTCAATGACTATAGCTAAATATTTTTAGCATGCTATATATATTAATGTAATTTTATTTAATTCGCTTCATGCCTGGTAACAACACAGTTGTATTCAAATTCATAATTTACCTTTATTTGATCGTATATGTATCTGATCTTAAGTCGGTCAAAATTCCTATATATTCTTTGTTCGATCCAAATTCATATTCGATGAATACTTAATTCAAACTCGTATCTAATTACATTAGAATATGGTTCCCTAAATCAATATCATAATCATATATGTATTCAATATAAATGAAGTGAATATAGACATGGAAAAAATCATATCTGATCTATTCATCTCTAGAAATAGCATCCTATCGGGCCCTGGATCAAGTTCAAGGCATAAAATGCAAGTATAACACACATGCATTACTTGTGCTTGAGGATGATCATAGCTTCGACAATGCATATGATTGATTACATAAGACCTTTATAAACAACGTACACATTTCCGCATATTAGATCATATGTTTCTATTCTCACTTGTTTTTATGTAATTTTTTACATTTTGTGAAAGCCCTCTCTGGGAAACAATGTAAAAGTGGTGCCCCTCCAGCCAACATTCTGCGCATTGAAGGCAAAGAATGTATTATTTATGACAGGATTAGAGAGTCACATCATCGTAAAGAATCTATATACATACTTTAAAGCTAGGTTTTTCATGGATTTGTTGACACGTGGATGGGCTCTTCTTTTATATACTTCTCTTTTCAATCTCTCTCCTCTCTATCTCATTTCATTCTCTTTCTCCAATCCATGATCTCTCTCCCTCCCTCTCCGCTCATTTTCTCTCTTTCCCCACTCGTGCTCTCTATGCCTCCCTCTCTCTCCATCTCTCCCATTAATTCTCCATTAAATTTCTCTCTCTCCAAAGGCACAAACCCCCATCCGATTTATATCTCCCCTTTTCTATATTTAAATAAGCTCAAATATTATCTCTCTGTATCTCCTAATACTTATAAAATTTGATTCTTCCTTTAATATTTCGATATTTGAAAATACTTATTGAATATTTATAACACTAAATATTATATCTTGTGTTAATTGTTTATAAAAATATGTTATCATCAAATACAAATCAATTTATTTGGCCAACTAATATGATATAAGCAAATAGTAGTTGATAACAAAAAAATTAAAACGATATGAATTTTTAAGTTATTATAAGTATATGACATGGTGATAGTTGCGTAAAAATATTATATTCAAAGACTCAATATCAATTTGATCTTTGTGTACATACTTACTTACTTATAAGATTATCAAAATATTTCTAAACAATTAAAATTACATATATCAAGATGACACATTTTTCCCTATACTTTTTTGTACACCGCAAAATGAGACCCTCCATGTAAATTAAACTTTATGATAAAATTTTATACATTTACGATTTTTTGGGTATAAAAATATACTTTTCTTGACGACTATATCTATACCTTTGTAATTGAACATCGGAGAAAGATTTACTTGACATTTCAAAATAATAAATTATAAATTAAATAAGTAATATTTATTTCAATAAGCCATTAAAGATATTTATTTGTTAAATATAAAGGTATGTTCAATAAAATCAGTATGACAAAATAAGCAATGAAGTGTGGCTGGATTTTTTCGCAACCTTTTGATACGTGGTTGCCTTAAGAATTACCCATGTTTACCCTTTCCAGTCACTCCCCTTTTAAATTATCTCTCCACTCCCTCTCTCTCTCTCTTCCATTAAATTCTCTACGTTTCCCATCCTCTCTCTCTCCTTAATTAATATCTCCTTTCCAATATTCCCTCTATATTTTTAAATATAGAATCAGAGTAATATTAACTAAGTAATAGAAAAAACATATATTATTAATATCAATTATAAAATTTGAAAATTACATTTTAGATTTTTCTTTGTAGAATTACTATTTTGGAAATATAAAATGTAAATTTTCAAAACTGCACTTCCCACCCCTTATTTATAATGTATTTTAGTGTATTTTCAGTTACATTGTTGATCAAATATACAATGAGATTAATATCTATGGGATCCATCTCTTTATATAACCGCATACTACTCTGGCCTGATCTTTATTATAGGTATGCCCTCAGTTTTTTTCGATGGAAATTGTACTGAAAATTTGACCTCAGTTCATATATTTTATTTATTTTCCTTACACTTTTTTCATGTCAATCATTTTTTATTTAGTTAAAACATTAAAAATTAGTATTTAAATTTACATTAAAAAATTAATTTATTTTCGACAGCCACGAAGTACGGGTTAGATCCTAGTATGTGGAAAAGGATCGACAATTATGCGAATAATCGAAGCACTCATAATAGATTCCAATTATGCAAGGACAAATGGCACAGTGCACAATAAACATGTACATAGTTAGTTACTGAAAATTTGATTTTTCTTAAATTTCTTCTAGAAAAAAGATATCGAAGATCAAAATTAAACATTTGTTTGTACCCTGGATTTGTTTATCTATATTCTCATTGATGATGGTGAAAAGATCCGAATTGTTTTGAAATAAATTCTCGCAAACATGTGCAGAGAATGGCAATAGCATAAATAAAAATGCTAAGGTGGATGTTTGGGCGAACACATAAAGATCAGATTCGGAATGATGCAATCACAAGGAGAGTTGGTGTAGCTCCGATCGAAGATAAGACGCGAGGAAAATGCTTAAGATGGTTCAATCATTTACAAAAGAGGCCAGATGATGCACCGGTGAGGATATGCAAGTTTTGAGATGTTGAGCCGGCCAAAAGAGGACAAGGCCCAAGAAGTGTTGGAATTAGATTATACGGAGGGATCTTAATTTTTTGGATCTAAGCCCGAGAATACCGAGATAGATCTGAATAGAGGTAAAGAATCTATGTAGTAACCGACCCTACTTAATGTGGGAAAATGATTTGCTAGTGATTCTCATTGATGATGATGCCATAGAAGAATGACAAGAATTCAATTCGTATTCTAGGTAGTAATTGCTAGTTTTTTACAAAGATGAGCAAAAGCAATTTATTGATTTTTGTTAAGGTATTTATTGTAAACGGTAATCCAATTAAAAAATATGTTCACTTTACATTTTTATTTCAGAAAACCATCGAAATCCATATTATCCACATAATCACGAAAGACATTAACAGTTAGTCATTGAATACAAAGAGTAGAGATCAAATACTATCTATATTCCCTTCTCTAATATAAAAGCATGGGCTAGTCACTGTTGTTTTTAGAGGAGCACCCTCGTTGTTTCTGTCTATCATTTTCTCTAAAATGGATAATAGATATCATTTTTTGTTATCTTTGAAATACACAGACGAGGTCTTTCATGGGCTAATAGTTGCCATTCGTGCAAAGCAAGTGAAGAAAGCATGAACTACATTTTGTGCGTCATTTTGTGGTAAATATATTTTAAAACCCATGATTTTTCTATTCACAATTACACTAAAAAAATATTTTCACCGGACCTAGAAAATATTCCTATAGTTGACGGTTCCTTTGGTAAGGGGAGTGCAAAATAGCACTTGAGGAGACAGAAATCCCATTCGCAGCCTTAGTTTACCAGATAAATCAGTTCCTTTGGTTACATGTCTCAAACTTGTAAAAAAAATTACTGCGATTTATCTGATTTGCATGGCTATCGTCTAGGTTTGGACAAACAATTTTCTCAATAATTGCATAAGAAAAGCCAACACGTTTTTTTGCATTCATTCTGAGATTTGTGGTTAAGGTTCGAAAAGATTTTTGTTCTTTGTTTCCATAAGAACAAAACGTAACATTAGTCTGCTTCCACAATTGAAGCCATGCGCTTCAAATAAATGGGTATCGCAAAAAAACCATGCCAAATTTAACTAGATGGTTGGTTTAAAATTCTCCAGGAAGATGCTAAGTACGCTGATCCATTCAGGGAAGATAAAAAGAAGAGGCAGGATAAAGCCACCAATGCCAATTTCACACAAGGAATCGCATGCATTTGACATTAATAAAAAGCTAATTCATGTACATTATGAACGAGAAGAAACCTTTTGGACCTTCTACTGGAAAAAACATGGTACCTTCTAATATGTGCGCCTTTGATGGCAAGAACTGGTAGCAAAAAACAGTATAAACTACTATAAATACTCAAGGTTCCACCCAACTCTACATGATGTCAAAGAACTATTCGACCTTGCGTGCACTAATGTCTGCAGAGCACAGTATATAACTAAAAGAGGTAACTCTGAAAAACCTGATGGAAGTACCTCAACAGCCTGTAACTGTATATATAGGATGCTTCTATCCTCTGCCTCAGACCAGCAAGACTTAATGCATGGGTGGTGGGCGAGTCGTGCGAGGTCGCACTGGTGTTTTCGATGGGCTCACCCTGAGAATATATCAAGGCTTTAGGTAGGTCAAGCAACTAAGAAACATGACCTACGAAATGATCCCTGAGCAAATTAAAAGCAGACCTTATAGGTAAAGATCCAAGTACAACACCGCTACAACTAAGAGCAGCAATGGCACTTTCAGCCTGCAAGAAAGTTTAATGTCAATTTGAGAAGACAGTTTCAATGAATACTGATCAACGATGTAGAAATATAATTCAAAAGCTACAAGTACTCCTACATGCACTTAAAGAATATTATAATGATAATTGGTTTAAATGCAACAGAAGAAATTGTGACAACTTCGACAAGATTCTTTAGATCCAGCAAAGCAACGACTAAACTTGAAAGCATATTTCAGAAGCAATGCGAATTAAAAAGAGGATATTATTTTTGCTGTCCTAATACTTTGACTTTGAAATCCTACAGGTATTGGACATTGATTCCCAAGTCTGATCTGTTAGATTACGTACATTATGAAGTCAAACCTAAATATTACATCTTTGATACATAATATTCTAGTCTGATGCATTTTATTTTAAACCAAATATGGAGTCATGGTAATTACCACACTGTTACACCAACCTACATATAGTTGTACTTCGAGACATGGCTTTAACAAGTAAAATTATGTGGGGATTTTTAACATTCATCAGATATTCCTCATAAATATATTTGCAGGAACCATAGGCAGGCATGTAAGTAGGATTACTTTTCAAATCAAAATTTTTGGAAGTCAAATTATTGTCCATTTAATATTTACTCGGATCAGAATTGGGTAGGAGTACGGTATCTGGGTATGAATTCAATCCATCAGTAGATTATATTAAAAACATTTCAAATTAGTCCAACCAAGGTGAGATCCCATTTTCCAAGTGTATATCGAGTGTGTGTGTGTGTGTCTATATATATATATATATATATATATATATATATATATATATATATATATATATATATATATATATATAGGGTAAAATGGGGCTGCCCCCATGGGGCTAGAAGACAAGTATTAAACAAGATCAGCCCCTCTCCCGTCAAAGGACAAGAGAGCTTCTTCGCCCCTTGAACCAAACTACCGATTGAGCGTACCCTTCTTCCTCTCCCGGGTGATGGGGGCCGCTGTCAGGTGAGGTGGTCTCCGAACTAGAAACGTAGTTGTGGGGTTAGCTCCCCCCACGCCATTCCGCCTGCTTTTTTATTTTTTTTTTGAAAAATTTCTTCCGTGGATTTTCATCAATATATACATGTATTTTGTCATTCAAATTTCGCGCAAAACAGAGACTCCTACGACCTCCATCCGGAAGGGTCATTTTTAGCAATTCTGTTACCGTTAAAAAATGATTGTCTGGATGGAGGCCGTAGGAGTCTCTGTTTCGCACGAAATTTTAATGACATAATATAGGGATATAGCGATGAAATTTCACGGAAGAAATTTTAAAAAAAATAAAAAAACCGGACGAAATGAAGCGGGAGGAGCCAAGTTAGCTCCCCCCAGGGGCAGCCCCATTTAACCCATATAGAGAGAGAGAGAGAGAGAGTTTAATGGGGCTACCCCTTGCGGGCAGCCAACATGGCTGCCCCCGCGCCGTTTTCGACGTTTTTTTATTTTTTTTGAAAAATATCACTATGTATATTCATCCCTATATCCCTCCTATATGCCATTCGAATTTTGCCAGAAACAGAGACTCCTACGGCCTCCATTGAGACAGTCATTTTTTAACGGTAACGGGATGTTTTAAATCGACGCCATCTCGATGGAGGCCGTAGGAGTCTCTTTTTCTGACGAAATTCGAATGGCATATAGGAGGGATATAGGGATGAATATACATGGCGATATTTTTCAAAAAAAATAAAAAAAGTGCCGAAAACGGCGCGGGGGCAGCCATTGTTGGCTACCCGCAAGGGGCAGCCCCATTAAACTCATATATATATGGGGTTAATGGGGTTGCCCCCTTGGGGCAGCCAACATGGCTGCTCCCACACCGTTTTCAACATTTTTTATTTTTTTTTGAAAAATATCGCCGTGTATATTTATCCCTATATCTCTCATATATGCCATTCGAATTTCGTCAGAAACAGAGACTCCTACAGCCTCCATCGAGATAGTGTCAATTTAACAAATCTTGTTACCGTTAAAAAATGACTATCTTGATGGAGGTCGTAAGAGTCTCTGTTTCTGACGAAATTCGAGTGGCATATAGGAGGGATATAGAGATGAATATACATGGTGATATTTTTCAAAAAAAACGAAAAAGAGGGCGGGGCAGCCCCACTAAATCCTATATATATAGGGAAAATGGAGCCTAAACCCAGGTGTAGGTAACTTTCCTACACCCACCCCGCTTTCTCTAAGTTTTTTTATTTTTTTGAAATGGATCTTTAGTATATTTAGATTACAATATATCACCATCATGTCATTCAAATTTCAACTTATTTTGAGACTTCTAACTTATCCATCAAGACAGACAAATTTTAACGGTTTCAGATTTGCTGAAATCGATCCTTCTGATGGACATGTTAGGAATGTCTGTTTTACACGAACTTTGAAACATATATTCAACTTAATATTTTAAGTAAATCCCCTACGGATCCATTTCAAAAAAATAAAAAAAAACTGAGAGAAAATGAGGTGGGTGTAGGAAAGTTACCTACACCTGGGTTTAGGATCCCCAATCCCATATATATATATATATATATATATATATATATATATATATATATGTGGGAAAAATGGGACTGCCCCCACCTCATTGTAGTTCAATCTTCATAACAGAATATACACAAAAAATGGAAAAACCCAAAAATAAAGCATCGACATGATATACATCTCGATTGTCCCATTACTTGTTGAATAAAAAAAAGCTGATCACTTTATATCTGCACCATTTACATGTCAGCAATAAGGTGAAATGTCAAGCAATCCGACAAAAGCGTAATTTCTTATGATCATATACAAGTAAACTATTCGCAACTGAATGATTGTAAACAATTATTTTAAGTAACGGCAGCTTGGTATGACAGAATATGGGGACAGTTAATAACAAGAGCAACCAAACTATAGAGATAAAGGATTTATGGGAAACCCTTATTTCCTAGCAGAAGTATGGCCCCATTTTTTTAATTCTATGCCAGGGCCTATTTTTCGAATGCAAAGAACATCCTCACCTCCGCCAAAAATGTCAAGCAATCCCACAAAAGCATAATTTCGTGAGACCGCATACAAGTACAACTATTTGCAACTGGGTATGATAGTAACCAGTCAGTGAAAGTATCGCAACTTGGATGGTAAAATATGTAGAAAGCTAACAACAGAGTGATTTGTGGGGAAATCCTCAGTTATTTCCTAGCAGAAGTATGACTACAATATAAAATTCCATGCCAAGGCATGTTCGGAAAGCAATTCCCATACAAGGCATACGTGATACGTTATGGCATGCTCGGAAAGCAATTCCCATACAAGGCATGTATCGGGAAACATGCACACATAATTATTGGATAAAAAAGCTGATCACTTTATATTTGCACCATTTATATGTCAGCAATTAGGTAAAGTGTCAAGCAATCCCGCAAAAACGTAATTTCTTACATATACGAGTAAACTATTCGCAAACTGAGTATGATTGTAAACATTTATCTTAAGTAATGGCAGCTTGGTATGACAGAATATGTGGACAGCTAATAACAAGAGACCAAACTATAGACACAGGATTTATGGGAAACCCCCAGTTATTTCCTAGCATGGGTATGGGCCCAATATTAATTCTATGCCAGGGCCTGCCTGGAAAGTAATTCCCAAACAAGGCATGTGTCGGCAAACCATTTTTCAAATGGGTCCCACCTACCATGCATGCAAAGAACATCCACACCTCCGCCAAAAATGTCATGCAATCCCACAAAAGCATAATTTCGTGAGATCACATACAAGTACAACTATCTGCAACTGGCTATGATTGTGAGCAATCAGTGAAAGTATCGCAACTCGGATGGTAGAATATGTAGAAAGCTAACAACAGAGTGATTTGTAGGTAAACAATCAATGATTTCTAAGCAGAAGTATGACTAGAATATAAAATTCCATTCAAAATGCAGGTGCTACACCAAACGTTGGTGGTTATTTCTTGTTGTAAGTGAGCTGGACCTCGGTCAGAGCAAGCTAAAAAGCCCTTCCATTAGATTTTCGCTTTCCGGTAAGGCAAGGCACTCGATGGAACCTATACATCAATGAGAATGACTCTCAATTGTGTGAAAGCCACAGCCTTCTTCATTGTGAAAGCAGGTAGCGTCCTCCATGGGACTATGATTCTAGATAACTTAGGCCAAAAGTCATCTTATGAACTAGCGGATAGTGCGGATTCAATGCTTCTTGCGAGAGGCCGTACCTTCCTCGATTCAATGAGACCTCTTGTCCACGAAGTGGTGGCTCTTTGCTTGCTTAATTGATAAAGGATTCGTGCTTTCTCTAAAAAGGAGGCAACCAGACCCCTTATTAAATATCCACAGACTGAGGCCTCAAGGCGGATGAGATAGCCTTATATATCGAGAGTGAGTTTCAGTCCTCAAATTCAAGTAGCTTCAAGTAGGAAGTTATATGCGAGCAGCAATGAAAGCGAGGCGGGATCTCATCTGGAGTCAGATTCCCAAGCGATCCTCAGGGTGAGAGAATGATGCAAAGCGTCGCATGACGGGTAAAAGTGCCTAGACATCCTCGATATCATTTTTCGATCTTTCTCTCTAGTCCTCAGAGCTAGTGGGAATGGGGGCTCCGAATTTCCAGTAATCTGATTATTGCACCCGCAGTCAAAGGTTAAGATTGAAGGACTCGGACATCCGAGAATGAGGTGCACCATCAGGATTGGTTCACACTCTGATAGCAGACCATGACTTCCAGTTCCCAGGTCTAGTTGAGGCCAGAAGATGACTATATAAACCGCGACCACGGCATGCTCGGAAAGCAATTCCCATGCAAGGCATATGTCAGGAAATATGCACACAAAGAATAATCTCGCACCCCTCTCATGAGCAAGCTCAGCTCCTAGTATATAAGGGCCGCAAGGTTCGACCCAAAGAAATAGGCCTAAGAAGTTGAAGAATTGTTGAGTAGAGCGTGCGAAAAAGGTGAAAATGCTTACATAATAATGTCACCTTCGAAGCCCAGAAAGTGAATCTGACATTGAGTTCGGTGAATTTAGAAAGTCGGGATTGACTTAAGCATACAGAAGGAAAATGACTATGATTCCAATAGCCCCATAAAGTGAGAGAGGGGTTGATTTTATTAGTTATTTCTTAGTTTTAATTCATGCTGAGGGTGACATATTACAGGAGCTAAGGATGGCATTTACAAGCAGCAAGACAACTTTATAAATAGAGGGACCTAGGATTTGTCTGTCGATTGAACTTGGCTTCTCTACTAGCCTTTGACAGTCTGACATATACAAGGAAAAAGAAGATGTGCCCTTGACCCGAAGCGGGAAGAGAGCGGGTAGAAGGTAATAGTGCGCAAAAGTCACCTAACCTAAGAAAAATTACTCAATTCCCTATTCGCTTATCAAGTCAGTCTTTCATTCGTTCACCTGCATGGCAACCTCCACCTCTGCCTCTCCCACAACCGGTGGAGGTCCTTCCACACAACTTGTGCAAGTCTTTCCCCGCACTCTCTTCATCACTCCGCATCTCCCCTTAACACATCTTAGGTTTTTCCTCTCTGCCCACCAGCAACCCTTGCATGGTTTGCTTCAATAGCCTAGCATGTATGCATGTCCCCTCCCTCTAACTTACCCTCCTCATCTCCCTCATCGGCTGAAGAGGATGACTATCGATCTTCCGAAGATTGTCCATGAGTGTGGGGAGCAAAAGGGGTACACAAATTGCAAGGCACCGACCTCATGACATTCCCAGTCGACTCATGTACCTCCCTGGCAATGTTCGAGAACAGTAATCAAATAAGCTCAAGCTTTGTGAGGTTGCACATCTTCGAGGTTGCACATCTTCATAAGTTCACTCGTCTTACTGAGGAGGGAAGAAATTGTAATGGAGAACTCATTGCTGAAGAGGTTAAGCACATGGAGTTTCGAGAAGCACACAAAGCTCAAGGGCTCAATCTGAAGAAATTATTCCGGGAGATGTTGAACTCCCTTAGGTTCTCGAACTCCACAATGAGCTCTTGAGCTTTGATAGGTCTTCTCCAGCACCAACACAACACTCTTCATCCCGGCCCTTTCCCCACTCCATTGCAATGCCACAGCTACCTCCTCAATGCCTACAGCTCCTATAACGATCGCTCCTCTTGCAGTGTCCCATGCATCCTCTGGTTTTCCTTTGAACACGAATCGTCACCATTGTTGACGTCACCACACGTAACAACCTCACCATTTGTGGGCTCAGTGGCTTCTCCCACTCCATCCTAAAGCTACCATGCCCCAACCCCTCTGGGTAGCTCCATCCTCATCAGCATCAAGCTCTACTCCACCTATATAGAGGTCGATGCAAGAACGCTTATGATTATTGTAAGAAGGTAGGACTAAGGAGGAACTTGTTGATAAGATGGAGTGGAAGCTGTGGAGCTCAACTTTGTGGAGATGTCGTACTGGTAATAGGTAAGCTTGGTCGGGGCAATGAGTGTGGGGGTGCACTGGAGCTCATAGCAAGGAAGGGGAGATGTATTGCATGACCTGCGGAGGTAGCAGGGGAGGTGGAGTGGAGATCGGAGAGGAGGGGGATGTTCTTTTTGGAGTGTCAAGAAAGTCTGGGCTCGATGAACTTGACTTGGACTCAACTCGATAAGAGCTCATGAGCCATGCTCGAAAAACTATTGAGTTTGAGTTGGATAAATGACTTGTAGGGGTTATGGAGTCCAATTCAAGTTGAGGCATGCTCAACTCGTTAACTCATCTCGATAACCTGATTTGATTTTATTAGTTTTTTACACAGATTCCTTTCCTTATGGGAATAAAATGATGTATGAATATTGTTGGGAAAAATAAGAGAGATACTTTATTCCTGAAACCCTAGGCTCTCTTATATGGAGGAGAGACCTATGGGTAAATTATAAAAGATAGATATGAAGAAATAAAATAACCGAAAAGGTACATAGGAATGTAGAAATATCTCAACACTCCCCCTCAAGATGGAACATAGATGTCAATCATGCTCAACTTGGACGAACACTTCTGAAATGGCCCTCTGAGTAATACCTTGGTAAAGATATATGATGTTTGCTCTCCTGAACTAACATGAGAGGTAGAAATCAAACCCTTCTGGATCATATCTCTAGTATAATGGCAGTCTACCTCAATATATTTCGTTCTCTCATGGAATGCGAGGTTGTTTGCAATGAATAAGGCAGCCTGATTACCACATTGTAACTGCATGGGTAGAGGAACATCTACATGCAAACCTGCTAACACTGCTCGAACTCACATCATTTTTACACTTGCTTGCGCCATAGCCCTAGACTCAGATTCGGCACTTGATCTAGCCACAATTGTTTGTTTCTTGCTTTTACAAGAAACAAGAGAACTATCAACAAATACTGCAAAATCATAGTAGACTTCCTATCCTTAGGACACCCTGCGTAGTCAGCATCAGCACACGCAGATACAGAGAGAGTTGCTCCTTTATTGATAAGTAATCATGCACCTGGAGAAGATTTTAGATATCTCAATATCATGTATACAACATCCATATGTACTTGCCGAGGTTGCTTCATGAACTGACTCACTCGACTCATTGCAAAAGAGATATTCGATATGGTGATAGTAACATAAAGGAGCTTTCCCACCATCTCTTTGTATCTCCTCTTATCAACCTCATATGTATCATCATCGTATAACTTCATGCTAGGAACCATAGGAGTAGTAGAAGGTCGACACCTAATCATGTCTGTCTCAACCAGCATGTCTATAACATATTTTCTTTGGGTCATCACAAGACCCTGCGCATTCCAAACAAATTCCAATCCTAAGAAATACCTTAGGGTATCCAGATCCTTAATGACAAACTGATGGCCTAGAAACTCTTTTGCCATCTTTATCTCTTGCATATCATCTCCTGTAACAAGAATATCATCAACATAGACCATTATGATAACAATACCTCTAGGTGTCCTCTGCACAAAGAATGAATGGTCTGCATTAGACCTCTTGAACCCTTGCTTCTCAATCAAATCTGAGAGCTTATGAAACCACGCCCTTGGACTTTGCTTAAGGCCATATATCGCCTTATGGAGTCTACAAACCTGCTGACACTCCCCTTCAGCAGCAAACCTCGGAGCCTGCTGCATGTATACTTCCTCCTACAGATCTCCATACAGAAATGCATTTTTAACATCCAACTAAAACAAAGGCCCATCACGTACCACTACTACTGAAAGGAGGATACGCAGTGTAGAGTGACGAGCCACTTAAGAAAAAGTATCCAAGTAATCCACATCATAGGTCTAAGTAAAGTCATGTGCCACTAATCTTGCCTTGCAGCAATCAAGGATGTCATCTGCATGATGTTTAACAGTAAACACCCATTTGCAACTGACCACAGACGCCCCAAGAGGAGCAGACACCAAATTCCATGTACCATGTGACTGCAACGCATCCATCTCTTACATGAATAGCCAAGCGCAAGCAACTATCCTTCAATGCCTCATGATAATTCCGTAGAATTTCCACAGCAGATAGAGCCACTGCAGATCTCTAAAAGTTCCCTGATAGACGACGAAAGGAAACCTGATAAGCAAGGGGGGTAAGAAGCACAAGACCGCTTCTGCTTGCGAACTGCAATAGGAATATACAGGTCATTGGGAACCTCCTCCATCTGTGGGCTATTCTCCTGCAATGATTCTTGCACAGATATATCTCCAGACCCATCGTTAGAAGCCATGTTATCAAAACAAACCCGAGGGATATTGGATGACAGGCGATGATCATAAGCAGAAGCAGGCCAAAGTGTATAGAATTTACGTAACGGTGGAACAATTGGCACATACAATTGGGTGGTAGGAAGGTGGTGGTGGTGGACGTGGTGGAGGAGGTGGGACCACAGGCACAGGAGGAGGTGGTGAATAGCTCATAGGAGGGGGTGGCATGTAAACCTCATCACCTGAGTCTGATGAAGCCAACCTGTCACATGTAGGAGAGAAGTACATCACAGACTCAAAAATGTGACATCAACATTGATATAGTATTTTCTGCACAAAGGATCGTAAAATTGGTATCCCTTCTGGGTCCTGTAATACCCAACAAACACACATTTGACAGTTCTAAGAGAGAGCTTGTCAAGACCTGGAATCAACTGGTGAACAAAAGCAACAGAGCCGAACACACGAGTGAGTGAGAATAACTTCTTCTAAGGGAAAGCTATAGAGAAAGGAATGTTCTCACCCAAAACAGACGACGGCATGCGATTCACCAAATAGCATGTTGTAAGAACCACATCACCCAAAAACGAATGTGAGGCGCGACTCTAAATGAGAAGAGTCTGAGTAACATCGAGAAGATGACGATGCTTTCTCTCGGCAACACCATTTTGCTGAGAAGTGTAAGCACAAGATGTTTGATGAATAATCCCTCGAGATGAAAAAATGGAATAGAGCACGAGTACATAATTCCAAAGAATTATCAGTTCGCACAAATTTCACAAAGGTAGAGAAAACATTCTGCACTTCATTAATAAAAGTTTTGATCACATCCCCTGCTTCAGACATTTTTTAAAAGAAACACCCATGACAATCGTGAAAATCATCCACAGTCACAAGATAAAACATGTGTCCTTGGTGATCAGGAACGCGTCTCAAACCCCAAATGTCAACATGGAATAACTCAAAAAGGGAGCTACTTCTTCGACTCTGACGACTGGGAAAAGCAAAATGATGATGTTTGCCCAACTGACATGCCTCGCACTAAATGAACCAGGTAAAATCTGTGGCAGCGTGTGTGACACATCTTCTGAAGAGGTAGATGACCAAAGCCAAGTGAACGGAGAGACTAGACCAGACGAATGAGAAGATATACCTGCATAGGGAGTCTGAACCAAGCGATAAAGGCCACCCTGCTCACGGCCACACCCAATCACTTTGCCCGTAAGAATGTCCTGAAAAACAAGAGATGATGGGTCAAAAATAGCTTGACAATGCAAACCCTTTGTAATCTGACTAATAGAAAGCAAATTCATTGAGAAATCAGGAGCATGTAGCACATTTTGCAAACGCATCGAAGGCGTCAAGGTGATCTCCTCATGTCTTGTGATTGGGGAATGAGTCCCATCAGCTATCACAACCGTTCTCCCTAGAGGAACCTGTCTATATGATGCAAGTTGTTGTCTGTCTCCACATAAATGATGTGCCGCACCGGAGTCCATAATCCACTCATTAATCTCATATCCATAACAAGATGTAAAAGCATAAGTACCTAAGGTGTTGGTTGTAGCAGAGTAACTAGCAGAAGCACAGACAGACACACATCTGAATGGCCTCTGGGTGATGATAAAGCGGAAGGAGGCATAATATCCCTTAGTCTGGCTACGAAGTCATCAAACCGTTGATCTGAGGTAGGAGCTGCTGGAGACTCAACCTACTATGTCATTCGGGCCAATGGAGGAAACCCATGCTTGGAATAGCATGTATCCTCAGAATGGCCAGGACGATGACAAAACATGCAGGGTCGACGAATTCGACCCCCTCTACCACGAGGTCCACGGCCATGAAAAGTAGACAAGCCTCTACCTCGGGAGGTTGTCATCGCCGAAGAAGTCTGGCCACTAGTAGTAGACAAAACAGTAATCCTGCTAAGCATGCGGAAAGCTTCTTCCATGGGAGGGATTGTAGCATCTGCGAGGATCTGGGAGCGGGCAGCATCATATTCAGGATCAAGAGCATCTAGGAATACACCAATCATGGTAGCAGTCCTATGTCTTCTGCTGCTCAGGGGTGGCAGTGAGAGGCATGAAACTATGCAGCTTCTCAAACATCCCTCTCAAGGATGTATACAGCGAATGCAGGGGTCGTTCGTTCTGTTTGAAGGTGAATATATCGTGCTAGAGTTGCAGAATCTTTGTCTCATTCCTCGCCTGAGAGTATGTTGCTGCGAGGATATCCCACACCGCCTTAGCAATAGGCTGATGTAACACGTCATTGGCGATCTCAATCGTCAATGTACCAGAGAGCCAAACTTTGACATAAGGGTCATCCGCCTCCCATGAGGCATTTACCCAGTCTTCTCCACTGACTCCTCATCGGTAAGAATATGTTTCTTATCATTTGACTTCATAAGGCTCACGAATTGCATAGCCCAGAGCTCATAATTTGTCCCGTCCATTTTGACAATAGGCGTTGGACCTCTAAAAGCGCAAGTAGCGGGTACATCGACCTTGTTCTCAGACATTACCGGATGTAGAAGACTAGAGTTTGTAGACCAAAGTGTGAATGTCTACACAAACATACGTGGATTTGAATGTATATGTATACTTATGCACCCAAATCCATCAAATAAACTGAGGAATCGATGCCGGCGGAAAAGCGGATGATTAGAAGACGAGTCGCACGCGGATGCGTTGTACGCGGGGCGCAGAGCTGCGTGCGCGAGGCTGCTGGGCACGCAGGATACCGCACAGGTAGGCATGGGGCGGCGCGCAAGGGCGTGACTAATGCGCGGGGTGACATTGGGGCGGCTGCACGCAGAGACGGGTGTAGGGGACGGGGCTAGGGTTAGGGTTTTTGGGTACGAGAGCTCCGATCTAGGACCACCGCTCTGATACCATGTCGGGGAAAATAAGAGAGATACTTTATCCCTGAAACCCGAGGCTCTCTTATATAGAGGAGAGACCAATGGGTAAATTACATAAGATAGACATGAAGAAATAAAATAATCAAAAAGGTACATAGGAATATAGAAATATCTCAACAAATATGAAGACAAAATAATGCATCACCAACAGAATATTTGGTGTTGTGTGATGTTTACCCATTCTCTCTTAATTCTTAGTTCCTCTCCAGTTTTCAATTCCATGTGTATGAATATCACAACAACAAACCCTTTCCCCACATTAAGCAGGGTCAGCTATATAGATTCTTTATCTCTTTTCATATCTATATTGGGTCATTCTCGGGCTTAGATCTAAATAACAAAGACCCTTCAAAATGTCTCATTCCAATACGTCTTGGGCCTTCCTCACTCTCTCTTAGCCGGCTCAACATCCCAAATCTCACATATTGTAACTGGTGTATCAGCCAACCTACTTTGCAAATGGCCAAACATCTTAGGTAGTTTCTCTCATCCGATCATCTATCAGAGCTACACCAACTTTCCTTCTGATTATAGCATTCTGAATCCAATATTTTCTTGTATGACCACATACCCACCTTAGCATTACATTTCAGCTACTGATATTCTCAACGCATGTTTATGGTTCACATGCCAACATTCCAATCTATATAACCTAGCAGGCTGCTTTGTAATACATTCCTTTGATTTTCAAAGGAATTTTCTTATCACATAGAACACTAGGGACTCCTCTCCACTTTAGCCAACTTGTGTTTATTCTATGTGTATCATCTCTAATTCTCCACCTATTTCCCATCATGTTTCAAAATAGAACCCAAGTATCTAAAATAATCTTTCTTATGAATGTTATCGTCTTTGATCTTCACCGCAATTATAATTCACCACTACTTCCACCAAATGAGCACTCTATATATATTCATTCTTAACCCTACTTATACGAAATCCTTTATTCTCTAACGCATGCCTCCAAACCACAAGCTTATCATTTACTCCATCTCTAGTCTCATCCATGGTTATTAAGGCGGCAAGGCGACAAGGCGTTACACCCGGGCGCCTAGGCGCGCCTAGGCGTTTTCAAAGTGGCACCAAGAAATTTCAAAAATATTGCATTTGGATGCTAGATTATTAATAAATTATATCGCATTTCAAAAATACGACATGTATATCACATTTTCAAAATGCGCTATATATATCGCTTTTTGTAAATGCGCAATGTATATCGCATTTTGAAAATGAGATATATGTGTAGTGTGCATGAAAAATAGTCGCCTAGGCGTCAAGGCGTGCCTAGGCGCGCCTAGGCGGCGGCCGCGTCTAGGCGGCCCAAGGCGTCGCCTTTTTTTATAAAAGCAAGGCGCATGTTCAAGGCGCACGGGCTGGGGCGCCTGGGCGCCTAGGCGTGCGCCTTAACAACACTGGTCTCATCAACCATAATATCATCGACAAACAGCATACATCGAGGCATCTCATCATGAATGTGACTAGTTAACTCGTCCATAATCAAAGTAAAAAGACATGGACTAAAAACCTAAACCTTGATGCAAACCGATGTTGATGTTATAATAGTCAGTCTTCCCAGACTTGATCCTTACACAAGATGAAGCCCCTTCATACATATCCTTTACAAGGTTAATGTATAGGACGTGTACTTATCTCTTCTCCAAAACTCTCCATAATATCTGTTGTGGGACTAAATCAAAAAAACCATATAGATGACATTCCCTTTAGCTCTGAAAATAGCTTTTAAAAGCTTCAATTGTTCTCCAAAACAAATGGATAGCTCTATAATTCCATATAAATGAATAAAATGGTGAAGCCTTCTCAAACTTTAAGTAGGGTCGGCTACATGGATTCTTGCTCAAATCCATGTTGAAAGAACCAACTATTTTGTATGTTGGTTTTCGACTACCTAACGCAACCCCCACGACGAGGGATTTGAACCCTAGATAGACACACTACACTAACAGCAGACCATTGAATCAGTTAATTCCATAGGTATGAATAACTAAAACGAAAACAAAACCATATGCCAAAAGCAAATGAATAAATACATTTATATATACTGTCAAAAAACTCAAACATTATTATTATTAAAATTACTAATGAGTTCAATTGCTCAAAATTGTCAGGCGCTCTCCTATGCTCTCAGGCGAGGCGAGGCGAGGGGAAGCCTTGGCGCCTCACCTAGAGTCAAGCGATGTGATTCAGTGTAGGCGCAGCAGAGGCGAGCTTATTAATGTAAAGTGCAAGGCGCTCTGGTGAGCGCCTGAAAGAAACTTGAACTCTTTAGGGTTTAATCGGATATCATCTTGGAGATCTGATTAGACTAAAAAATTAAACCATTCGTATCACAAACCCGCACATGCAACCTATTTCGAAATACTCCCATGCATGCAAGCTCTTGTGATCACCATCGCCCTCATCACCACCATTAGCATGTCTGTCTTGATGCTGCTCCTCCTCCACAGTTTCTGTGTTTCATCTCCTCCTTCTATCATGAAAAGGCATCACCGAATTCAACACCATCACCCTAATTTTTTCGAGATACCCTAATTTTTTCGAGATAGGTTTCTGTCTCCTTTTATCTGATTCATGCACAAATATTATTTATGTAGCAATTCCGAATGCGTATGGATCTGAAATCCATAAAGAAAATTTGTTTTGGGATGGGGGTGATGCATCTATGCAACCCTGCATTAGGGGCGCACCTGCTCCCCCACCCCCCCAGTGAGACCCTCGTGCTGGTAGGTTATGTGGTACGATGGGTTGGACGGTTGAGTTCACCCACCACTAACATGTGGAGGTCACAATTATAAAAAAAATATATGGCGTGCTTATAGATATTTATTACAGATTCTATGTAAATGTTTATGTTAGAAACTTAGATAGTTGATTGTGCAAATATGTTCATATGTATTATGAATGGCTAATGGGAGTGGACGTGACATAGTTGAAGAAAGAAGTTCCAAGAAAGATATTGCTTGAAAGTATTATCTGAAATATCAAAAAGAATCGAACAGTCTTACATATGTGTTTTGTAAGAAGACCATTAAAAGGTGGAATCTATATAGCCAAACAACATCAAATAGGATCTTTCAAGAAAGCTACAGCTTGCAAGAAATGCCCTTCGGAGGTGAAGGAAGAATTGCATGCATGAGAGCAAGTCTCGGAAGGATTCTTTCAAAGGTGGGAACATCGATGTGGATGACATAAATTTTGATGTTGATGAATGTGAGGAGGAAATTGCAATTGGGATTGGGAAAAGGGTTTGTCCAAGCAGCAATAGTGATTTTATCTCACAACTTATAAAAAAGGGTAAAGGAGTGATGGACTCAATTGTGACCATGAAAATGCCAAAAGGGAAAGGAAAAGTTCTGATGAGACAAACTTCCATGGTGGAGGCTTCTGACAAAGAGATGTGACCCATAATTGTCTAACATATATCTCACTTCTTCTATAATGCTAGTATACCATTTAATGTTGTAGAGATGCAATGTTTCAAGGATATAATTCAAGCAATTGGATTGTATGATCCTAACTTGAAGACACATTCATACCATGAGCTCAGAATCTCATTACTTCGCATTGAGAATGATTACACGTCTGAATTGATAGTTGAGCACAAAGAAACGTAAGGAAAGTTGGATGCTCTATTATGTCAAATGCTTGGACTGATAAGAGAAATAGATGCGTACTTAATTTTATGGTGAATTGTTCCAAGGGCACGTTGTTTGTCGAATCCATTGATGCATCAGCATATGCAAAGTCATGAGAAAATTTATAAGCTTCTTGATATGTTTGTGGAGCAAATTGGAGAGAAAATTATCATACAAGTTGTAACTGAAAACCAAGATTTGAAAAATGAAAGGCAAAACGAGGCGTTTTCCTCGGAATCAATGCGAGGGGTAGCCTCGAGGCAGTCGAGGTGTAAGCCTCAGTTTATACAGAAAAATATGCATAAAACTATAATTATATATATGTCATGTAATTATTTGTTCTATGCCCAACATATAATACTTACTACTATAAGATATAATGAAATAATAGAGATACGAACCCCAAAATAGAAGATAGGATAACATCATATCCCTTTTCTACACATTTTCATCTAATCAAAGAGGAATTCACTGTCTATAAATATTGTGAAAGAATTAAACAATACATATCTGTCTTTGAAATATTGTTGTAATTAAAAGTACGATTAAATATATATTGAAGAAATTTATGTCGTCTCTAACATATAAAATATGACTGCACGAGAAACCGTGAATCTTATTAATTTCGAGCAAATCTTTGAAATATTGTTATAATTAAAAGTACGATTATATATATGTCAAAGAAATTTATGTTATGTGTCTAACATATAATATATGATAGCATGAGAAATAGTGGACTCTATTTATTCAATTTTGCTTGATATATTGCAAATCTCGTTAAGTTTGCAAGTATTGTTAGATTTGATATTTATGAATTCATTCATTAAGAGTGAAATGGTAAGAGTTTGCCGAAATAATCGGACACAATTAATTATAAATATGAAGTAATGGGCACGAAAGAAACATCAGATGCATTCATTCATCTTGTATAATCATTATCCTAAACAAGCACATATTTATAAGCTTCTTAAACTACCAAGTAAACCATTAGAATCATAAAAAATATTTCAAAAAAAACAAAAAAAACCTCACAAAATGCCTTGACTGTCTCGAGGCGGAACGCCTCGAGGAAACGCCTCGACCACCTGAGGTGTACGCCTCACAAGACTAAACCGAGTCGCATGCCTCGAGGCATAAAAAGACTATCTCGAGGATAGTTTTTCATACAATGCTAACAGCGGAAACAATTGTCTTAGCATGTATAAATTTATTTATCTTGATTATAGCTATTGAATTATTTTACCCACTTACATGGTCTGGAGGTAGTGTAGTGTACCTACCACCCAAAAAACCAAGGTTCAAATCCTCCCTTGTGTGGGTTGCATTAGGTAGTCGGCATCCAGCGGAAAAAATAGTCAAATCTTTCAACATGGATTTGAGCTAGAATCCATGTAGTCGACCCTACTTATAGTGGGAGAAGGCTTCGCCATTTTTTAAAGCTATTGAATTATTTTAGACTAATGCTACGTCAACCTAGTACTTTTATGTAGGCAAGTTTTTACATGAGAAGATGCCACACTTGTACTGGACTTCATATGTGGCACATTGCCCGGACTTATGTTAGAGGATATTGGTAAGACCCCGACGATTAAAAAGAATCTTGAAAGCATGGCCTCAAATTTCAGCGAAATTCGGTCGAATTTCTGTCGAATATCGATATCCAGTCGAAATCGAAATTCGACCGAAATGACCGAAATATGGGGGTCCTAATACAAAAAATGACCGAAATGACCGAAATTTCGGTCGAAATTCCACCGAAATTCCATCGAATTTCTGTTTTGGTCGATACCGAAATGGTGACCGAAATCGACATTTAGGGCCTTGCTTGAAAGAAACATTGCGATTGTGAATTACATTTATAATTACATTAGGCTTTTGAACATGATGAGGGAGTTTACAAATGGAAATGAATTGGTTCATCATGGTATGACTCGATTTGCAAAAACATTTCTTTCTTTACGGTCTCTCCATACGAATAAGCACAGTTTGAGGATCGTGTTTACTTCAGAAAAATGGGCTAGTAGCAAATGGGCCAAGAAAGCTAAGAGCAACAAGGCAAGGGATATCGTTTTGATGCCCTCATTTTGGAATTCTGTACTTGACACACTTAAGTACATGGGACCTCTTGTTAATGTTCTTCGGCTTGTTGATTGTAAGTGAAAACCTACAATGGGATACATATATGAAGCTATGGATAGTACAAAGGAAGCAATTGAGAAAAGCTTCAATGGAAAGTATAGAGATATTTCCAGACTTTATGTACTCTTTTGTTATCTTTTATTTCTTTCTTCCGTCTTATGTAATTTACCCATAAGCCTTCTCTATATAAGAGAGCCGAGGGTTCTTTGGAATAAATAATTCTCTCATTTCTTCCAACATGGTATCAGAGCCATCACCAACAAAACCTTAGCCGTCGCCCCTCTCTCTCCACCTCCTGCCGCCACCCCCCCCTCTCTACCTCTCGTTGCCCCCCCCCCTCTCCACCTCTCGCCGTCGCACCTCTCTCCACCGCCACCGACCTTCCCCACCACCCCCCCCCCTTTCTCTGCTGCCGCCTCCCCCCCTCCCCCACCCAGCCACCTTCTCGCCACCGCCGACCTCTCTCCCACCACCTTCTCGCCGCCGCCACCTCCCTCCTCTCCTTCTATGGATTTGAGTGCATAAATCTACATATGCACTCAAATCCTCGGATGTTTATGTAGACACTTGATTCTTCGTCTACAAACCCTAGTTCTTCTTACCCGACAACCATGTCAGAAAACAAGGTCGGCATGCCCTCCATAGGCGCGTTTCAAGGTCTAGCGTCAATTGTCAAGATGGATGGGACAAACTACGAGCTCTAGGTTATGCAGTTCATGAGTCTCATGAAGTCAAATGGTAAGAAGCACATTCTTACCGAAGATGAGCCAACAGAGAAAACTGGGGTTTATGCCACATGGGAGGCCAATGATTCGTATGCCAAAGTTTGGCTTTCTGGTACACTGTTGATGGAGATTGCTAATGATGTACTCCATCAGTCCACTACTAAGGTGATGTGGGATATCCTTGCAACGACATATTCGCATATGCGAAATGTGACCAAGATTCTTCAACTCCAGCATGGCATCTTTACGGTGAAGCAGAACGGTCGGCCTCTGCATTCACTGTATACATCCTTGTGAGGGATGTTTGAAAAGCTCTACAGTATCATTCCCCTTACGGCGTCTCTCGAGCAGCAGAAGACGTTTCGGAATGCTGCCATGATGGTGGTCCTACTAGCGGCGCTTGACCCTGAATATGATGCTGCTCGCTCGCAGATTCTTTCATATACTACTATTCCTCCAGTAGAGGAAGTGTACCGCAGGCTCAACAGAATTACATTCCCATCTTCTGACACTACTCAGCCTCCTTCGGTGATGGCAGCTTCTAGAGGCAGAGGAGCCTCTTTTTCTTTGGACCTCATGGTCGAGGCGGTCGCATTCGTCATCCCTGCACATTCTGTCATCGCACAGGACATACAGAGGAGACCTGTTATTCTAAGCATGGGTTTCCGACATCGGCGCGAGTAGCCGAGCATATTGCATCTCCACAGCCATCTACTTCAGACCAGCGATTTGAGGATCTTGTTGCCAGGCTACGAGATATCATGCCTCCTGCCTCTACTGATTCTCCGGGAGGCTCCTCAGATATAGTTGCTTCAGCCTCTGCTTGTACATCGGCCACCGCTAGCACCTCAGGTAGTGCTTATGCCCTTACTTCATGTCATGGATATGATGTTTCAGAATGGATTATGGACTCTGGAGCGATACATCATCTTTGTCGAGATAAAGACAAGCTTACATCCTACAGAGAGGTTCCACCGGGGCGATCTGTAGTCAAAGCAGATGGGACCCATTCGCCTATTGTTGGACAAGGGGAGATCAGTCTGACACCCTCTATGTGTCTCCAGAATGTCTTGCATGCTCCAGATTTTTCGATGAATTTATTATCCATCAGTCAGATTACGAAGAATTTGCACTGTCGAGCTATTTTTGACCCATCGTCTCTTATTTTTCAGGACATTCTTACAGGCAGGGTGATTGGTTGTGGTTGTGAGTAGGATGGTCTCTATCGTTTGGTCTGAACTCCCTATACTGGTGTCTCGTCTCATTCAAGTGGTCCAATTTCTCCATTCACATGGTATCTAAGATTTGATCATCTCCCTATTCAGAAGATGTGTCATATCCTGCCCCAGATTCCACCAGGTTCTTCCTTCCAATGTGAAGCGTGTCAGTTGGGAAAGCATCACAAATCTACTTTCCCTAGTCGTCAGTCTCGGAGCAGTAGCTCCCCTTTTTGAATTACTTCATGTTGCCATTTGGGGTTCGAGTCATGTCCATGATCACCAGGTATACAGGTTTTATCTAGTTGTGGTTGATGATTTCTCTCGTTTGTTGTCCTGGGTATTTTTGTTGAAGAATAAATCTAAAGCAGGAGATGTTATCAAAAATCTTATAAATGAAGTGCAGAATGTTTTTTCTTCTACTGTGAAAATTGTGCGTACGGATAATGCTTTGGAGTTTTGTACACGTGCTCTTTCTCATTTTTTCTTGTCTAAAGGCATTATCTATCAAACATGTGCTTACACGTCCCAACAAAATGGCGTTTCAGAATGAAAACATCGTTATCTTCTTGATATAACTCAGAGTCTACTTATTCAGAGTTGTGCACTCATTTCCTATTGGGGTGATGATGTACTTATGGCATGTTATCTAGTGAATCGTATGCCATCCGTTGTCTTAGGTGAGAAAGTTCCTCTTTCACTTGTCTTCCCTGATAAGGAATTATTCTCGCTTACTCTGTGTGTCTTTGGGTCGGTTGCTTTTGTCCATCAGCTCTCTCCAGGACTTGACAAGCTCTCACCTAGGGCTGTCAAGTGTGTATTTGTTGGGTACTCTCGTACACAGAAGGGTTAACGATGTTATGATCCTTTGAACATGAAATATGATGTCAGTGCAGATGTCACATTCTTTGAGTCTGTGATGTATTTCTCCCCTGCAGGTGACAGGTTGACTTCCTCCACTACTGATGATAGATTTATGAGCCACCTCCTCCTATGCGTCCGCCCGTTCCCATCCCAGTTCATGTCGTTCCACCACCATCATCACCACCACCACCACCTCCACATCCACCCGTACCACCTTTACCATGATTCTATACCCGTCGTCATGTCCCTGCTCTGGAACTCGTCAATCATCCACCACGCCTCAAGATTGTCCAGGTAACATTATTAATGATGGGTCTGACGATGTGCATGTGCAGGGATCTCTGCAGGAGAATAGCATACCAGCGAGTACAATTGTTGATGATTTGAATGTACCTATTTCCTTACGGAAGCAGAAGCGTACATGTGCATCCTATCCACTTGCTTCACATGTTTCTTTCCATTGGCTCACTCGAGATTTTCAGCGGTTTGTTGTGGCCTTATCTACCGTAGAAATACCATTATCAGGACGCGTTGAAGGAGAGTTGTTGGTGTTCTAGCATGGAGGAGGAAATGGATGCTTTGAGGTCAAGAGGTACATGGAGCTTGGTTTCTGCTCCTCCAGGAGCCTCTGTTGTCAGTTGTAAATGAGTATTTACTGTCAAATATCATGCAGATGGCAGCCTTGATCGTTACAAAGCAAGGCTAGTGGTACGTGGATTTACTCAAACCTACGGCGTGGACTATATGGACACATTTTCTCCAGTTGCGAGTCACTCCACTCTCCATGTCCTTCTTTCAGTTGATGTGGTATTTGATTGGCCCTTGTTTCAGCTTGACGTTAAAAATGCATTTTTGTATGGGGATCTGCACGAAGAAGTCTACATGCAGCAGCCTCTGGGGTTTGCTGCTAGGGGGGAGTCAGATGGTGTGTAGACTTCACAAGGCAATATACGACCTTAAACAAAGCCCGCGGGCATGGTTTCAAAAGCTTTCTGACCTGATTCAGAAGCAAGGATTCAAAAGATCAAATGCAGATCATTCTTTGTTTGTTCAGAAGACTCCCAGAGGTACTGTTGTTATCATGGTTTATGTTGATGATATACCCGTTACTGGAGATGATATGCAGGAAATAAAGATGGCAAAAACATTTCTAGGCCGTCAGTTTGTTACCAAGGACCTTAGTACCCTACTATATTTTCTGGGGCTGGAATTTGCTAGGAATGTGCAGGATCTCGTGATGACCCAAAGGAAGTATATTACAGACATGCTTGTTGAGACAGGCATGATTGGTTGTCGACCCTCGACTACTCCCATGGATCCTAGCATGAAGTTATATGATGATGATACAAATGAGGTTGACAGGAGAAGATATAAAGAGACGGTGGGAAAACTTCTCTATATTACTATCACCAAACCTAACATCGCTTTTGCAGTGAGTCGGGTGAGTCAGTTCATGGAACAGCCCAGACAAGTACACATGGATGTCATATACATGATACTGAGATATCTAAAGTCGTCTCCAAGCGCCGGACTACTGTTCAGGAAAGAAACAAATATCTCAATTCCTGCATGTGTTGATGCGGATTATACAGGATGCCCTAAGGATCGGAAGTCTACGTCAGGTTTTGCAGTATTTGTTGGCAGTTCTTTGGTTTCTTGGAAAAGCAAGAAACAAACATTGGTGGCTAGATCTAGTACTGAATCTGAATACAAGGCCATGGCACAAGCAAGTATTGAGATGATGTGGGTTCGAGCTGTGTTAGAAGATCTGCATATAGATGTACCTCTGCTCATGCAACTATAGTGTGACAATCAAGCGGCACTATTCATTGCTAATAATCCTGCATTTCATGAAAGGACAAAGCATATTGAGATAGACTGCCACTACACTAGAGATATGATTCAAAAGGGCTTGATTTCTACTTCTCATGTCAGTTCAGGAGAGCAGATTGCAGACATCTTTACCAAACCATTGCTTAGAAGGTCATTCCAGAAGTGTTCTTCCAAGTTGAGCATGATTGACATCTATGCTCCATCTTGAGGGGGAATGTAGAGATATTTCCAGACTTTTTTTTGTTATGTTTTATTTCTTTCTTCCGTCTTATATAATTTACTCATAGGCCTTCTCTATATAAGAGAGCCTAGGGTTCTTTGGAATAAATAATTCTCTCATTTCTTCCAACAGAAAGGAACATAAGTATAATGATGTATTTCAAATCATTGACAAAAGATGGGAATAACAACTTCATCATCCATTACATGTTCCTGGTCCTTTTCTGAATCATGAATTCTATTATCGCAACACATCCATTACATTTGATGCAGAGATCCTTGATGGATTATACAAATACATACAAAGATTAGTTACCGATGTAAATGTGCAAGATAAATTTATTATTGAGTTAAGCTCATATAAAAATGCTGAGGAAATTTTTGAAAATCCAACTATTTGATCAAGAAACTCAAAATCTCCAGGTACCAATTAAATTTTGGTCACTTAAATTGATCAAATTTTCCATGCTAACATCTTTATAAGATAATATAGTGGAATGGTGGAGCTCTTTTGAGCTTGATATGTAGTTCATCTAGGTGTAAGCGTAATTGGAGTGCATTTGAGCATGTCAGAAATGTTATGTTAATTCAAATTTGTAAGTCTTATTTTAACCCTAATAGATACGAACATTTTTACAGATTCATTTAAAGAAAAGAAACATGCTTGAACACCTAGCAACAATTCATTAGCATCATCAATTTCACTAAGAGCGATCGGAATTATGGTGCCTCGTAAGTCATATCGATACTTCAAAGCATGGTTGTATTTGATGTACAGCAAACCTTGCAACCATTGATGTTCAAGCATGTTTCTTTTCTTTGAATGAATCTGTAAAAATGTTGATATCTATTAGGGTTAAAATTAAATACTCTTAAGTTTGAATTAACATAAAGTTACTTACCTACTCAAATACACTTCAATTACGTCCACACCGAGATGAACTACATGTCAAGCTCAAAATCTTTATAGATAGACTGTTGAAAATTTGGAGCTAAACTTCCAAAAGAGCTCCAACATTTCATTACATTATCATATGATGATGTTAGCGTCAAGACTTTGATCAATTTAAGTGTACCAAATTGTAATAGGTACCTACATATTTTGAGTTTCTTGATCGAATGGTTAGATTTTCAAAAATTCCCTCAGCATTTTCATACGAGCTTAACTCAATCATAATTTTATCTTGCATATTTACATCGGTAACCAATCTTTGTATGCATTTGTATAACCCATCAATGATCTTTGCATCAAATGCAATGGATGGGTTGCCATAGTAGAATTCAGGATTAGAAATGACATGCAGCATGTAATGGATGATGAAGTTAGCACTCCCATCTTTTGTCAATGATTTGAAATACATCATTGTACTTTTCTTCCTTTCCATTGAAGTTTTTTTTCTCAATTGCTTCATTTGCACGATCCATAGCTTCATATATGCATCCCATTGCAGGTTTTCGCTCATTATCAACAAGCCGAAGAAGTTTAACAAGAGGTCTCATGTACTTAAGTGTATCAAGTACATAATTCCAAAATGAGAGCATCAAAACGATATCCATTACCTTCTTGCCAATAGCTTCCTTGCCCATTTACTAGTAGCTCATTTCTCTGAAGCATGGCCTCAAATTTCAGCGAAATTCGATCGAATTTCTATCGAATATCGTATCCAGTCAAAATCAAAATTTGACTGAAATGGCTGAAATGACCGAAATATGGGGGCCCTAGTACAAAAAAATGACTGAAATAACCGAAATTTCGATCGAATTCGACCGAAATTCGATCAAAATTCCGTTTCGATCGGTCATCGAAATGGTGACCGAAACCAACTGTTGGAGCATTAGTAGTATGCGCCTATTGTGTTGTAGCAGGGTAAATGGATCCTGGAGGAGATCCATTTACCCCATCCAGTGTTTAGTCCCACATGGACCAGCGGTGGGACTTGGAGGCTCTGGAGAGGCTATATAAAGAGCCCCAGACCTCCTGTACTCATTGAGAAAGTCAATAGACAAACACGCCCAGTTAAGGGGCTTCTCCCGCGGTTTCATCCCGCTCCTCACGGAGTAGGGTTCCACGTAAAATCCCGTCTTCTTTATATTTCTTTATCTTTTTCCATGTTCGCTTCCGCATGTTTATTTTTTCTAACATGGTATCAGAGCGGGTCGATTCTCGAGGATTTATTGTTCGTTGTTTTTATTCGAGATTCAATTTATAAAATTGAGATACAGTTCTGAGTTTCTATCGAAACTCTACTTTTGAAGCTTGCAAAGAGTTTCGTTCAGATCCGGAGATCTCGATGTCTTTCGTGCAAGACTGCAGCCACCACATTTTTTTTTCTCTGGAACCTTATTCTTCCAGATCCGGATCTGTTCCAAGAGGCCAAATCTTGTATGGCCAGATCTCAAAGGCGGCATCCAGACCAGATCCCAGCCGCAGACCTCCCAGGCTAGCCCCCTCTAGCCGAACGCTTCGCGACCTTCCAAGCGGTGCTGGCGGCGAGCCCCCTCCGCAACAGACCTCCCAGGCGACATCCAAGCCCCCGGCGCCTATGGCGGGACCTGCATCGAGCCATGGCTCCCCAACACCGATCGCGCAAAGCCGCACAGGGGTTGGGCGATCCTCCAGCCTTTCTCACTTTGAAGCGGCGGCGTGCACGATTCTACAGTCTTGCTCCTCCAACGCCATCTCCGGCAGTGAGCTGCTCCAGCGCCATCCTCTTCGTGCGCACAAGCCGCACATGCGGCAGTCTTCCTTCAGGCACAAAGCGTAGGCGACGCTCCTTGTGCGGCCTCCCCTCGCATCGCGCAGACCTCCAGGGCAGTGGCGAGCCCTAGCTGCTCTCCAGGCGGCACCCCTTGGTGGGTGCTCTCTTAACGGCGGCAAGTGCAGGGCTGTGAGAAAGTGTCCCAATCGGTGGGAACCCTAAGTAGCCCGTCACTTAAAAAAAAATTTGTTATTTGGTTTATTTATTTGGGCTAC
Organism: Ottelia alismoides; assembly: GCA_037367405.1. Lineage (NCBI taxonomy): Eukaryota > Viridiplantae > Streptophyta > Magnoliopsida > Alismatales > Hydrocharitaceae > Ottelia > Ottelia alismoides. The sequence continues at coordinate 364,540 of JAZKJV010010115.1, forward strand.
TTGTTTGTAAGGCCCAAGTGGGCTTTCGTTGATTTTAAAAAAAAAATCTTTGTGGGCCAAATGAGCCCAGCCGAGAGTTAAAAAAAAAAAAGAGGAGAAAGAAAAGAGCCAAGGGGCCACTTAAAAAAAAAAGAGGCGCGTACAAATTTAAAAAAAAAAGCCGTACGCAACGTTATTTTTCAAAAAAAAAATGATGCAAAAGCCGAAAAAAAAATGTCAACGGCTTAAAAAAATGTTTCAAAAAAAATGTGTTTTCAAAAAAAAAAAAGGAAGGAAGAAGAACGGCTTAAAAAAAATGAAGAATAGCCGCAAGTTTTTGGATGTTCATGTTTTTACCCCTATTCATCTTGTCTTCTCCCAACTTGATCGATGTCATTTTCTGACAAGTTAGGGAGAAAGGGGGAGTATATATGTAGAGTCACAGGTCTTGTATTCCAGATCCAGATTTCAGATGCCAGTCTCCAGACCAGCCAGATGATCAGACTCTACAGTTCGGTTTCAGACTCGACGATCATGATTCCGAGTCCAGTTTCAGACACGCACGAATGTGCGGTCATTGTCAGATGAGCATAAGTTGCCATCATTGTCAGAGGTCCCCATCATTCTTCTAGTTGTCAGGCCAGAGTTCTCATGTGAGCCAAAGGGACTCCAGAGCAGAGGACCATTCCCTATGCCATTGAGGGCAGGGTTTTCATGTGGTATCATAGGTACACCAGAGCAGTGCACCGTTCTCTGAGCCAGATGGGAGAGACCCAGTTCTCCGACGAGGAGACTTCAGGCGCAAGTTCAGACTCGATGGTCAGGTTACGAGTCTTCAGTTGACTCACACTCCAGCCCGTTCGTCCTCCTCACCTGCACGGCATGAGAAGCAACGTCCTCGACTGCAGCAATGTGCGCATTGGGTTGATATTGTCCGTAGTGTCTTGTAGCGTTGAGTTGAGTTTCTGTCTGTTTGTCCAAGCTGAGCATTGCATGCTCCAGCTTGAGGGGGAGTGTTGGAGCATTAGTAGTATGCGCCTATTGTGTTGTAGCAGGGTAAATGGATCCTGGAGGAGATCCATTTACCCCATCCAGTGTTTAGTCCCACATGGACCAGCGGTGGGACTTGGAGGCTCTGGAGAGGCTATACAAAGAGCCCCAGACCTCCTGTACTCATTGAGAAAGTCAATAGACAAACACGCCCAGTTAAGGGGCTTCTCCCGTGGTTTCATCCCGCTCCTCACGGAGTAGGGTTCCACGTAAAATCCCGTCTTCTTTATATTTCTTTATCTTTTTCCATGTTCGCTTCCGCATGTTTATTTTTTCTAACACCAACATTTAAGGCATTGCTCTAAAGTAAACATGGTCATCAAATTGTGTTTATTCTTATGGAGGGAATGCAAAGAAAGAAATGATGCTGCAAATCGAATCACATCGTGACGAACCAATTCCTCATCATTGGTAAACCCTCCCTCATCATGTTCAAAAGCCCAATTGATTGTAAATGTAATCTACAATCGCAATGGCTCTTTCAAGATTCTTCTTAATCGTCGAGATCTTACCAAGATACTCTAACATAAGAAGATCGATGCAATGGGCCACACATTGAGTCCAATACAAGTGTGGCATTTTCTCTTGTAAATACTTTCCTACATAAAATGCTAAATTCAGGTAACATTAATCTAAAATATTTCAATAGCTATAATCACTAAAAATAAATATATACTTGCTAAAATATAATTACTTCCATTGTTAGTTACAACTTGTACGACATTTTTCTCTCCAATTTGCTCTACAAACATATCAAGTCTCATAAATCTTCTCTCATATCTTCGTGTATGTTGATGCATCAACGAATTTCACAAATATCGTGCCCTTGGACCAGTTCACCATAAAATTAGGTATGGATCTATTTCTCTTATCAGTCCAAGACTCCAAGCATCAAACATAATAGAGCATCCATACTTTCCCCAAGTTTCCTTGTACTCAATTGTCAATTCAGATGTGTAATCATTTTCAATACAAAGTAATGGGACTCTAAGCTAAGGTTCGAAATATCGATACGACGATATCGATATTTTTGTCGGTCAGTCCGAAAAGGGATATATCGGGATATATCGATGATATCGGTGGAAATCTTGGAAATGATGCAAAAAATGCTTTTTCGCAAAGTAAGATCATAATAGGTAGCAAACCGATACATATTATATTGCACATATCATTGTTGTTAAGGTTGATAGTTAACTGTTGATTGCTGAGAAATATTAGAAACGAAAAATGAAATTCAAATAATAACTTAGTTACATTAAGAAGGTGTATTCAGCATATTAACTCTATATCACATCGCGTATTATATATATAAACAAAATGCCAAGTTATATCGGATATCATATGAACAAGCTAATGAGCATAATAACATATATGTATGCAAACATTCCTTGATCAGCTCTAGAATTGACTCATCTCCATAGCCAAAGGGGTGAAGCCCCCCGTTCAAGCGCCCCCAGCCCAAAAAATATATAAATCATAAGTGTTTTTAATATCATGAATAAATATAGAACTAAAATCCCAAACAAATAGATCAAAAATTAAAAAAGTATGTATTATTGAGCAATATCAACACCATATCGATAGTATCAATCGATAGCAATCGATATCTGGGAAATTTTGTATAAGAATCTTCATTTTCCACTGATAGGAGATGAATTACTAATATTTCGTTGGTATCCCATGCGATATCATTGACATCCCATGAGATATGAGGCGATATCATGGAATCTGATATCTTACAATATCTAAAACCCTCTCTAACAAATATTGATATATCGCGATATTTTAACCATACTACAAATCATAAATTTGGTTATTTATTTGTATTGGATTTGTTTCCAAATGCATTAATATAGGAAGTGGCTAGAAAATCTCAACAAATTAATTTTTAAAGCTTAAAGAATACAATAGTATCCTCCAAGCGTCTTTCCTTATAAAACAAGCAGCGAAGTCAACTAACATAGTTGATTGATATCAATGATGAAGCATAGATATCAACACGATACCGATGATATGACTCAAAATGGTGGACAATTGAATACTTAAAATTTCATCATATCGATGATACCAGATGACATTGCTGATATATCGCTTGGTATCAATCGATATCGATATCCAAGGTGATATCGATATCACTGATTTGTCGATATGGATATATCGCCAATATATCGATGATATATTGGGATATTTCGAACTATGCTCTAAGCTCATGGTATGAAGGTGGCTTCAAGTTAAGACCATATATGCTAATAGCTTGAATCGTATCCTTGAAACATTGCAACTTTGCACCATTAAATAGTGTACCATATGTTGAATGGTTCTGGGTCGCATCTCTTTGTCATAGATTCCACCATGGAAGTTTATCTCATTGGAGCTTTTCCTTTTCCTTTTACCACTTTCATGGACACAAATGAGTCCATCTATCCTTTACCCTTTACCCTTTTTTTATAGGTTGCGAAATAGAATTACTATTGTTGCTTGGACAAACCCTCTTCAAAATCATGATTGCATTTTATTCCTCACACTCATCATCACCAAAATTCATGTCATCCGCATCGATGTTCCCACCTCTAAAAGAATACTTCTGAGACTTCCTCTTATTCATATCTGCATGCAATTCTTCCTTCACTTCTGGAAGGCATTTCTTACAAGTTGTAGCATTCTCAAAAGATCATATTTGATGTTGTTTGTCTCTATAGATTCACCTTTAGTGGTCTTCTCACAAAACATGCATGTAGCATTGCTCGGTTCTTTTTGTTCCTTCAGATAGTTGTACATCCATGCAATATCTTTCTTAGAAGTTCTTTCTTCAACCATGTCGCGTCCACTCCTCGTAGTCATTTCTAATACATATGAACGTATTTACACAATCAACATTCTAAGTTTCTAATATAAACATTTACATAGATACTATGATAAATATCTATAAGCATGATATATATTTTTTATAATTGTGACCTCCACAAGTTATTGACAGGTGAACGCAATCGTCTAGCCCCCCCCCCCCGTGCCACCATACCCTACCAGCACGGGGGATCTCGTTGGGGGGGAGTAGGTGTGCCCCCCATGCGGGGGTTGCAGGCGGCAGCGGCCCCATCAAAAAACAATTTTCTATATGAACTTCAGATCCATCTGCATTCGGGATTGCAATGTAAACAATAGTTGTACATAAGTCAGATAAAAGGAGGCAGAAACCTAACCTGAAAAAATAGGGTGATGGCGTTGAATCTGGTGATGCCTCAATGCGATAGGAGGATGTGAAACAAGAAAACCGTGGAGGAAGAGGAACTACAAGACAGAGGAGCTAATGGTGTTGATTAGGGCGATGGAGATTACAAGAGGTTGCAGGCATGGGAGTGTTTCGAAATAGGCTACAAGCGAGGGTTTGTGATACGAATGGTTTGAGGGTTTTTAAAATCTAATTGGATCTCCAAGAGGTATCCGATAAGCAAGGTCTTAAATGTCGGATTTCAGCTTCATTTCAGTGACTGACCGAAACGAAATTTCAATAATTTCGATCAATTTTTAAACTAGGGTCCCCAAATTTCAACCGATATAGGTCATTTCGGCTGAATTTCGATCATCTACTGCAACCAAATTTCAACCAAAATTCGGTCGAATTTCGGCGAAATTTGATCACATTCGGATAAGACCCTAAAGAGTTCAATTTTCTATCAAACGCTCACCTGAGCGCCTCGCCCTTTCCATCAAGGCGCTCGCCTTTGCCGTGCCTTCACCAAATCGCTTCGCCTAACTCCAAGCAAGGCGTCAAGGCCTCACCTCACCTCTCCTGAGCGCATGGCTCACTTTTGACAACGTTGAACAGGACTCATTCAAAAAATGGTTTCTCGTCACATACCTTGTATTGGAATTACTTTACAAGCATGTGTTAACACGGAAATAACATCGAGGCCATACTCATGCTAGTAAATCACTCAAAATCTGCTTTTAGAGAAAAAAATCACATGAACGACATATCAACCTGTCACTGGTGGCTGGGTTTTTCTCTGTAATAAAACAACATAGTGTTTACAATATATAGGAGCATAGCCAAATGGGGATGTACATTCAATATCCATTTAACCAAATACAATATTTTCAGCATTCCCCCTCAAGTTGGCCATGAATGTCAGCCATGCCCAACTTACCCACATTTATCTCATGTTGTAAAGTGGGAAGTTTCTTGGTTAAAACATTAACTAGTTGATTCTTTGATGTGTTAGTTTGGAATCAACTTCTCATGTATGAAAGGTCGATCCACCATAACATGCTCAAACAAAATCGTGTTGGACTCAAGTGTTTGCCAGACTAATGATGCTCTTCTAATCACAATAAAGCTTTATTGGGAGTAACGAAGATACCCATATCATTGAACATAAAGTAAACCCATAGCACATAGATGACTGAGCATGGTGTAAACCCATAAAATTTCCCTAACATCATGACTTTGCACGGTACTCGACCTCAGCACTAGATCAAGCACAATCATCATACTTCGCACTTCTCCGTATAAAGAGATTTCCTCCAAGATAAATCGACTAACTAAAATTAAAGTGATGTCACCCTAGACCCAGCCCAATCAACGTATGTAGGACTTCAATATGGAACTTATTTCCTTTTAAAGAATTAATTCTATGTGCGGACTCTTCAAATAGCACAAGATCATCTACACCCGGTGCTTATTTCCTTTTAAAGAATTAATTCTATGTGCGGAAAATTCAAATAGCACAAGATCATCTACACCCGGTGAGCTGTGCATGAATAGGAGCATGCAAGAACTGACCATCCACATTCATAAGTGATATCTCGCCTGGTAAGGTTGAGATAAATGAGTATCCTACCAGGTTTTTAATACTGCCCATGAGAGAATCATTGACAACTAATTTTCTCCGGCATCACAATTACCATGTTTCCTTAGGCAAATCAAGAACAAACCTTCTCTAGAATATATTAGCCCATCTCTATACCTGGAAATATCGATGCTGAAAAAATCCTAAAGCTTACCAGAATTTTGATCTCAAACTCAATTGCTCAACCCCGTCAATGTCATCAGTGATAACTGATAACCATGTTGTCAACCTAGAAATCAATAGAACAACTTTATTAGATCTTTGCTTGATGAAGGAGTGATCATTATTAGAAGATCTCTGCTGATGAAGAGGGTGGAATCATTATTTCCTTGCTTGTACCACCTAATCTCTCATAACCATCAACAAACGTGCAAACCACACCCGAGGTGATTGCCTCACATTTCTTCAAATTGAGGCATTTTCCCATCTCTTCTCATATCATTCACCAATTGCATGTAATTTCTTTTGTTAACTCCCTACTCAAGAAGACATTCTTCATGTCTAGTTGGTATAGGCATCACCCAGACATGACGAGAAGATGATGCTCATAGAGTTCATCAATTCAACCGAGAAGAAGGTAAATTTGGAAGTTGGAACCACCAAATGAGTTTCATACCTGTTTATTTGACCATATTCCCTATACTTGATCATATGCACCCATTTGGAGCCCAGCATATGAGTTTTTCAAGAATGGTGATAATGTCTGACGTAATTTTTTGTAAAGATTTGCATTTCCTCCTACTTGAGATCAACGCAGGCTTCATAAAAGTGCAAAAAGTGAAGTAAGAAAGCATTTACAATTTGGACTTGCCTGACATCTTTCAATTCAATCTCTTGATGGGCAACCTCTCAAACCTTCCCTGCAAGATATGGGGAACATCCTCCACATTGATTTGTAAATCTGATTCAAAAGCCTTATTACTATCATCATTAAGGTTATAAACAGTGGGTCCATGCAAACATGGTGCCTGCTCTTAATTCGAACATGGATATGAGTAAGATGAATTGGGGTCGTTGTTGATATTTTTCCAGAGAGAAATGTTGCCAAAAGTGTTTTCCCTCCTTTAGATCATCATTTGCCGAAAGTGTCTCAATATTTTCAATACCATATCCTGCAATTCTATTTCTTCTCTTGTGGCTATATCGTCTACAAAGGCAACCCCTTCCTTACAGCACAATCTTCCCACCTTTGACCTCCCGAATGCTTGAAGGGAAGAGGTGGGATATTAAGGCTGCTCCTCAAAAAAAGGTAAAATCTTTAGTAACATACTGACACCTTGTTGGACCAAAACACGTGCACCCTTATTAAGGTACCGAGTATTCAAGCAATGATCCTTTAAAAGAGTGAGGTTCCAGTTTACCATGTCCATGGTGATGCAGCGTGCAACGGATAAATAGGGCCTCATGTTCTACTTTTTATCCGCTATTTAGAGGCTAATTTTATTTACGTTATTTGAGTCGTCATAATTTTATTTAAATAAAAGAGATCGCCTGTGATCTCAAAGTAGTTAGTTTCAATTTGAATTTCAAAATTAGTTGGTCGGTTAGAGTCAAATTAGGATAAGTAGTTTTAAATTTGAATTTGAGTTTCTATTTTTGTAATCTCATCCCTCCTATATAAAGGGATGATAGGCTATTGTTTTAGATAGTTCAGTTCAGTTGTTATTAAAATTGAGATTCTATCTCTATCTCCGTCTCTCTCTTTCTCTCTCAACGTGGTCTTCACGATTTCTCTTCTCCAAAATCCCTCGTTTTTCCGACGAGCTTTCTCTTCTCAATCCCTCCAATTCTTCTACCAAATAAATTCTACCGATCAAAATTATTTTTCGCCGTCGTCGAAATTTTATTTTGCATCATTTGGCATTTATTTGGTCGAAAATAATTTTGATCGGTGGAATTTATTTGGTAGAAGAAATTGGAGGGATTGAGAAGAGAAAGCTCGTCGGAAAAACGAGGGATTTTGGAGAAGAGAAACGTGAAGACCACGTTGAGAGAGAAAGAGAGACGGAGATAGAGATAGAATCTCAATTTTTAATAACAACTAAACTGAACTATCTAAAACAATAGCCTATCATCCCTTTATATAGGAGGGATAAGATTACAAAAATAGAAACTCAAATTCAAATTTAAAACTACTTATCCTAATTTGACTCTAACTGACTAACTAATTTTGAAATTCAAATTGAAACTAACTACTTTGAGATCACAGGCGGTCTTTTTATTTAAATAAAATTATGACAACTCAAATAACGTTAATAAAATTAGCCTCTAAATAGCGGATAAAAAGTAGAACATGAGGCCCTATTTATGCACGTTGCATCAATTGTGGCGGCGAGAAGAGGAGGGGGAAGAAACGAGGGCTGGCGTGCGAGAGGGTGATGCAGGATCTGCGACAGGGTGAGAAGACGAGGGGAGGTTGGGCGGAGGAAGAAGGAAACGGGAGTTGAGAGGGGCGGCGGTATGGGAAGGGTTAGGGTTCGGTGGAGAAGAGGCACGGGTGGGGAAACGAGAGAGGGAGAGTGAGAGAGAGGGAGAGATAGAGTAAGTGATGGGAAAATTAACTTTTCATTCCATCATGAAGCTACCGGCTCCAACATTCGCACTGCTCACGCATGGATTCCGCCATTTGCTACACACCAGTTCTTCCAGGGGATGATCGAGAATGCTGAATTAAATTTATCAACCCTCAGGCCTGCAGATCCAGCAATTCGTCGGGAGACGAATTTTTCAAGTGGAGGAGAACTGATGCAGCGTGCAACGGATAAATAGGGCCTCATGTTCTACTTTTTATCCGCTATTTAGAGGCTAATTTTATTTACGTTATTTGAGTCGTCATAATTTTATTTAAATAAAAGAGATCGCCTGTGATCTCAAAGTAGATAGTTTCAATTTGAATTTCAAAATTAGTTAGTCGGTTAGAGTCAAATTAGGATAAGTAATTTTAAATTTGAATTTGAGTTTCTATTTTTGTAATCTCATCTCTCCTATATAAAGGGATGATAGACTATTGTTTTAGATAGTTCAGTTCAGTTGTTATTAAAAATTGAAATTCTATCTCTATCTATCTCTCTCTTTCTCTCTCAACGTGGTCTTCACGATTTCTCTTCTCCAAGATCCCTCGTTTTCAACCACTGAGTGTATCCCCCTTTTTCTTGGCTTCAAAAAAAATCCCCCGTTTTTCCGACGAGCTTTCTCTTCTCAATCCCTCCAATTTCTTCTACCAAATAAATTCCACCGATCAAAATTATTTTCTGTCATCGCCGAAATTTTATTTTGCATCACATGGGTAGAGTTATGAATGATGCATGTACATCCAAACACTCTAGATATTAAGTTGGGAGGAATCTAAGACAGATACAAAGTGGAATACAAAGTTCGACCTTGGTGCACCTGTACATGAATGTGGCTAATGAGGTTAGAACTTGTAAAAACATCAGACTGATACCGATTACACGTGCTGCCTTGATATAAGAAGACTCTCTGGTATCCAATAAATAACAATTCATTTCTACCGCCCTATTTTGATGGAGGTTGGAATTGAGAAAGCCAACCGCATAGCAGAAATCTGAGTTATATACTCTTCCTTTAGGTCCGAAAGGGTAGTACCGATAAAATCAGTGACAAGAACATTGGTTTAAGTGGTACGATCAAAATAAAAAAAAGGTTGGCCCTAATGAGCAAAGCATCACATAGTGGCAATACGCGGAACTTAGTGAAATAGTCATCACTATGATCCCATCTGCATAGGATCATGTAGTATGTACATTCTTCCTAGTGTTTTTAGGCTACTTTCGAATAGAATTGAGAACGTGGAAGATGTGATGCATAGTTCTCGGAAGATGTGATGCATAGGAAGAAACCCGAGAAGACACACAACGAAACATATGATAATATGTGAGACAGAGAAAGTATTGGATTCCTCTTCCTAGATACCCTGCAATGCTAACCCAGGTTCACCATTCCTTTACAAATAATAACTCTTTAACCACTTTTTGTTTAGAGCACCCTTTGATAATTTAAGACATAATGAGTAAGTACAAATGTGGTAATCTGCAAAAACTGAATTTTCTACATATACGATTAAATCTTTCATAATTTAGATGCTAGTAAAAACATCAATTGTGAAGGACATCGATGGAATGAGATGGTTCCTTCAATCAATTGAATTGGTTTCAGTTGGACAATAAGGAATCCATCTCCTTCCGTTTATGTGCCCTCATCTAATTTGCCAGTGTTACCGACCATAATGTATCAAATCAAATACCAATTGATACCATTATTCCTATTCCAACAGTAAGGCCTTTACTTGATAGAGATTCTCTATTCTTAATTAGTGTAGTACGTAAAAACTTAGTTTAGAATTAACTTAACACATCATTTTTTCTAATTCACTTTTTTTATTGGTTGGATACGTAAGCAATGGAATAGGAATACCGGTCATATGATACAATATCAGATAATTGGATAGGATAATTGTATATATTATTTATTATATAGTAGTATAAGTTACTACGTAGTATAAGATGTAAATAGTATTATAATTATAAGATGTAAATAGTATAATAATATTCAAATGGAATTCTATAAAAATGTTTATTTTATTATAGAAAATAGAAAATAAAGAGCTGGAAAAGTATGAGAAATTCAATGGGATGGGATTCCTTATTGGATCGAGGATCCCTTTTTTGGTATGGATAAAGGATCTTTCCATGTTATTAGACCTTTTTGAAGAAGGTTCTTGTTGACGCATATTGAGTTATTGTACCTCTTCGTTATTTTCTTTTCTTGTTATGCTCTTTATGTAATTTACCCATAGGCTACTCTCCTATATAAGAGAGCCTAGGGCTATGGAATAGAAATTATCTCATTCTCTTTTCCCAACATGGTATCAGAGCGACGGTCCTAGACCGGAGTTCTCGAAACCCTAACCCTAACACCCCACCCGCCGGCCCTCTTCTCTCTCTCTCTCTCGATCGGCGTGCCATCAACGCCGCCGCCTCTACCGGACGCAGCCCCTGCGCTGCCCTAGCGCAGCCTCTGCGCAGCCCGTGCACAGCCATAGCGTGCCGCACGCGCAGCCCTAGCGTGCCGCACGCGCAGCACCTGCGTGCACAGCCTCCCTGCGCATCCTTGCGCGTTGTGCCCTGTCTCTGCGTGCATCAACCGTGCGCTAGCACAGCCCCTGCGCGCCTCAGCCGTGCGCCGACTGTGCCTCCCTTGTGCGGCCTGTGCGCAACTTCTTTGTGCGTATAGGTCTTAGCACAAACATCTTTATAGGGATAGTTGCTTGAAGTCTACACATGCAACTACCCCCATCTATGGTATTGTAGACAAAACATATCATTTGTCAGTCGTTCCAGTCTTTATTTTGCAATATGTCAGAGAGCAAGGCAGATATCCCATCTATTGGCGCATTCCGTGGTCCGGCGCCTATTGTCAAGATGGATGGTGCCAACTATGAACTGTGGGCAATGCAGTTCATGAGCATGATGAAGTCTACGGGTAAGAAGCATATTCTTACCGAATCAGAGCCTGCTGAGAAGACTGGAACCTATGCCTCCTGGGAGGCCGATGATGCGTATGCCAAAGTCTGGCTATCTGGCACATTGGCTATTGAGATTGCCAATGATATCCTCCATCAACCCACAGCGAAGGATATGTGGGACATTCTGGCCGCCACATACTCTCAGGCGAAGAACGAGACAAAGATCCTTCAACTCCAGCATGATATCTTCACCATCAAGCAGAATGGTCGTCCACTACATTCTCTCTATACATCACTGAGAGGGATGTTTGAGAGGCTATATAGCTTCATGCCCTTGACAGCTACGCCCGAGCAGCAGAAGACATACAGGAATGCTACTATGGTGGGTGTGTTTCTAGCTGCACTTGATCCAGAGTATGAGGCAGCACGTTCTCAGATTTTAGCGGACTCGACTATTCCTCCCATAGAGGAAGCTTTTCACAGATTGAGCAGGATCACAGTGCCTTCATCTGCTGCGAGTCAGAATTCCTCAGCTATGGCAGCCAACAGAGGCCGCGGGTTTCATCATCAAGGCCGTGGGCGTACTCCTCGTGGAAGGGGTGGCCGTACTAGGCCAACCTGCACATATTGTCACCGAGTTGGGCACAATGAAGACACATGCTATTCAAAGCATGGATTCCCTGCATCTGCACGAGCCGCTGAGCAGATAGAGCCCCCATCTGCTGCTACCCTGGATCAACGATTTGATGATCTAGTTGCCCGCCTCAGGGGCATCATACCACCATCTGGCCCAGCAACGACTACAGAGAGTCATACTGATACTGCTGCCTCTGCCTCGGCCTCTGCCTCTGCTTCTGCATCTACTAGTACTTCAGGTAGTACACTTGCACTCCACAGTAGTAGATCTCATATACTGCCATGGATCATGGACTCGGGCGCCACACATCATTTATGTGGCGACCAGAGTCTACTTACAGGATACACCCAGATTCCTCAAGGACGGACAGTAGTAATTGCTAATGGCACGCATTCCCCTATCACTGGTCAGGGGGAGATTAGATTGACACCCTCTATGCAGCTGAAGAATGTCCTACATGCACCACATTTTTCTATGAATTTGTTGTCAATTAGTCAGATTACGAAGGATCTCCACTGCCGAGCTATTTTTGATCCATCTTCTTTGATTTTTCAGGACATCCGTACGGGCAACGTGATTGGTCATGGCTATGAGCAAGGAGGCCTTTACCGTCTGAACCAGACCCCATTTGCTGGAACCACATCCTCTCCCGCTGAACAAGTATCTCCTCTCCTGTGGCATCTGCGTTATGGTCATTTACCGCTCCAGAAGTTGCGTCTAGTCCTACCCTATAGTCTCTCTCACACACCTATCCAGTGTGAGGCGTGTCAGTTGGGAAAACATCACAGGTCGTCTTTTCCCAGCAGTCAAGGTCGGAGTAGTAACTCCAAGTTTGAGTTGTTTCATGTCGATGTCTGGGGTCCGAGTCGTGTTCCCGATCATCAGGGGCACAGGTTTTATATTGTATTTGTGGATGACTACTCTAGAGCATCATGGGTATTTCTAATGAAAAATAAGTCTGAAGCATGAAATATTATTATTCACTTTCTAAATGAGATTCAGAATGTTTTTCCCCATCTGTCAAAATTTTGAGAAGTGACAATGCCTTGGAGTTGTGCACCAACAATCTAGCCAACTACTACTCCTCTAAAGGAATCATACACCAAACTTCTTGTGCTCATACGTCTCAGCAAAATGGGGTTGCAGAAAGAAAACACCGTCACCTACTCGATGTCACAAGGTCACTTCTTATTCAGAGTCATGTTCCGTACTCATACTGGGGTGATGCAGTTCTTACTGCATGCTATCTTATCAATCGTATGCCTTCGTCCGTCTTGAATTAACAGGTTCCTTTCTCACTTATTTATCCTGACAAGGATCTGTTCATTCTTGCCCCTCGTGTGTTTGGGTCAGTCGCTTTTGTCCATCAGTTGTCGCCTGGTTCTGACAAGCTCTCTCCTAGGGCTGTCAAGTGCGTCTTTGTGGGGTACTCCAGAACTCAAAAGGGGTACAAGTGTTTTGACCCTGTGCGTCGGCGGTATATGATCAGTGCAGATGTTACATTTTTTGAATCCATTATGTATTTTTCAGAAACAGGGAACATGCAGTCACCACCTATATCTCCTGATACCGTATTCATGACACCACCAACCTCACCACCGTCAACACCATCACCACCAACACCGCCACCACCACCATTGCCACCACCACCGCCATCAACAGTCTCCCCGTTACCATTCCATTACACCCGCAGGCCGAATCCAGCTCATGGTCCTGACCAGTCAACTAGCTCGCCTATGGTATGTAATGAAAATATTAATGTTGATGGATCTGACGACATTTCTGAGCAGGATGCATTACAGGAGCATGTTGACAGCACAGAGGATTTGGATGTTCCAATCGCTCTACGCAAGCCGAAGAGAAGCTGTGCCAAATATCCAGTATCAGCAGCTGTGTCTTTTGAGAGGCTATCTGGACACTTCAAGACGTTTGCATTGGCACTTTCAGCTACAGACATTCCACGGAACCACCATGAGGCTTTGCAGGATTCTAGATGGCGGCTAGCAATGGAGGAAGAGATGGCGGCACTTCAGTCTAGAGGAACTTGGAGTTTGGTTACTATACCTCCAGATGTCAACCCGGTGAGTTGCAAATGGGTGTTTACAGTTAAACACAATGCAGATGGCTCCATTGACAGGTACAAGGCACGCCTAGTTGCACGGGGATTCACACAGATATATGGGGTAGATTACCTTGACACGTTCTCTCCTGTGGCGCGTCACTCTACTCTGCGGATCCTGCTATCAGTTGCAGTCACTAGAGAATGGCCACTCTATCAACTAGATGTGAAGAATGCATTTCTGTATGGAGACTTGCAGGAGGAAGTCTATATGCAACAGCCACCAGGTTTTGCTGTTGAGGGGGAGTGTTCCAAGGTTTGCAGATTACATAAGGCCATCTATGGCCTTAAGCAGAGTCCCAGAGCATGGTTCCAGAAGCTGTCAGACCTCTTTGAGAAACAAGGATATAAACGCTCCAATGCTGATCATTCCTTGTTTGTACAGAAGACGGCGAGAGGAATTATTGTAATCATGGTTTATGTTGACGATATCTTGATTACAGGTGATGATGACCAGGGCATTAAGCAGGCAAAGGAAAGGCTGGGGACCGAGTTTGTCACCAAGGACCTGGGAGTCCTTAGATATTTTCTGGGGCTGGAATTTGCAAGAAATCCGTATGGACTAGTCATGTCACAGAGGAAGTATGTTACAGATCTACTGAGTGAGACAGGTATGCTAGGGTGTCGACCTGCTACGACACCAATGGACCCTAGCATGAAGCTGTATGATGATGACACGGAGGAGGTGGACAGGAGAAGATACAGAGAACTGGTAGGCAAACTGTTATATGTCACGATCACTAGGCCAGATATATTATTTGCAGTGAGCCGTGTGAGCCAGTTCATGGAGCAGCCACGCCAAGTGCATATGGATGCAATACATATGATACTTAGATATCTCAAATCCTCTCCAGGTAAAGGTCTGCTACTCAAGAAAGGAAAGGGGATTTCTATCTCAGCATGCGCAAATGCAGACTATGCAGGCTGTCCTAAGGACAGGAAGTCCACCTCAGGGTATGCGGTCTATGTTGGAGATGCCCTAGTCTCATGGAGGAGCAAGAAACAAACTGTGGTAGCTAGATCTAGTGCTGAATCCGAATATAGGGCAATGGCCCAGGTTACTACAGAGATGATGTGGGTGAAAGCGGTGCTGACAGATTTATGCTTAGATGTACCACTTCCTATGAACTTGGAGTGTGATAATCAGGCTGCTTTATTTATTGCAAACAACCCTGCATTCCATGAACGGACCAAGCATATTGAGGTGGATTGTCACTTCATACGAGACATGATTCAGAAAGGATTCATTGTCACATCTCATGTTACTTCAGAGAACCAGACTGCAGATATATTCACCAAGGCATTGCTACGAGGTCCATTTCAGAAGTGTGCTTCCAAGCTGAGCATGATTGACATCTATGCTCCATCTTGAGGGGGAGTGTTGACGCATATTGAGTTATTGTACCTCTTCGTTATTTTCTTTTCTTGTTATGCTCTTTATGTAATTTACCCATAGGCTACTCTCCTATATAAGAGAGCCTAGGGCTATGGAATAGAAATTATCTCATTCTCTTTTCCCAACAGTTCTGTTACCAGCATGTTTACTTCCATTGTAGGCAATGTATTTGGATTCAAAGCTCTACGAGCTCTACGCTTGAGGATATGTGAATTCCTCCTGCTTATTCTAAAACTTTCCAAGGTCCACCTCATGGAATCCAAGTTGAAAGAGATAATTGAACAAATATGGGTGTCCTCTATAGGGATGTACTATTAAACCAAAATTGGGATTATTGACTTCTCTTCCTTATCTTGCATCTATAGTATTTTTGCCCTGATGGATTTCTCTATTACTTAATAAATGTCTGGAACCCTGGATTACTAATTGGTGGAATACCCAGCAATCTAAAACTTTTTTGAATGAGATTCAAGAGAAGAATGTTCTAGAAAAATTCATAGAATTATAAGAACTATTACTGTTGGACGAAATAATAAAGGAGTACCCAGGGACACATATACAAAAGCTTCCTAAAGGAATTCACAAAGAAACGATGCAATTGGTCAAAACACACAATGAATACTATCTACATATTATCTTGCGTTCTTCGACAAATATAATATGTTTTACTATTCTAAGGGATTATTTTATTTTGCATAATGAAGAACGTAATGAGGTAGGATTTCTTACATAGAGTGAACCCCTAAAATCCAAAATGTGAAAATACAAAAAAGTTCTCAACATGATTACTAAAATAAAATTGATAAAAATTGAAAATATTGACAGCTAAAAATAAACCGTCAATACTTCTCCTTAATTTAGAGCACATTTTACCATAGCTCAGTAAATATATGAATGATAATTTTTCCTTCACACAACCTAGTAAAAATGACAGTCTATTTTAATATGCTTGATGTGTTCGTGTTCGTGAAAGACAGGATTAGTGGTAATTTGAGTGGTTAACTAGTCGTCACGATAAAGGGGAATTGGAATTCTGAGGGACAATCTAAGATCATCTAGAAAGGCAACAAGCCAACTAATCTCACAAGTGGCATGAGCCATGACTCGATATTATGCTTCTACATGAGATCTTGAGATAGCAATATGCTTCTTATTGCACCAAGTAACTAAATTGCTGCCAATAAATATGGCAAAACCTGTGGTGGAGCGCATGTCCTTAAGAAAACTAGTGTAATCTACATAAGCATGGAACGAAATCTCTATGTGACCATCAAAAACATAGAAGAATCCCTTGTCTAGAAAAAACTTCAAATACACGAAAATGAGAAGAGCATCATGTTAATGACTATATCTTGATTTCTCTATATACCATATGGCTATGCTCACACCATATGAGATATCAAGCTTACAAAATATAACGATACAAAGTTTGCCCGATAAGCTTCAATATCGCATAGTATCCTAAGATGCTGGGAAAAATGAAAGAGATGTTTATTCTTGTGAATCCTACGCTCTCTTATATAGAGGAGAGACTTATGAGTAAATTACAAAGAACAAAATAAGAAATAATAAATAGAGAAATAGTACATAAAACATAAAACTTTTTTTGAAGCCAAGAAAGGGGGACACACTCAACGATGTTCGCCCCTAGAATTTATTAAAAGAAGGAAAGCGAGAAGAAAATACAAAGAGACGCGTCAACCGATCCAAGAGCTTAGCAAGCTCGACACCTGCAAGATAACATTTTCCAAATAAAACCTCTGCCCCGAGAAAAGTAGCGCGTTCCTGGCCAGCCAAATGGCCTAAATCGTCGCGAGCGACCACAACAACTTCCTCCTCGTCCGTTGGTCGGCCGCTGCTAAACCACCACAAAATGCCCCAACGTCCGATATGTTGACCCACCCAAGGTCGGGTCGTCCCAAAGGAGCGCCACCCCCTGACATGAGAAGAAAAGATGCTCCATCGTCTCAATCTCCGTATCGCAAATAAGGCACCTGTCAGAGACCACCCCCAGCAGCCTGGCGCATCTGTCGCGAGTCATCAGCCTCTTCCTCCTGAACAGTCAAAAAAAAGAATTCGATCCTCTCGGGAAGACCGGTGTTGACTCCACGGATACTGAAATCCGGATAGAGTATCCTATGGCTTCGGATTAAGTACAGTAAGAAGGGATCGAAGCAATTTCAGATATACTAGTAGGCAAAGATACATAGGTACCTAACAATGAAGGGAATAAACTCAAAAAAGGTGATGTTCACCCTAATATAACACATTCTGACTATTAGGTCTGGCAACAATATCCTTATGGTTACTAGCATATCCTAAAAAACACATTCAAGTGCTCTGACAACCAACTTTTCCCTCCTACGACCAAGAATGTGGCCAAAGATGATGCACCCAAATACATTGAGAGGATCTGGGAACACCTCCTCTCTCGAGTAGATAAACCCAATGGGAACCTACTCATCAATAGAGGTGGAAGGCATGTGGTTGATGAGAAAGGCAGCAGTAAGTATTACATAATCCCAATATGAGCTTGGGATATGATAGTGTATGAGTAAGGTGCGAACAATATCAAGAAGATGTCAATATTTACATTCAGCAACTCTATTTTACTGCAAGGTATGGGTACAAGTAATCCAATGAACAATCTCATGAGATGAAAAAAAATATGCAAGGCATGGGAGAGAAACTCCATGGCATTATTAAAACAAAAAATCTTCAAATTGGCAACAAATGGAGTTTTATTTCATTAACAAACTTGACAACAATGAAATAAATATCTGTTATTTTTTATCATAAAAATCTGGCAAAAATCGTTGACATTTAGAAGATAATAACAATTTTTTAAATGATTAGGATATCAACTAGGTCTTGTTGCAGTGGACCAACTCAAACAAATTTGTACAATGGATAGCACAAGAAACATGATACAAACTTCTGTGATGCTTCCCTAGTTGATAAGTCTTACACTCTAGGACAATTTATAGGATATCTGGAGAAGATTTTGTAGAGAAGGATAATTTGAGCGTTAATGCTATAGAGCACCATAAGAGGGAGAAAAACTGACTCCCGGAGCAAGAATCGGCAATTGGTGATTAAATGAAATGATCGATGCTCCCTTCTTCACTACCTACATCAATCGTCTTTTCAATCAATGTCTCAAAAAACAAATGGCAAAGCCAATGGTTTGTCTGGAATATTCTGAGCGAAATATTTTAAAAAATCATGAAACGGCTCAATTTGTCATAAACCCCCTCCAATGTGGGTAGTATAAAGGTGGTAATCATCTGATCTTTGGCATTAGCATAACTCAGTTTAAGCCCAGCAAGGATTACATTATTGCCACATGTTTGCAGTATCCTTTCTACTTTAGGCATTTACATCATGGAAGTTAAAGTTTTCAAACAAGGATTTTCGAAGAGAGAAATTTTATGATAATAGGTACCCTCCCTGATTTAGATTCATCGTATCATAATAAGTATGAAACACAACACTTGAGTTCCAATCATGTTCATATGTCTCCTTCACAGAGCTCCCCATATCATACGTGTTTCCATATAATGTTAATTCACCGTGATTCTGGTAATGACCCTTACCATATTCCAGGAACACACCATATTGTTGTCTCTGCCCTATGTAGCATTTTTTCTTACTTTAGTGGCATGATCTAACTTTAGAAGAAGGTGTTCTTTGTCCTATCCGCATACGATCATCAAGAACATCCCGATTGTTTGAGATAAAAATATTTCGTCCAACCTTGGTATCAAACCAAATGAAGGTAGCAGTTAGGGACAAACCTAGTATACCAAATGAGGGTTGGTGCCTCCTTAATATTTATTTGCATAATTTTTAGTATTCTACTATGGCCCTCCTAGAATATCAAAGCTAGCTCTATATAAATATTTATATTAATTCTAACCAATTTCAAGACATCAAAAAATTAAGTTTAACTTAATATATAATGAAATTCAAACTCATTTCTCTCTCCTTGTATATGAAATAAATTTTATTGTGTTCTCTTAACCACAAAAACCCATCTTAAAACTGCCCTGATAATTCAACTTTAGGGGTGAATTTGGACAGGTTTAAATTGTTTATTTCATCAAAAATTTAAAATTCATCATTTGAAAATATCAACTCTATTAGAAATCCAACCTTAGAGATAGACTTAGATAGAATTAAATAGCAAGTTTATAAAATTTTAAAAATATCATTCAATAATGATAGATCTATTTAAATAATATCATGTGAAAAGACAATAATTTTTTTAGTTTCATTTTTATCATGTATGATATGGGTATACCTAGTCCCTCCTTAATAAAATTCCTAGTTCCGTCCCTGGTAGGGGTGCACTCCCTCCATCACGTCCTCGAGATGTCACCTCAGAAAACTGACATTTTCTATGAACAGCTAGTGCATGTTTACGGTTTGCAAAAAATACGTAGTGCCAATTCAAATCATACCACTCAGCAGTTGAAACCTCAGATAGGGCAGATAACTCTATGAAGATGGGAAAGGGGACGCTTTGGAGGCTGGTGGTGAGGCACGCTGGAGTTAGTGTAGGGACCCAGCAGCGCCAGGTAGGGGCTTGCGGCAACCTTGATGGGGGCTGGAATGGTGATTTGGCAATGGGTAAGGCATGGATAAAGCTCAGCAACAACTGGGCTAAAGGGTACAATGCTGGAGAGCAACGTGGGAGGCTTGAAGGGCGACACAGTCAGCCTAAATAGCATCGCTTAAAGGTGTAAGGAGCCTGGACAGCAATGTTGAAGGCTAGGTTGGGGCCCTGACCTATGCAGAGGTAGGCTAGGAGCGACAACAAGGTAGGACCTTGATGCAGCAAGGGACGACCAATTGGGGCCCAATTGAAGATTTTTCGTCCGTTGAAATTTAGCAATTAGGGTTTAATTTTCGTCCGTTTATTAGAGTCAAATTAATTTTACGTTTTATTGAGTCTCTTGCATTTTTATTTAAAATAAAAAGGTCGCATGTAATCTCAATTTAATTAGTTAGTCGGTTATTTTAAGTAGTAAATCGATAAGAGTCCAAATTAGGATAAGTTAGATTTGAAATTTTGATTTGTTTCTATTTTTGTAATCCCATCCCTCCTATATAAAGAGGTGGTAGTCTTGTTTTAAAGAAGCTGAAGTTGAGATTAAAATTGAGATTTTATCTCATCTCTTCCTTCTCCCTTGATGCGGTCTTCGCGCTTCTTCCTCTCCAAATCCCTCGCATCCGGCGAGATTTCTCTCCTCCCTCCCTCAAATTTCTTCCACCAAAAATATTTCCACCATCGATTCACCGTTGTCATTTTCCGATTTGCATCAGACCTACTCTCAATACCAATATGAAAAAGGAATATTTTGTCCTGATTGGAGACAGTGCTTTAGGGCTCCTAAAGGTTCAGGAAAGCAGTATGCGTATGAGTTCGGAAAGGTCACCGAATATCGATTAAGCGGTGTGCGGGGGCATATGTGGGGTATATGCGGTTCTACGCGATTTTCTATTTTTTATTTAAAAATGAATAAATATCTACAAAAGTGACTACAACTAAATTGAATTTTTTAATATATATGGTCCAAAAGAAGATCTAAGAAAAATGACTTTCATGTAGAACTCAAAATAGTACAACTAAATATAAAAATCAACAATGATAGTATTACATGATTTGATTTAATATATAAAATTAAAATAATACAACTAAAATTCAGACCAAAGAAAAATAAAACTAACAATTTAGACTTCAGTACAAACAATTTAAACCTCAGCAATAAAAAGATTGAAATTCATAATTAATTGAAAGTGTAAAACAAAAGTAAACAAACAATAAGCTATACATTACAAGTTGAAATTCGGACCTATTCAAATCAAACTAAACAAACCAAGAAACTGAAATTGAAAGCAACTGAAAGTGAGACATCATTAATAAATAAAAATAAATAGTCCTCGGACCTTATTAATAATAAAATCCTCGCAGATATTTTCTCAAACAATTCAGACCAACTGGACCTTAAGAAGGCACACAGAGCGCATAAGTGGTCGCCGCATATGCGGCCCGCATATGTGCAAATGGAACATAAAGGGGGGCTTCATGTCACCGGTGCTCTGAGGAGGCCGATTAGGCATATGCGGCCTCATATACGGCCCCACAGGCCGCTTTCATGAACACGGGCTCCTTATATAAGGAGAATCTTAGGATTAGGGTCACACCACAGGGACACCGTAAAAAGAAAAAACAAGTATGGCCATGGAGGAGTGGACAAAATAGCTCTCAACAACATAGCCATGACGAAAAATTTTAAAAGCTGATAAGATGGGAGCACATACAAGAAATGTAGGTAAAGAATTCTACAAGATTTTATTCATAAATCATTGGCATACATGTTCTTGTTAGATAAAACATTTATATGCATGAGGTGATCAATAAGCAAATTTACAATTAACACTTGAGACTGCTTACCTGTGCAAACTCCACAAATGCAATGCGGGTAGAATGATGAAAATCTCCGAGCAATCTCAGCCGATACACCTGTAGAACTTTTACAATTGTATATTGGTCCCTGATTCCGAACAAATGGTTTCAAAGAAAATGTTATTGCAACTAACTAACCTCTCCGCATATAGACTCAAAGAAAAGCTTGACATCTGCTTGAGAAACCTTGGGTACATTCATTAAAATGATAAGCCTTTCGTGCATAATGCATACAATTTCCATCACCATGTGAGAAGAACCAGACATTAAAAAATCTACCTTCTTATCAATATTGGTACAATAAACAGTCCTTGCACACATCTCGCGTTCATCTTCAGACTATCAGCACCAGTTCAGAAATCGTATCCAGAAATCATAGTTATTATTGATAAATACTTATGGTAAAGAATTAAAGAGACAACTGGTTCCGTAATGTTTACCCTTGGTAAAAATGTTGGGTTAACAGGTGCAATTGCAGTTTTGGATGGAAGAACCCTGACAGGGTAAAAACCAAGCACAGTTCCTGTCAGGTTCAAAGCTGCTCTTGCACCTTCTGAGGCAACCATAAACGCAAGTAAACATTAATGGATTGTCCTAATGACAGAAATATGAAAAACAAAATCCATAAACAATGTTTGAAATTACCCTCATCCGTAAACTCTATAAAAGCAAAGTGTAGAATAGAATTTGGGTCACCGCATATACGACAGTCAACAACCTTCAGAAAGAACAAAGTAAATAGAAGCATAATTGAGATTCTACTCATTTTTTAAACATCGTTCTAATATCTGTTTTAAAAGTCAGATCATTCTAACATCTATAATATATGTATAGCTTCACCTGTCCACAGTTGATGAAAACTGCTGCTAGCTGTTCTTCAGTGACCTAACACCAAAAAACCGTAACAAAGGATGTTTCAAAATATATTCATTACTAGCAGAACATTCAAGTGGATCAGATAAATCAACTTAATAGAACTGCCAAACTTAATATGACGTGATATTAGCAAAGTAACACCAAATGTTGGATGCACAAAATACCTAAAATCCAGGAAACGATGATCCCCCTATTCAAAAAAATAATATTTTCCGCTATTATAGATACATGAACAAAAGGAGGACAAAACAAAATTATGCAAAAGGATCGTATCTTTTTCAGATTAGGTTCTGCATTCATATTCACTAGCGATTTCTAGATATGCATTGGGTTAATGCATATATATCACATATCTTTTTTCCAATTTTAAAATGGATGTTCACTTATCCTGCAAATAACCAGAACTGCCATGATAAACGTCTGATATGGGCATCAATGAAGATATACTGAAGATAACCTAAATAGAGCTGATATGGGCATCAATGAAGATATACTGAAGATAACCTAAACAGAGTACAGAGAAATCGTTATCGGATGATGCAATTATAGTCGAATATGCTAAACTTAAAAACCGATATCAAAAAATTTTGGATCATGTATGAAATGATACAAAGAAGGAATTGTATCAAATAGGTGAAAGAAATTAGTTGTATTATAAAAATTTACTATTCCGATCCAATCGCTCGAATATAAGAAAGGCCAAACTTTGCATCCTCTAGTAGAGGATATAAAAAATATCGGCATTTATCAGCAGCCAAATCCAAGAAACACAAGCATAAAAATTATCATATGCACAAAAATATCATTCCTAGACATGATTAAGAATAAAAGTTGCCACAATATAAAGGTCGGTCATACATCAGAGTAGGCAAGTTCATGAAAAATCCATCTACTAGTCATTTTATCTAAGGAGTATAAGCAACCATAATATTTGAGAAAATGTTCACCAATTCCAACCAGAGACAAAATTTTGTCGGGGAATAAAAAATAAAGTGATGAAGGAAAAAGCATCCTGCTCTGCCAACTTTTGGTGAGCTAAAACAGGAGTCTAGTTGATGGAGGAATAAGGAACGTGTACTGTGCAAACAACTGTAGAAGATTAAACGAAATCCGTGAAAAGACATAATTTTGTGGGGGCGGCGGAATTGCTTCTTCCAGATTGGTAGCGTGCCAAACAGATAACTCAGTACCGGCTCCAGTGTTCGTGTCCATATTCTGATAACTTCAATTCGGATTAAACATAAGATTCATATAACCAAACATACTAAAAATAACCAACAAAAAAACAAAGCACCCAACTTCTCCAGCAATAGGAAACAGCTAAATGAGCCCAAACAAGACACAGCGCAACATACACCAAGAATTCACCTGCTGATCAATGTCAGTAACATAAACAGTACGCCTAATGATCTCATCCCTCTGCGCCATGCTCGTCCTGCTGTTCATCCTCCTCCTCCCCTGGGTATATCCATTCTTCGTCTACAAAAAATACCCCAAAAATCAAAACAAGGACGGCATCAAAAGAGAATCACAGCAACCCACATCAACGATCTCAAAAAAATCACATCTTTGCAGAAAACCCATCACCATAACACGAAGAAAACCCACCCGTCTGCCATTACCACCTCCTTTCGCGTCCTTCACATGATTAAGACCGTTCAGATAGTGACCAGCATCGCCAAAACGACGGCCATTGGCGATCGAAGGGGGGACGAACTCTGCCGCCATCGGATTGAGCTTGGACAGGAGATCCTCAAGATCCTTGATTTCCCTCTTGAACACATCTCCGTTGTCGCCGCCGTTCAGGCTCTGCCCCTCACTACGCAGCTGCAGCTCGGATTTGGGCAAGCTTTTGGCATCGAGATCGGACGTAGGGCCCTGATCGACGGCGCCGGGAGTCTCAATGACAGCCATGATCGATCCTTGTGGGGGGGGGGGGGGGGGGGGGGGGGGGGGGGGGGGGTTGGGGGGACTGTGATCGAGTACAAAAGACGACACCTTTTGGGGTGGAAAGTGCTGTTGATGACTAAGGAGAGGCGAAGAAGAGAGCCTTGTCCTCCATGATCGGGTCGAGATTTGGGGCGAGGAGGAGAGAAACGTCGCAATCACGGAGGGGGGTTGGGCGTGGGAGGAGGGAAGAGAGGTTTTTCCTGTGGGGTTACTAAAGCCAGGGGAGAACTTTTGAACTTCTATTACGTCAAGTTTAGCTTATGGTCATGATTCTTTAATGATGAATTTGGTAACTTATGTGGGTTATTTCTCCCGAGGTCCCTCTTTTCAGCAGTAGTTGAGAAAATGGTTATTTTGTATTTTTCTCCTTCTTCTATAATTAAAGGGTAAAAAGGCATGGTTTGCTTTTGTGATTGGAGACTCCCCCCAATTAAGGATAAACATACAAATAGATTTTTTTTGGTAAGTAAGTATAAAGTATATATTTCCAAAAAAGAAGAACATACAAAAATGGGAGGCTAACAAGCTTAGCCTGGTTTGAACATAGTCGAATTAAGTGCAAAAATCAGGAGGTAACCTAAAGGGTCAAAATCTCAGGTTACATCAGTTGTCCTTGATCAATGAGATGATGTTGACAATGTCTTCTATAGTGCGATCGATAGACTGACAGCTAGACGTAGTCCATAGTCGATTACGTTCATGTCGTATGTGCCAAACCACGACCACGAGCAGCATTGCAGCAGGAGACAGGGAGCTCGGGGAGCCCAAGCTAAGGACCCAGGAGATCGCGTCCGGAAGGTTGGAAGCAGGGGCCATCGGCAATGCCAGGGCGGAGCAGGTTCCACTCCAGACAGTAGAGGAGAATGGGCATAGGAACCACAGGTGTTCATGAGATTCGGCCGCCAAGGAGCAAAATCTACAAGTGCCTGGAAGACTCCGGCCGAATGAGATTAGTCGATCTAAAGTGGGGAGCCGCCCAAGGTGAGCTCGATAGAGCATGAAGGCAAAGCGAGGAGGGATGCGCCTATCCCAAACGATAGGAAACCACGACACCGACGAGCCCCGTGGCCTAAGGAGATCGAATGCGTCTGCAAAGGAGAAACCTCTAGACGAGCGGGCCCAAGAAAATGGGGGGACATCACCCCTGACAGCAGCGTGCAATTAGGATCTGAACCTCAACATCCTGCGCCAAACCCGAGAAGAGGAGGAGGTAGCATGGGTGTCCCAAAACAAACCAGCAGAAAGATGTTTCGAGCGCA
Source organism: Ottelia alismoides (assembly GCA_037367405.1). NCBI lineage: Eukaryota > Viridiplantae > Streptophyta > Magnoliopsida > Alismatales > Hydrocharitaceae > Ottelia > Ottelia alismoides. The sequence continues at coordinate 390,613 of JAZKJV010010115.1, forward strand.
TAAACTCGGCCCAATTAGATGATTCCGCAGAAAGGAACCTCCACACCCAGGAAGAGATCATGGTGTCCCGAAGGGAGATGAAAGATTTCAAGCCCATACCCCCTTCCTTCTTCGGGAGGCAAATGTATTTCCATGTGATGTCATGGCGCCGTCGACCCCACAGGAAGTTAGCATAAAGCATATCAAGTCTTCTCACAGATGTAATCGGAAGGAGGGCACCCGCAATCCAGAAAAGCAAAATCCCACAAATTACAGAGTTAATAGGCTGAGAACGACCCGCCATGGATAAGGCCTTGGCACTCCACCTGTTGATGAGGCTCCTAATTCGATTTTCCAAGGCTCTAGAATCATTGTAACACCCATAAAAAGAGGCAAGAGGGAGCCCCAGGTACGTAGTGGGGAACGATTGCTGCAAGATGCCCAAATGCAGAGTAGCTGCAAAGTCCAGAATTGCCCATCTCGGTCTGAAATCTTACTTTTCCTCGGATTCAGCTTCAGGCCAGAAATTAACTCGAAAGCTTTCATTTCTCATTAACTGCCGAAAGAGAAGAAGAGAACCCTTATAGAAGAAAAGCAGATCATCTGCGTAAATAAGATGAGAGGGTGCCCTGCAACGTCCCCTACCCATAGGGAGGAAGCGACCATCGGAGGCAGCCAAATCCACCAACGAGAAAAGGGAATCCATCCCGATCATGAAGAGGAGAGGGCTAAGAGGGTCCCCTTGCCATAAACCGCGAGAACCCCTGAACATACCATGCGACATTCCATTAATTAAAATTGAGAATGATGTGGTAGTAATACAGTTCGCAATCCAGGTAACCCACTTACGAAAGAAGCCCATAGCAGCGAGAGCTTCGAGGATGAAGATATGATCGATAGTATTAAAGGCTTTGGAGACGTCGATTTTCAAGCAGGCTTTGTTGCGGGAGGACCTTCTGTTGAAACCTTGCAGGAGTTCATTGGCAAGGCGGATGTTATCACTGATGGATCTACCTTTAATAAAGGCTGATTGATTGAGGGAAATGAGGGAAGGAAGGACAGCAGCAAGTCTGGTCGCAAAAAGCCTTGAGAAAATCTTGTAAATTACATTGCTGACGAATCCAAAATCGCGCTTGTTAAAAAAGATGTTGTATTATTTGTTCGTACGTAAAATTAATGTGTCGTTTCGTGCATTGTAGGCGGCAATCGGAATCGGTCAAGAAAATAACCACACAAAATATTCGTCAATTTAATCAATGTGATTTTATGTTTATTTTACTTGGGCAAGTCCCAAGGTTGAACACAAGGAGGCAAAGGAACAACCTAGAGTTATGGCTATCAAAGTTCGTGCGCGGTTTTTGAGGCAGTCTTTTTTGGAATTTTTTAATGCAATAAAGGATGCAATATGCAATTTTTGGCCTATTTTAGGGACTAAAAGTCAATTACATTCAAACGATGTCCGAACAATACGAAACTTGGCCAAGATACAAAATATGATGAAATAAATGCACTGTAAGTTTTTTGAAATTTTTGGATGAAATGTGAATTTTTATGAATTTTTAAATGAAAATAAAATGAATTTCAATATTTAATTGTAATAAATACTAAACCTACTTATTTTCAGGGGATAAAATTATCTAAGATCTATCACTAGGTGATGGATCTCAGAAAAATCCTAAACCTCGAAAGTGTGAGATTTAATACCTATTAATAATCAAATATTGAAATATGCAAAATGATTTTTACAGAGCAATTTATGCATGCAGATGCAATTCTTTTTGGGCATAATGTCAAGCACAATAAACTTTACGATATATGATTTTTCAGGGATTTTTAGAGCAACGGTTAATCAATGGCAAATTTAAGAGCACAAACTAGGCAAAATATGCAAATTTTCACAAAACAATTAATCATTAATTAACCATCGATCACACAAATATCTACAATGTGTCAAAATGTATATAATTAAGTGAAGAACAAAATGCCAATTTTTGATAATTAAAATAATGTAATGTAGATGTTTAGAATGAAAGGGAAAGATAGGGGTGTTTCTGTAAATAAATAAGTAAATAAACATGCAGTGGGGGACCTAATTGAAATTACCAGTATCCAGGGGGGAGGCTGATGCAAAATTATCAGATGGTCGCGTGCGAGGCACGTGACCTCTGGCTAGTGGGGGCTTGATCGGAAATAAGGAGCTCCTCCGGGGGGTCTTTTGCAATTCTCCACGCGTCACGTGACCCCCGCACGTGCTGAGATGGTTCTGTTGGAGGCTTGGGGTGAGGATTCCACGTGGCGCTGCTTGAGTGCTTCAGGCAACCCGAGGCACCTGGACTGGAGAGAGGGCCGGAGCCATGCTCGGAGGTTGATCAGAACCATCGATGGAGCTTGAATCCACGGTTGGGGGTGCGTTTCACCAACGGCTCAGATCAAGGATAGCGTGATGATCGAACGATCGCTGTTGGCCGACACACAACCGGGGGATGTCGATGGAGCGGCGGAGGAATGGCGGTGCAGAGCAGGTGGTGCTTGGTCCTCCGGTGATGGTCGGCTGTTGTCGAGGCATGGTCGGTGAAGTCCCTGGAGCTCACGGCGGAGTCGAGGGTGATGAAGCTCGTCGGATAAGATGGAGGTTGTCGTTGGTGGTCGTCAATGATGATGGGCTCCTGGGGTTACCAGAGACGGTGGTGGCGTGCGGCGGAGGTGTGATCGAGGAAAGGAGAAGTGACGGGGATGATGATGGAGTCGAAGTGGAATGATCGGAGAGAAGGTGCTATGCAGAGGAATGGAGGGGTGATAGGATCAAGGTGAAGATGGAGGAGGGTACCTAGAGGTACGATGGGCTCGACGGCGGTGCACGCCGGAGCGGAGCAGCGACGCGAAGGGCCGAGTGATGAATCTCGTATTCATCATGCTAAAACTCACATATTAAACCCTTGTCTTAAGTAATCTAATAAAAATCATCTTTAATTCTTTATTTTTATCCTGTATTATATTGTGTCTAATGTACCCTTAATTATTTGTATTTAATTCCTCTTATTTATTTATCATCAAAAATCCCTAAAAATTAGGTAGATAAATTGTCCATAAATCACTGACCTATAAAAAGACTAAAAAATACAAAAACATCTCAAAGATAAAAATCGGTGTTTTTAGCCCCTTAAAATACCTCCAAAAATACTTTTTGTACAAATGATCTCTTTTGGCTTTTTGACCAACATGAAAGTTGTAGATCTCATCGAGACGAGAAACTTTCATGTTTTTACTTTTTCCTAATTTTGTCTCTAACTATTTCTTTTATATTTATCTTTGTATTTATGCTTTGAATTTTCTCATTGGGCCACGTGGCGCTCTCTGGAGCGCCCACGTGGCCCGCCTCCCCTCTCGCCACCCAACGCTCGCCTGACCAACCGATCCTCACATCCCGCTTCGATTAAGACCGCCCAAACCCGCCTCATTCCCAGCCGCTTGATCTGATCCCAGATCAGATCACCACCACTCGCTTCCGCTCTCATCTCAGCCCTCCGATTTGGCTACCATCCAACGCTTCCCCGCACTCCATGTCACCCCTCTATCTCTCACCGTTAGATCTCCCCCATCATTCAATCTCGACCGCTCCCTCACATCCTAACATCAGCCGTGCGATCAGATCCTCGGATCTGATCATAACCCTCCACTCACCCCCACTATCCCAGCCGTTGGATCATAGGATCCAACGGGTCACCCATCGTCCCCTACCTCGCGTAACCCCCCTCCCCCCAGCCGTTATGCCTCGCCGACCCACCGCCCCCTTCCATTTTTAGCCGACGCTCCAGCCACCTCCTTCCTCTCCTAACAGCGCCTCCGTATAGCCGTTACCTCCATCATCTCTGCGCCTCCATTGATGCACCACATTCATTATTCCCTCAACATTAAAATGCCGTTAAAACCTACCCTCCATCAAACATAACCTCCGAGTTCCGCCGCCTATTTAACCACCTCCCCCGCCACCAGAGACCCTATCCACCATCCACGGGGATACGCCCTAGCTTCCTCCGCCCTCCGGTGACAGCGGAGGGTGGTGTCGTCGAAGCTACGATGGGTACCATCCCTTGGTGCGATCCATGGTCATAGGACCATGCTGCGATCAGCTAGCGCGTCATTGAGCACCGTACCTCAGGCTGAGTACGACGTGCGACGACCCGAGCTTCAAATGAAGCTCAACCCAAGCCCATCGTCCACCGGGGTCCCCTCTCCGATGAGGTTCTTCCTCCTTTGCTTTTTCTTTGAATTTATCCTAATTTATTCACCTTTTACACCGCTCCCTACCACCACCTGACCACACCACGACCTCCTCCATACCACCAGCATCTCCGCCCACTACCCTGCTCACCCTCCTTGTTTCTCCATGACCTCGTTCACCTCCGCCCCACCTTCTCTGCAGCTCGTCGGAGAAGAGACCCCAAGTCCCCTGCTCCTCCATGACCACGGGACTCCACTCACTTCACATTCACATGAGCACGCTTTGGCTATCAACTGACCCTTGCAGGACCCTCAATGGCCGGAGATTGCATCGACGAAACTTCAAACGTCCTCCCTCCGGCGAAGCTCCACCGAACTACACTGTCGACCAGCTTCGGAGCTTCGCCTCGCCTCCAGGATCTTCGCAAGCCTACCAGAGACCTTCACCGACCTTCAGGCGAGTGTGTGGCCCACGGAGGAGCTCCAGCAAGTCAGCCAGAGCGCAGCCTCCTCCGGTGGCCCGCGGCGGAGGACGAAAAATAGCTGCCGTCTGATCATCTGGATCGGACAGCCAGAATGACGACACGTGGCAACCCCAAACCTCATTCCAACCCAACAGGCCCGGATCCACCAACCCTCGCCCCGAGCCACCAGAAGATACCACGTGTCCCGAACCTGTGGCATGCTCCCGAGCCTAGGCGCCTCACGTGCACCGCACGTGAGGGCTAGGGAAATTTGCACGAAAGACTCGGATGTTCTGGTATTTGCAGATTGGTCCCCAGGCACGTGCCTCACGTGCATGCCTGGGTATTTTACAAGGAGGCCCTCCAAAGTTTTGGAAATTGCAAAAATGCCCCTGCGCATAGAAAAATTTCACAGGGGCCCAGGCAGTTTTTCTTATTTGCATTTAGGTCCCTCTAGGGACCTAAATGTACTATTTATCCTTTTAATTCTTGCATTTTTATTACAATTATGCCCCTGCATGGTTTTTAGCATAACTTGAGCATCGTAGGTCCAAATTGCATGATTTTAGTGTCGTTTTGATCCTTGTTTTGTCCTCTACATCTTAGCGTATTTAATTTCCTCATTTGCCACTATAAAAATGAAGTGATTTTTTATGTGATAAATGAGACCCTGCTCTCCTTATTCTTGCTTTGATTTGATGATTATTCCTCATGTTGTGATTAAATCGACTCTGATTTCTATTTCTGATATGATGCTCATACTTTTACGGTATCTTTGTAATCTTTTATTTAGCATACAAGTAACCTTGCATAGTTGTTCATCCATCACTTTTAATTGCATAAAAACCAACTAAAAATTGCATACATCATTGCATTGCTTGTAAATAGCATAGTGCATCTTGCAGACCTAAAATTGAGAATTAATTCACGCGTGAGCTTCATGAATCAAAATTCGATAAATAAATTAAGTAGATGTGTCCTTGCGTTCGACCTTGGTAGACTTGCCAAGTATAAATACTCCACAGCATTCAAAGGACTATGGTTTTCGCTGAACCGAATTCACCTCCTATACTACGACAATTTCACATTATTAAAGAGGCAAATTCGACGATCATCACCGAGCTGCGATGAGGTCTACCGACCTCGGATCACGCCGATGGAGGGGGCTTGCCGGACTGTCACTACCGGAGAGAGATCTCTTGGGGGTTGAATGACGAATGCTTTGGGCGAGGGCGGCGATGGCCTTTAAATAGGGCTGCGAGGGGTAGGCCGGAGATGGCAGTTTGCAGGAGGAGAGATTTGAGGGAGATTTGATGTGGAAGGCGACGCGAGATATGCGGAGGAGGTTGGCCGTGAGAGACGCGGAGATGGTTGGCCGCGAGAGACGCGGAGATGGTTGGCTATGAGATACGCGGCGGAGATCACGGGGGCGGCAGCGCCTGATTGGGAAAGGAGGATGGAGGTAGGAGATGAGCCCTGGTCATTCGATCGGCCGAGATCAGGCGGCCAGGAAAGAGACACGTGGCGCAAAGGAGAGTGGGGCGGCAACGCACGTGCTTGGCGCGTGCCTAGGTGGCACGTGCCTCACACGTGTGGGGGGTTTAATTTTTTATATAAAAATGAATTAATAAATAAGCCAAAAATGGCTGACACGTGGAGGCTCCAGGAGCTGCCACGTGTTAGCACCAAAAAAATCGAAAAAGAAATATTTTGTAAAATCTAAAATAAATAGCAAATGACCTCGGATAGTAAAAGTTCCCTCATGAAAAATGCTCATCTCGATGAGATCTACAACTTTTATGAAGACATCAAAACCAAAATCGATCAAATGCACAAAATGATATTTGGGGTATCCCATGTACATAGATACCTTGATTTTTGGTTTTATAATTTTTATATCATTTTTAAACTAGATAAAAATCCGGAATATGGAAAAATAAAAGGTAAATAAAGACACCTTAATCTAAATTTTTTGGATTTTTATTAATCAAGAAAGAGAATAAATAAAATAAAACATGAAAAAAACCAATTTTGTACAGGAGGTTAATGAAGACTTGGACCCAATTTGTTTCTTTGATTTCAAGCTCTATTTGGGTTTGGATTTTTATGCATTTTAATAAAACTTTTATCAAAGAAGACAAATCAAAAAGAAAAGAACTAAAATAGGTTAATTATATACATAAAATATTCGGTCAAAAATCAGCTTAAATACACAATGTACAAAAGAGGCCCAAAACCCAACTTTCACATATGAGCTCCGAATCACTTGAAACCTTGATCTTGTTTTGAAGGTAATTGAATGTATACTAGTTCAAAAGTGAGTAGTATCAAAACAGACACTGGATGGGGAAGATATAGAGTTTTTAATCCGGAAATCCTGAAACTAGGGTTTGGGTTTTTGGTCCACTTATTTGGGTTAGTGATTTTTTTTGTATTTTTCATTTATTCTTGTTAGTGATATGTACATAGTGGAGGTGGTTTTGGGTTATTCAGAGTTAGCATGATTTAGTTAAAAATCAGGGAAGTTAGGCTATTTACATGTCAATTTTTTGGCTCAGATTTTTTGCTTCTTATTTTGTGCAGAAATAGTTTTAAAATGCAATTCTTATGAAAACATGCATGAATGCTAATTATGTAGAATAGATGCAGAAATGCTGTCGATTTTGAGGGATGTGAGCTTAATCTCAGATTCATCAATTGCAACCTGAAATTGGCCGGTAATCACCGATACCCGGGGGAGTTTGAACTTTGGGAATAAGGGTGAGGAAGGTGTGGTTCACCTCCCTCACCATCCTGCCACCATTGTAGAGAAGTGCATCACTGCATGAACAACATCCTTGACCAAAGACCAATGAGTTTTGAAGAAGTAAGCATTAAACCCGTCCGGCCCAGGGGCCTTAGAAGAACCAATGGAGGATAAGACAGCCCAGATGCACCAGCCATGACCTAGCATGCATCGTGAGGCAACACTTCGGGGGGCGGGGGGGGGGGGGGGGGGGGAGCTTGCCTCATAAAACCAGGCTCCGAAGGAGAAAGGAGAGCAGTGAAGTGATCCAATGTGACATCAGTCACCTCAGATGCACGGCTCAACAACACGATCGTGCCTATCCAGGACATTGCTGGTATAATTCATGGAGCATCTAGCTTTTGCGGAAAGGTGAACAAGATCTAACCAATCAATTCTGCTCTTCTGCTTTGAAACTGAATCAAGTTCGTCATCGAGAGAAATTAAGTGCCCTTTGACGTCCGGCCTCCAATTGCGCAAGGTATGGGTCTTGGGGAGAGACCGCAAGGGTAGCTGAGATTACATCAAGGAAGTCCTTCGCGGATTTTGACTCCTTCAAAGCATTAGCATCCTATGAGGCCCAACCCTTCAAGTCACACTTAACATTTTTGATTTTGCGTGCAAGGCAGTAAAGAGGGCTACCATGAACCGGGATGGCCCAACCACAAGCAACAGCCTCATGGTGCCCCAGTCTTAGGGTCCAATAGTCAAAGAAGCAGAAGGGGATGCGCTTGGAGGGGCAGGGGCAGAGGGACACCGACATGAGCAGGTGGTCGGAATGAGGGAAGGGGGAATAACATAGTTTCGTAGTAGGCAGGGAAGATAGGAGATCCTCATTTGCAAGGGCCCGGTCAAGGCGGGCTGCAATCCGACTCGGGCCAATAGAAGAATTGCTCCAAGACCAATGATTTCTGGTTGCCTCCAGATCCGACAATCCGTCATCATCCAGGCAATTGTTGAAGTCATCCATAGATGTCTGTGCGAACACACATCCCCCAATCCTTTCAGATGAGAAGTGAACAACATTAAAATCACCTAAGACCATCCAGGGCCCCAAGAAGAGGCCCTTAACCATGCGGAGATGGTTCCAGAGCTCTCTTCTCATACCGGGGCAATTTGCGCCATAGACCACAGTGAGATGGAAGCAGAAGCCACCAATGCTTGAACATCGCACGGAGATAGCTTGTGGGTGGTTCCAATAATATCACACCTCCAGTAGTTGGGCTTCCACGTGAAATAAATTCTACCAAGTTTGATGTTGTTGTGTACAATGTTCCAGTTGTTCGGGATTGAATCCTTGAATTTTCGTCTGTTCGCCAGTCTAATCTTAGTTTCAATAAGGCCAATTAATTCCGCATTCTTAGATTCCATTTCTTTCAGAATAGCTTTGAACATTCGGGGCTTATTAAGCCCACGGGTATTACATACCACCACAGACATTAAATTAGATGGAGGATTGTTTGGGCACATGCTGCCCTTTTGATTCGGTTGGGACCTTTGGAGGTTTCCTTTTCTTGTGAGTAGCCGTAGCCCAAGCTTGGTTGATCTCCGCTACAAGTGTAGTTCCCCCATCCAAATGCAAGGGAAGGCTTTCAGCTTCAGTCGAAGGACTCTTCAGGTCAATGAACTGCAGCGTAGGACCAACGTGTAAATATGCAGCCGACTTCCTATTGGTCAAGACCATCTTGTGCATCAGATGCATGGTGCCAAAGGCAAACGAGGAGGAAACCTTTCCAGAGGTACGGAATCTTTTTTGAATTTTTTGGGCGGAAGAGGATGAGCCTAACGTATCGCGATCATTGACAGGTCTGCAATAAGGAGAATCATTGGTACTGGTGGGCGAAGCACCAGCAATGGAACTGACCATTCCGTTTCCGGGATCCCTTGTAACGGGATCGGAAATTATCGAGGTAGGGTTCCCAGAATCCCCCCGAGGGCCAAGCATAACCACACCACCCTCAAGAAAAGCAGGAGCCGATCCCTTCACAACGAAGGGGTAGTTTAGGGTGCCATGACCAAAAACAATACAATTGGCACATCTGGGCAGAACCCATTCAAGCTCCACCTCGACGCTCTGTCGAGCACCAGGGAAAAACACCAACGAAAGCCAGTTGGGAATATCTTTCGATGCGTGGATAGAAACACATCACCTCGTAAACTCCTGATTTTTGCCACTGGCGGTTGTGGCATCCATAAAGAGTGGGGTGCCAAGAAGGCTGGCGAGCTTGTTTAGAATTATTTCAGTCAGAAAGGAGGTCCCTCTCCAGGCAAGAGGCAGATTCCCACTTGCACATGACCATGAAGCGACCCTGGTATAGCCAAGGCCCAGCTGCTAAGATTTTATCACAGTCAGCAGGGGAGAAAAGCTTCAGGTAGAAGAAGCCGTTCGATCCGGGGCCAAGCTTGAACTCACCCGTTGGCTTCCAGACCTTTTTGATGAAGGTCGATAGGTGTTTGAAGAACGGCTTCTTACCCAACAAGTAGAAGACGAGAGTATTCCCCCAGATGTTATCGAGGGAGCGGGCTTCAGCTTCAGAGACAAACGCAACCTCCTCGCCTTCAAGAATGACTGGAGGGCAGAAAGATAGACGTCTAACAGGCGTAGCATGAAAAGGGGCAGCTCCACAAACATCCCTCCAAGATGGCCTAGGGGGGATAGATGCGGCAACCATGGAGGGGCAGGGTGGAGGGACGCCAGGAGAGGAACCTCCAAGGAGGGGGATAGAGGTTGAGGCAGTATTACCTTGGGGATCATAATCCGTCTAGACGGAAGACGAGGGCTCTGGGGTATTGGGGGCGACAAAGGGATGGGGTGGGGGATTAGGAGGGTTAGGGTTCATCTAGGGACTGAGGGGTTACTCTAACCCATATGCCACTTTTTATTTTAGCCAAGGGAACAAGGATAAACTTACCAAGTTGTGTACACCTTATGTTAACCAAATAAGAATTAAATGTTGACCTCGCACTAAAAAATTAACCTTTTAACGAAACTACGTGATTACATCGTTTTTGATTCATTGAATCGTGCATTTTTAATTCATATATCCGTCATTAGTGTTATCTAAAATTTAAAATGAACTTTTGAAAACTAATTATATTAATAGATATTGGAAAGAAGAATTTCATATTTACAAAGTAAAAGATTGCTTTATGAAAAAGCACTTTCCAACTTAAGATAATATGGTTTAGTCGTGGTATCGATTAGAGAGCAATAAATTAAAATAAACATAAAATGATATGAGTTAAGAATTCTTATATATTTTATTTAGGCAAATCCATGGCCAATCATAAGGAGACATTTGTTGGCTGAAGACAATCAACACAAAACAAGTATCAATCAAGAGGTGCATTTTTGTACTTTTCAGTTTCTAAGTGCAAGGTAAAAAGCAAAAATCACTGATGCAATGCAAGGTGTATTTGAAACCTAGGGTATCATTATATAAGAAATTTACAAAAATCAATCCAAAACTCAATTATCAAATTTTGGGGGAAATTCTTTTGGATTAAGGGAGAAAAATATGCCATAAATAAGTTTATAAGTAATTTTAAAATTGCATAAAATGAAGATTAAAATTCACTTGATGGAGATTAAAAAATGCAACATTTGAATTCCAAATTACATAAAAAATATAAAAACATTGTATGTTTGCAAAATAACTTTTTCATGGGTAGAGAATTTAAAATGAGCAGAACTCTAGTGAAGTAGCCTTGAATTCGATAATGTTTTGCTTGCGTTCAATGCTCAGATGGAAGCAGGGAGGATATTTAGTGCTTTGCCTTGATCTATGCTCCAAAATGGGTCTTCAAGGAAGGTTGCAGGTGTGATGAGGCATCCCGAGACTCTATTCGCCAGTGCTCTAGTACATGCTCCAACCTATCCATGAACTGGGGCAAATTATTATATGTTGGTCTTGTGATCATCTACAAAGTGAAGCTCTCATCATTAGCAACAAATTCACAATAGAATTGATGAGTAAGGAATAACGCCTTGAAGCTTATTAGGCCTTGTGAACTTTGGTGTACATCTCTTGGTCATTTCTTTGACGAACTATCCAGTCTAAGGCTTCCAATTGAAATAAGCTCCTCGTGATGCTTCATGATGTCTCTTTGATGAAGTTTAATCAAAAGGAGAAGTGGGTGGGGAGTGTTGCGAAGTGGGTCCTCTATAACAAGCAGATAATATATGTGATACTATGAGACCCCTTTTTAAAAAATTCAATGATGACTCAATAGCCAAATAAGACAAGTGGTCACTCCTTTTGGGTGGTACTCATGTTATTTCCAAAGAGTCCAAGAACGTTGAAATCCAAGTTTGGGAACTCGTGATACAAGCATTTCAAGTTTGTAGTTCGGTAAGTGGATCTGGATCTGAACTGGATCCATTTAACCCAACATGATATTATAATAGGACGGGCGGGTTGACCAAAGGAGGAGACCTCGCCGGAGCTCCTTGAAAAACCCGAGATTACCCTTTGCTAATTATGTGAAATTAAACTATGATCATTGCAGATGGGCAAATTCAGATTAGTCAAATAGACCAGTTAATTAATATTCAATGAACCACTAAAGTGACCATATTTATTTTACTTGGGAAAGCCCAAGACCGAACTCAGGGAGGCCACTATCTCCATAGGATGATTTTCAGACTACGTAGATGCTAGGTTTTTTAGGAGATTTTTAGCAATTTTATGCAAATAATGATGATATAAAGTAGCAAGATGAAGGTCAAATTAGCCCAAGTTGGAAAATCCAAAATAATTAGCAATTGGGCTAAAAAATCCAGAAGGCTAATTTTCCGTATTTATTTATATAATGGCAAATTTAGAATACTTTTTTGTATTGTTATGGTGTAAAATGCATGCATGGAAAATCACTCTTTCCTAAGGGTTTTTCTGCAATTTTTCATGAAAATGATATGCATAAATTCTGTAATCTTGACATTAGGTTAAATATGATGAAATTAATATACTATAATTTCTTATAGTTTTTATAAACAACGTGATTTTTTTATGAATTAAATAAAGAGACTGTGTGATTTTTAATAATTAAATTTTAATAAATAACCAACTTAATTATTTTCCAGAATTAAAATTACACTAGATGTATCTGATCAAAACCTGTCCATGAAAAATTATAATTCTCAGAAATATTAAGTTTACATATAATTAAAAATTAATTAATGTGATCAGAAATCAATTCATTTAGAGCAACATACATATGCAATTTATGTAGTTTTTTGGCACATTATAGAGAACAAGAAACCCTACAAAAATATGTTTTTAAAGAATTTTTAGATCAAAGATCAATTTAATAAGAACTAATTACTCATATATTGGTAAAATATGGAATTTTCTACCACAATTATAACAGCAATTAATCTCAAGCTCGCAAAATGATAAATAATCAATACATCATAAAGGATTAATTGAACAAAATAATACAGTTTTTGGAATTTAAAAATGATGTCAAATGGAGGTTTATTTACTAAAACTCGTGGGGGATAGTTGCAATTTTGCCATAGCGGGCACGTGCCTTGCAAGTGAAGGAAGTAAATAAAAATTATTTACTACACATCAAAGAAAATGCGAAATATTTAGCAAACAATTTGCCAAAACAATATTAATTCATTGTATGAACTAGAATATGTAGCACAACGATTTGTGCATCTAGAAATCGATATAAGGAAACAATTTCCTTTATGTTTTCCAATATTCATGATGAATAAGAGAGGTAAATTAGGATTACCTTTGATGCGTGAGTTTTGATGTAAGAAAACACCCAAAATGAAGTCCGGTCTGCAGACTTCTCTCTCGTGGGCACGGGGATGAGTCGCGTTGCTTCCCACAAACCCGGACATCGACTAGAGCAACAAGAAGAGAGTCGTGAGAGTTGTAGACTCTCAAGATGCTCTCTCTCTCTCTCTCTCAAAGGGGCATGGAATTTAGAAGAGGATTTAGCTTTTAGAATTGTTACGAAAAGAGAGAACATAACCCTTCTTTTATATTTATTGTAGATATCCAACATGCACCATGGTAGCTCTTGGATTTTAAATCAAGGGCAACGATTAAGTACAAATTCAATAAGGATCGTCTCCAATCAATATTAATTAAATAAAATAAAATAAGGAACAACTTTAGAGTCCTAATTAAATAAGAACTCGACAACATGGTGGATCATGTATATTTAGTATACACGCCCACACCTTCCATAAATGGAAGTTGTTGTTGCAAATTTAGTTAGTTAATTAATTAATTCATTTGATAAACATATTATCAACATTGGAGAAATTATGAAATTGATCCTTAATCATACTCAAGAGCCCAAAATTAAATATAAATCCAATTTACATCTACAAAATTAATGTGAATCAAATTCACACAATCTCGTGCCTTGGAAAAATTATGTAAATCATATTTACATAAATATTTATATGAATCACATCCATATAAACATTAATTATTGTGAATCATTGTTCCCATTAATCAATGAGTTATACTTATGAATCATATTCACAAAAATGCCATTATCAATAACATGTAATAATCATAATTATTAAAATATTGCCATTAATATGTATGAGTTCTAATCCAATTAAGACTCATGAGATAAATACGTTGATACTCAGAGATAATGTCAGGGAGACCATACTATCTACGTATAGTGACTTGCAATGTGAATAACTATCCAATTTCAGGGTTTATACATTTTTTTACAAAAAGAAACGGCCTACGAATGTTGAGCTTGAGATGTAACACTTTACACTATATGCGAGCTCAACGAAACGCATCGTATTCTCCATGAGCTAGATAAAGTTTCTGTGAGTTGAATCCAAATTCCTTGGTCATTTCTAATCATAGTTCAAATCATTGGAGCTAAGAAATGAGCTCAAAGAGTTTGTATATTTCCATTTCTATGACTATTTCTGCTTCCAACATCTAGACATTGAAATTGAAATTAGAATTGAAAATTGGATTCAAATGAACTGTGATTTAATCCAATTAAATCACAAATCATCTAGCTAAATGGAGCCACTAAAATCCATCATTTTTCGTCACTTCTTCGGTACGGAAGTGTCATGTTAGATGATCCATTACAACAACAAAAGTAACCTTGAGTATTCCGAATACTCATCCATCCTTCAAACTAGAAGACACTGATAAACCTGGAGTTCAAACTCTGGTTTGACTGTCTTCTTCAAAATGTATCAATAGATTTCTCATTTGATAATTGGGCGACGATATTAATCATATACTTTCCAAGAGTATATATTAATATATCGAATTCGTGTCTTCTTTCATAAACAAGACGACCATGCATGAAATTCATTTTGACCTCAAAGTATCTCATGAGTGAGCTCTATCTCCCGGTTCATCAACTATGACCATGTATGATTCCTTCGAGAGATAATACATCTCATATGACTTCATGTGCACATCAACGTGCCGGTATATGTGAAGGTTATAGAGAAAGCCTTAAGCGCATCACAGAAGTGTGAAGATCGCATCATATGCAATCAGGAGCAACTAGTCATACTGGTAGCTTAGGCCAGTAGAATTTGAAAATTTTTAAATTGATGAAACCACATGTTTTGAGAACACTTCTCAAAACGTTTTATCAAGATCACAAACGATTTCAAGGAATACATCTTGAAGCGTGATTGCGATCGCTAATCTCTAAAGTAAGAGATTCTCCTGTCTCAAGTCCGATCTGACGTAGATTGCACTTTGTGAGCGTAATGATGAATCGCATGCTTCCCTCAATCCAAGTTGATGATCCGAGCAATGAATCTCTTGACTTCTTCTCACAAAATCTGACATCTCCTTAACAAGAAAGGTGCACCGAAGAATATGGAGATCCATGACTAGACGATCCGGTAGCATAACGGTGACGCGACGGATATGAGGATCTCTAGGTCAATAGTATGGACGATCATATTATTTAGAGAGAGAGAGACAGAGTGGACGACCATGAAAGAGAGAGAGATAGAGAGTTGTATATTGTGTAAAATAAAAGTCTAGGGCTACCTCTCCTTCTATACTAAATTGGATGTCCAAGGATCTCAATCTATGTACTCACAAATCCAATGGCTTAAATTGATTTGTGCTTTTAATCAATGACCATTATCTTGTTGTGTTTTAATAACCAATAACAAATGTGTTGGCTTTAATTTATATTAAATATATTGAAATCAATCAATATATTTTAATTAAAATCACACCAACAAAGATGGAATTAATTAAAAGAGAGAGAGATCCCTCATTCCATGTAAGGGGTGGACGACCACCAAGTTGATGGAGCTCAACTTGGTCGTGCCCCCTTCAAGTATAATAAGAGGGTCTCATTCCAATATTGTTGAGATATTCTCCAACAATAATTTCACATATGTAATATCTTTTATTGAAAAATTATTCACCAAAAAATTCCAAATTATTTTGTGATAATTTTAATCATGTCATTGAAAGAATGTGAATCATATTCACATATCCAAAAAAAATATAATTGCAATTACAATTAATTATCCAATATTAATCTAATTCACATTGACTATTAATCTGTAAATACAAATTACAATTAGCACTCTCTAATATATTATAAATCACATTTATAATATCCATGATTAATGTGAACAATGTTATCCACATTATTCATATCCATGATAATTAAATCACATTTAAGTATCTCGGATGTCCATTCTCATATGTCTGAATAATATGAATCACATTCGCATTATTCATAATAATTAAATCACATTTAATTATCATTTTTGCTCATTGCTTAGATACTTTGTCAACAATGAAATTATTCTCGAACTCTTTCAAGAATATTGCGATTTCTCCACGTATACTTGGATAAAAGGACATGGCGATTATATGTTCCATGTATAGTGACTTGGATATTGAGATCATATCTCAAATCCAGATCAAAGGGGGCCTCCCAAAGATGTTTGATTAAATCAAATTGTGAATCTGATCTTCCTATTGCATCTGAATCGCATTTAGATCAATATTCAACATTTGGACTAAGTTCATATCACTAACCTATTGAATGGAGTCACTAAAATCCAAACATGTTTCATCACTCTCTCGGAATGGAGGCGTCGTGGTTATACAATCGTTTACGATCACATCACCCTAGACTATTCTCAATACCTGTACATCCTACATATCAGAAGACCCAGAATAAACATGAAGATTTAGATCAATTTTACACGGTCTTCTTCAAGGTTTTATCGTTAACTTTCTCATTTGATCGTTGGGAGTTGGTATCGATCATATACCTTCCAAAAGCACATATCATACCTATAAATTCAAGCAAGCTCCCAAAGTGAGACAACCATGTTTGATCCCAATATCTCATGAGTGAGATCATGTATTCTGGTTCAGTAAATGAACCTGTATGATCCCTTTGAGAGACCGTATTACTCATATGCCCTTGTATGCGCAATAGCTTGCTGGTGTATAGACCTTGATAGGTCATCAATCTATCGGTTTGCCAAATGTACATACTCAGACATATAGTAACACATCTATCTCTGATCACACGATGTGTGCTTATATCGTGACAGTATACATCATAGGTCTTTGGTTATCTTGATCTTGTTAAGTTAACTCTTTGACCTAACTTATCTAACACCTCTGAATCTCTATCCCTGTGCAGAGGTCCTGCATCAAGAGGTCGATTAGATATTAGCCTCTAGAGAAAATATTGCCATCTCCTTCTCATGCTGGAGATCCTCTCTTAAAAATCATTTGACAATGCTTTATGAGTCCTCAATCTAACTCTTCAGTCATCATCCAAGCACCAACCTCTATGATTCAACATTTGAATCAACATCTGTATGATCATTAAGATGGCCATGGTACATAACCCTAATTGTAATAAGGGACCTATTATGCAAATTACTTATTCTTTATTTTAGATTAGAGAATGAATTGTAATAACATTTATTGCATAATGGCTCGTTGTGGGCTCACATGTCCAACAATATCCCACTTTCCCAAAAAACTGTGGTGCCTCGTGCGGGCGGGCGGACATGAGGTGTGCCGCCCCAAGCGGCGGTGATGGAGTGGAGACGACGTTGGGATAGCGGTCTGCATCACAAGGAAGTCGGCCAGAGGTGGATGGCAGATGACGGCGATGAGGAGCGGCGGTTCTGGACGCATGCATATGGGAGCTCTGGCGTCAGGTGGTGCAGCCGGTGGGTTCGCGCGCAGGTGATGGCGAGGGGGCGTTAGTGCGACCGACGATGGAGGTGGCGGCTGCTATGGTTGAAGGCAACGACTTTAGATCAGGGAAGTCGAGGAGGCGTGTGGTCACTCGTGGGGGTGCGGGACGATAGGCCGTGAGATGGCGGAGGGCGAAGCATAGTGGTGTAGGCGGCCGCTACTATGGCTCCAATTTTTTTTATTTTTTTTTGAAATGTACACATTAAAAAAACTTTTTTTATTTTTATTTATTTTTTAAATCCGAGATAGAAAAATTAAAACATAAAGTAAAAAATGTTTTTTATTTTTTATTTTTTATTATTTTTAGATGATCCTGTAAAACAAATGTTAGAAGTAAAAGCTAGATATTTTTTTATTTTTTAGTTATTTATAAATAAATTAGGACGTAAGTATGATGACTCGGTCCCAAATCAAAACGGAATGCGTGAATGGGGATCCAGCGAAATAGAAGAATCGAATCCGATTCTCCGGCCACCGTGCATGTCCAGAGTTGAGAGATCGTGGAGGATATAACATGAACGCGGAGAGATCGAGAAAATGAGATGAAAACTCGAGATCGATGGCGAATCAAAACGTAATGGATTTTAATATTAAAAAAATAATGAAATAAAGATGCGAAAAATTAAACTAAGTTAACCTAAGATAAAAATAAGAAAAGAAACGATGGATCTCACCTTAAGAGCGGAAAATACCTTGATCACCTCGACGAAGGCCGACTCGCTGTCACTGGATGGCTCGGCGGCTAGGCACCCTTGTGCGACAAGAAAATTCTCGGAGATCGGGCTCCTCTCACTAAAGATTGATCAAGTTGGAATGATGGAGAAGGAGCCATATAAATAGAAAAGATAATGGAGTTTGAATTTTTTTTTGAATTTTTGGATGAGGATAAGAGATAAGAGAAAAGAAAGTTTGAAATAACTATAAAGATAAATATATACACAAATTAATTATTTTTTGTATTTTCATCACTTTATTTATTGGAAAATTAAATGTTATTTTTTCTATTTTTTATGATAGTTAGTTAAGAAAATTAACTATATGCATATGCTATATACATATATGACGTAATATACATGGGTAAATAAGCAAATTAGTTTTTTTATTTTAAATTTTAAATTTTTTTATTTTTATTTTAAATAATTAGTAAAAATATTTACAAATATTTACAAATACAATATGCACAAATACATGGGAAAATTGCACAAACCACCCTAAAAAATTAACTTTTCACCCGCAATTCCAAAAATTATGAAACCATAGCCATTTTAAAGATAATTTTATTTAGAATACAATGGAAGTGAGTTTGGTTCAATTTGAGTTCATATGGAACCATAATTGGTCTTTCAATTATTGCTTAGTGGCTTTTTCCAAGTGTGGTTGCTTTTATTATGTACATGATTTGATTGTGCAATTATTTTTATTTACAACTTTTGTTTTGAAAATTATTTTATTTGAGGTCAATATATGTACAAATAAAATAGTGACGTATACAAATATACACATCACACATTTTTTTTGGGATTTTCTGAATAAAGACCCTATCTCCCCCTGCTTTATTCCTGGTCGATCAGGTCAAGTCTTGACCTTCTCTCGGGGTTCGGGTCAGCCTGCATCTATTACATATATACAATCTTCCTTTTTTATTTTATTTATTTTTCCTTTATTTATTTATTTTAGGTTAAAATGGTAAGAAGTGTACAATATTTACAAAGATGCAAGTTTGTAAGAATATGGAGTTAGTGTTATATACATGTGTTTTATAAGGGATTTTAAGCTAAAATAAATGAATAAAGGTGAAGAATCGTGGATTCATCATCCCCTTATGCTTTACCTTTGCTAGTCCCTTAGCAAACACTTATTTGAAAGAATAAGTGAATAAAAAGAAAAAGAAAAATAACAAGAAAGAGAAAATAAAGAATAGGACAATCTCAGTATTAAACTTATCTTCATAAAATTGTAGTATGGTGCTCTGTCAGACCTTTTGATTATTAGTGTGTCAGAACCTTAATGGGAGATAGATTTAAAACCTAACAGCCTCTAAGTTCCACAGGAATTCTATTCAGGTCACCTCAATAGTCATGTCAGATTAAGTCTACATACACAAATTCTTGTGACTATGAATCTTTACTTGTACGGTGTAAGTGATATATAGCTCCCCATTTCAAAAGTAGCAAAGAAACAACCTCCCTCAACAAGGTAACTCTAGTTACCCGGTCTAGCAACTCTTCCCTCGAGGAGCGGAGATATTCCCTTCTTAGTTCAAGTACAACCAACTCAAGAAGAGGGGATGGAGAAAAGAATGGACGATAATCAGTGTAGCTACTTATCCCTGGATGCATGACCAGTGTAGCCAAGTCATCCGCTGCAAGCTTACAAAAATTTGACTTTGAAGCTCTTATTTTTCTTCTTCTTCTTCTTCTTTTTTATCCTTGTATATACACTCCGGTAGGCATTTTACTTTTCAATCAGGCCTGTCCACTTTTGGAGATTCTGCATTTTCCACACTTTTTTGAAAGTATATACAAGGTGCAGCATGTACATAAGGGGTTTTTCCTCTTGAGCCAGTAGACTATTCCTCTTTTGAAGCATTATTGCAACCCCACAACATCCTGTCTTTAGACCTCAACATCGCTAGACCAGGTTGAGACACACTTCCTTCCCTAGAGGAAGACGAGAGGTTCCACCTAGATGTACTACCTTCGTATGCTACCCCAAGCTAAAAGATTCTGCCTCCTCACTACCTCATCTATGAAGAGCTACGTGTAGAGTGCTTGTCCAAGATAAACCACGGTCTGAAAGAATCATGCGTGTGTTGTTAAATGTTCTACTTAGACTAATCAAGATGACATGTGAACATAGTCTTATGGACTTAAAGAATTAAGTCACTAGGACCTTAACTCCATTTCTTATAAGATTCCTTTGAAATTAAATGGATTAAGGCCCAACTAAGCTCCATTCTTCAATTTTATTTCAGACTTAGTTTAAATGTCAATACTATCTTGAAAAATGCACATGCAAGAGAATATGAACAATGCAAAGAAAGTTTTTTTTGAAAAAATGATGCACATGTGAAAAGAACATTTTTTAAACAATTTTCTAATTTTGAACTTTTTATGGATTTTTAGAGAAAAATACGGATGTAAAAGAAAGTGTTTTTTTGAATTATGCAAGTTTTTATAGATTTTTGTTTTTTTCAAAAAGGAAAAAGGGTTAGTAAAATATATACAAGTATATACAAGATTTTTTTGTTTCTATTGTTTTTTTTGTTTTTTTATTTTTTGTTTGTTTTTTTGTTCGTTTTTTGTTTTTTTTGTTTTTTTGTTTTTGTTTTTGTTTTGTTTTTGTTTTTTTGGTTTTTCTACACACGTGGATTTTACAAAATTATATACATATCCCCCAAAATAATTATCTTAAAAAGTGCGAGTTATGTCTAAAGTATATACAATATACAGAACACCCCTATACTTAGTTGAACTGTGTCCTCATAGTGATCAGAGAGCGGAAAAGGAATACATAGCTCGTGTTACATATAGAAAAGTGAAAAGACTCCTATGCTACAATGACTCAAAGAAAGATAAAATAAGAGAAGTTGGTGATCCCTCCTATACTTAGGATCAAGTAATCCTAAGTATAGTAGACTGTACAAAAGGGGAAAACATATGCAGAGAATGTACAGACTCAAATAATAATAATAATAATAATAATAATGATATGAACAACATCACCCCTATACTTAGGGTAGAGTATCCCTAAGTATAAGCAACAACAAGAGTGATGAACACGACGAATATGAACAACACAAATCATTCACCCCCTATACTTAGGATAAAACACATCCTAAGTATAACATATATACACACATGGAAAAGGGATGAATGATAAAACAGAAGAAGAAAGAGTGAAACGAAAGGATATACAAGAGGAGTGGGTGTACAAAGGTCAAGAAGGTCGAAAGCGAACCTTCTTGCGGGACCACTGAGGAATGGATCTGACAAGGTGTAGGTCGATATTGGGGTTATCATTAGATATGAACTGATCAGGATCGACCGAGAATGTATCCTCAACAATCTTAGAGTGTGCAGGCACAAATCGGTTATTGGAAGTAGTGTGGTCACGTCATGCATGGGAAGTCTCGCAGACATCAAAGTAAAAAGGCTCGAAATCATTATCAGAAAAAGTAGGATTAATTTCATCCTAGCGAGCCTCTACTGGATCTTTATCAAAAGGCCCAAATTTCTTTATAAAAGCAATCAAATCAAATTTGGCCTAATCGATTTCATCTAACTCAGGGTGAATAAGAACGGACTCATCAGTGAAAGTAGTCAAATCATGTGCATCCTGTCTAGTCTCAGAGTCTGCCTTCTACTCTAGGGTGTCTATCGTGTAAATCCCGTGGATGTCATCAATGCATCTCCATATACCAGAAGGGGGAACTCCAAGGTCTATGCTTTCCGAGTCTTCCTCGTTGAAGAGGAATTCTTGGGTTTCATTATTATCCAACATATAACAAGAATCTCTGATATTATCATTGAGGCCAAATTCCTTGGGGTTGGCTAATACGGGTGGGCTCTCATGAGATGCAGGTTCTGGTCAGTAGTGGGTGTAATGATCAACACATCGCTCCCAACATCAGAACAGAAGCGAATCTCTCCTGAACGATAATCAATAACGGCTCCCACAAAGGTGAGGAAAGGCCGTCCCAGGATGATTGGAGGGTGCTCCACAGGGGTGGAGGTCTCCATGGGCAATACGATAAAATTAAAAGTGAAATTCATGCACTGAATAAGAATGACAACGTTTTCTAGAATACCCTTTGACCTCTTGATAGATCCATCAGCAAATTGAACTATCATCTTGGTTTTCTTGAGAGGCCCAAGATGAAGAGACCGTACCATAGAGAAGGGTATTATATTGATTTTTGAACCGCAGTCAAGGAGAGAGCTATCACAAGAATAGTCAGATATGGAGCAACTCACAAGAGGTATGGTAGTGTTCCCTTTCTTAAAATGTGGACGGTGAGAGATGGCATAGGCATTAGCCATGGTCAAGATGTGACGCTCAGTTCTTCTCCTTCGTTTTCTCTTCTTGTATTGAGGAGTAGATAAATCTTTCATGGCCCGTTGAAGTGGGGCTTTAATGATCTCATGAAGGGTGGCTACCACTTCAGGTTCAGTCAACATTTTTTTGAAATTTTGGACCTCCTCCATACAAGGGAGGAGATCAGAATCAACATATACACGAGGATTGCCAAGGGCAGTCTGTATAATAAAATCCTCGGGGTCAAGGTCGGGACATGTGGTGGATGATTGTGTGGGAAATTGGTTTGGCATGGGTGCCCTCTCCTCACAAAATGAATCAATAACATGTCTCCCAGAATCTTTTTGGATTTTCGAAATTTTCTCATTTTCTCATTTTTTGTATTTTGGACGATTGTAAGCTCTCATGATTATCCTCAAGTGAATCCATATCCTCAAACAGTGGAGCAACGTTCTGGCTCTCATTTATGATAAATAGATTGCAAATCCTTGAATTCATATGCTCCATCATTTGGTTCAGTGTCTCAAGGTGGAAATCATGAAAGGTGACTCCAAAATCCCAAGATCGGGTGGGTTGAATAAGAGTGGGTGAGAATCAGAGTCCATCTCCTGAAATAATGGGTTAGGTGGATATGCACAAAAATCAGGAGGAAAGTCCTCCTGGAAAAAGGAAGGTGGATCGTCTGGAGAGCGCGAGAAGTTCACGAAGATCGGATTAAAATAACTCTAGTTGGCCATCTCCGAAATAAAAGACGAGATCAGGAGAGCATGAGGGTCAACTCAAAAGATATGAGAAAAGACACAAATGCATAGAAGGATCGAGTATGCACACAAGCAATCAAACACAATATAAACCTCCAGTTCACAACTCAACTCAATGTGAAGACCGTGAAGGTTCGGTCAATTATCTTATCAATTTTAGAGTTTGGTGAGAATACAATCTATCAGAGCGATTAGAGCGAGCTGTTAGGAACCCAATGCTCCCTGGAGACTGGCCTAATCCCAAAGTTAGATCTTTCTTAGCCAATATGAATTGCGGACCGTTTACCGGCTACACGATCAATTCAATCTGTTAAGGACGTCACGGTCCGCTTTATTGGTTACCGGAGAGATCCTCAGTAGAGAACGACTAACCCAAGATAGTAGTATGAAAAGAGTTCGGGCGTGGTTCTATCCCAGTGTGCGGGTCGCTCCCTTGCTACATACAAACCAAACAATGATTTAGGGTCGAGTTTTCTTTAACAGTCCCGTATTTTAGGCAGTTGTCACTTGGTTAAAATATTTTCAAAGAACCGCCTAACGATGTCCAATTTCCTTTTTACTTATGTAAGTGAAAATAAGGAAGGAGATAGGAAATGCCAATACGCGATTAAAAACAATGATGCATGCAGGGGTTACGTACCTTGTCGCCAGCACTCTACATGCAAGTGATCCGTGCAGAATTGAAATACAGAAAAATAAACTAACCTATATCCACATGCAAGTGAACCGTCCTAGATGATAACTTCTATTAACGGGAAAGAACAAGTTAATTTGACTAAGTCCAAATTACGCTCTACTGTATAGGTACAAAAATTATTGTTTAGAGTGCTTGGACCGAGTTAATTACCTAGATCAAGCAAATTAATTAAATAAATCAATAGGTAGCTCACGAAATCCGCGTTAAACAAAGAAAATAAAGGCAATGAAAACAAATCCAGTGAGGTCCCCCAAGTGCACCGGTACTTGGCGAAACAGACCCCACAACAAATGAATGTCCGTTTATAAGAGTTCAAATGCTAGAATAAATAAATGCAAAAAAAAATCTTTTTTTGGTCTCCTTCAATTCTTCTTCCCCTTCTCTCAAGCTATCCTACGGCTCGGTGAAGAATCAAGCTGCCTCCGCTTCGCTTGGGTGCTTCGGCTCTCCTAGGATCGCCTCCTTCGCTCTGCGGGCCCTTGTAAGAAAAAGAAAGAGAGAATGTATAAGAAACACAATTATAAAAATATGAGCATAAATAATGAAATGAATGTAGTGGATATGAACAATGGAGTGAATGGTGAAATGTAAATAGATATTTACAACCAAGAATAGCATGTCAAAAGAGAAACCTAACTACCCTCACCGTATCTCCCCGGCAACGACGCCATTTTATTAGCACTAGATCTTCGATGATTGATAATTATTAATGGAAGTGTCTTTGTTATCCCCAAAAATCCCGTGGCCGACAAACAATTTTTTTCTTCTCAAGCTGCAAAATTAACTAAAAGTGAATAATGAAGCAAGAGAAATTTTTGCTGCATATTTACCTGTATAGCAGACATGATCGAACTCAAGGAGGCTACAATTCCCTAAGGTTATTTAATTAATAAAAAAATCAATTAAAAGAAAAAGCAGGAATCTCAAAGGCAAACTATCCTTGGTTTTTATGGAATTTTTCTCTTTTTTATTTTTAAACGTTTTTCTATTTTTTTATTTTCTAATTTTCTAATTTTTGATGATTTTAATTTTGCATTTTTTTAAAATTTCAAATAAAGAACATTATGCACAAAATAAGAAACTACGCACACCAAACTCTTTTTGTATTTTTCAATTATATCCAAAAAATGCTCAGAAAAATTTAAAGAAAATATTTTTGTGTTTTAAAGATTTTGAAATATTTTTGGGATTTTTTGTAGAATTTTCAGATGTTTTTGTATTTTTCTAAAAATCAAATAGTGGTAAAAGTGAGAAACAATACACAAAATGGAGTAATTTGCAACTTAAAAATATTAAAATACCCAAAACTCCTGGCAATTATTTTTGTGATGAAATATATGCAAATGTCTACAAAGAGGAACTGAAATCACGATTTTTAGAATTTTGTAGATTTTTCTGTTATTTTTATAAGATTTTTAATATTTTTTGATTTTTTTTGGGTTTTGAAAAGAATTAATGCATGGAATTTGGATAGAATTAACAGATCATAAAATAAAACTACTCTATTTTTTGGAATATTTTAAGAAATATTTGAATTTTTATGGATTTTTGAAATTCAGGAAAAGAAAAGACACTATTTTTGATTTTTTAATAATAAGAAATGATGATAAAATGCAATGAAAAATTATGCTAAAAAGATACACAGATAGGAACATAGCATGATTTTTGGAAGATTTATTGATAAAAGAAAACACATTTATTGATAAAAAGATCATGCAAAATCAAGTCTATAACATAAGGATTGAAATGTGAATATTTGTTGTTCTTGCAGAATGAAATAACATAAAATAAACAGAGAAAGAAAAGTGCAATTTACCCAGTGTGTGTGTGATACACACGTGATCTTGTTGAGGCATGGTCTTTTTTGTAATAATGAGATCTTTCAGGGGAAACTTGTAATTTTTCCAGCCCTTTTCTTTAATTCAAAATGAACCCTAGCCCTTCTGTGCTTCTTTTCTTCACGCCCAGGTCAAGAGGCAGGGGGTGCGCCGTCTCTTCTCATTTCTCTCTCTTCTCGAGTGTGAGGCATGGCTATGGCGGAGGGCGTCGGCGACCGATAATCGATGGCGCGCTTGGAGACTTCGGTGCCTCGTGCGGGCGGGTGATGAAACCCGATTTCATCACCACAATTCTCTATTTTTAACCCCCTTGCTTAAGTTTGGGTCAATAAAATCCATATAATATCTTGTAATTATCTGAGTCTTGAATAAGTTAAAAATCACAAAAAATGGCAAAAGTAAAATTCGTGGTATTTTTAGCCTTAAAAATACCCTGAAAATTATTTTGTGTCTTCAGTTGATCTCGTTTCCATTTTTGGTCAACATGAAACTTTTAGATCTCAGCAAGATCTACTACTTTAATGTTTTGAGTTTTCTCAAATTTGACCATCTGATCCTTCAAATCCCATCATCTTCTTCTGAGTAACCTGATTGGGCCACGTGGCTCATTCTGGTTGAGCCACGTGGCCGCTTCTCCTTGCGCCACGCCAAACGTGCCCAGCTGCCGTCAGATGAAGGCTTGGAGTGTAAAATCACCACCGCCCATCCTCCATTCAATCTCGACCATCCGATCAGACTCCTGGCCCAATCACCGCCATCCGCTAGCGCCTTTTGCCCCCTAGCGCCACATGTATTTTTCTCCACCATCAGATCATTGTTTGAAGCTGCGATCTCCACCTCACATCCCCGATGCGTCCTCAAACCTTCGATCAACGCCTCTTTCGCATCTCAGTCGCCCGCTTCCGCCTGCCCATACACCCGACACGTGGCGAACTCTTAGACTTTCGATCGTATCGCCCTAGATCTCATCAGAGCCGATCTTAGGCGCCTTGATCCAAGCCGTTGGATCACATGATCCAACGGCTACAGACCCGTCGTCTACCTCGCAACCCCTCTCTCTCACATGTTCTCCACCGTGCAAACCCTCTTCGCCCTTCCCATTTTTCCTACCATCTCCGACGACCTCGTTCCTTCCTAACTACCCCACGATCAAGCCTACTCATCCACGACTCTCGCGGCCTATCACACACTCCATGAAACTCCTCCAGTCGCTCCATGTTTTCCTCGAAACCCACGACCCCACCTCACAAAACCGTCACCCTCACCTTCAAATACCTCGCCCCCTCCGCCTGCCATTGACGTCCACCTTTACACGGGAGGAGGCCTAGTCCTCCTCCTCCTCCCTGTGACCGGGGGAGGAGCGAGGATAGATCGATGATGGCTATCCTCCCTGGTGAGACCCTCCGCCGAACAAGGCGGTGTTGGGTGCCTCGCACCCGCTCGAGCTCCGAGGAACGGCTACCCTCGACGTGCGACAACCCCGGGCATCTCCACGACGCCCAACCCAGGCCTCCGCTCTGCCCGACCTCAGGTAAGAACCCTCTCCGACCTCCTCTGTCTTTTCTTCTTATTTTGCATAATTAATTAGGCTCCATGATTCATCTTCACCTGCCATTGACCGCTCCTAGAGCTTCGCCTCACTCCCTTCATTCACGCGCATCTTCTCGATCACCTCTCCCCTTTCTCCACTACCTGGACACCCACGACCCACCTCCTCTCCAGTCGCCATAGATGGAGCTCCGGTTCCTCATCTCTCTTCGCTCGTACGGAACCTCACACCACTCACACGCACGCACACTAACTCCCCTGCATGCATAGAATGGCTGGAAGTAACCTGCAGGTACATTGGCTTCAATGGCCGGAGCGCCGTCAGAGTGAACTTCATCAGCACAGTCTCCGTCATCCGACCCCCGATGGCTTGATCCAGAAGGTCCAGCGTCTTCTTCGAGTTCCCCGCTACGCTGACGATCGTTCACAGAGCTCCGGGGAGGTCCATCGTGTCCGAGAGGGCGCGGCGGAGCTGGAGCTCCTTATCCGGAGCTCGGTTCCCTCCGCCAGCTGAAGACGAAGAAGGAAGAACAACGACCGTCAGATGGTTTTATCCCGGTGACCATCTGACGACCCAGATGAAAAAACGTCACGCTAGTCGACACTTACAACAACCATCTGATCTATTTGATCGGATGGTTCATCTTTTCCCATGTGTCGTGACCTGATCTACACCGAGCCTCAGCGCCAGAGCTCTAGGCTTGGAAGTCCAGACCTCATCTGAGCCCAAGCCTGGAGGCTCGAAGCTTCCGAGCCGACCCGAGCCTGCTTCGAGCCTAAGCCAGCGCCCGAGGTTAGCCGAAGCAGCCCAAGCCTCTGCCGAGCCTGAGCCTTCCTCCGAGCCTGGATGGCGCGTGCATAGCACGTGCCATATGGGTAATTTGCACAGAGGCCCTCTGTCTTCTTCAATTTTGCAACCAGGTCCTGGATCACGTGCAATCCACGTGCGCTGTGGGTATTTTACATTGATACCCTCGCGGGTTTTCATAATTGCAAAAATACCCATGCGCGTGTGGGTCATTTACAAGGAAGGTCCCTATCTTTTTCGTATTTTCATTTTAGTCCCTCCCAGGGACCTGTTTGTAATTTTATTTCATGTTTTCTTTCAGTTATGCCCTTGCTTTTTTTTATGCATATCTTGAGCACCGTAATTCCAATTGACTTGATTTCAGTTTCAATTTAAAGCTTGTTTGATGAGCTTTCTAATGGCATGATCATTTCTTATGATGGACACATTAATTTTGATGCATTATTTTGATAGCCATGTGTCTCTTATTACTTAACCTATACCTTGTTCAAATCAAGTTTGTCATCTAAATTAAATCAGAAATTGACTCATGTTAAATTTGCTCATCACTCTAAACTAGGGCATATTATTTGTGTTGTATTTCATCGCATTTATTTGCATTATTAAAATAAAAAATGGATGTTGTTTTAAAGCATTGTCTTGTCTTTAACATTTTTTTGACCTATTGTTTCTTAACTCAACACTTAGTTAAATAGATAAAAATCTGGATAATCACAAGAGAGGCTCGTGTCCCTAAGTTCAACCTTGGTTTCTTGCCAAGTAAAATAAAAACACGACCATCTTATTTTAAGGACAAATCAATTAGATGGTCTTTGATGAACCTATTCGGCCCGAATGCGATGACATCATTAAGTGTTAATTACACACTATTAGAGGGCCGATTTCGCGGATCATCAACGGGCGGACAGGAGATGCGCCGCCCCAAGCGGCATCGATGGAGTGGAGACAGCATTGGGATAGCGGTCTGCACTGCTAGGAAGTCGGCCAGAGGTCGATGGCATGCGACGACGATGAGGAGCGACTGTTCTTGACGTAGGCAGATGGGAGCTCTGGAGTCAGGTGGCACGGTCGGTTGGTTCACACACAAGTGATGGTGGGGGGCGTTGGTGCGGCCGACGATGGAGGTGGCCGCTGCTATGGTTGAAGGTGATGGCTTCAGATCAAGGAAGTCGAGAAGGCATGTGGCTGCTCGCGAGGGTGTGGGGCAGCAGTCCGCAAGATGGCGGAGGGCGGAGCACAGTGGAGTTGGCGACTGCTACTATGGCTTCAATTTTTTTATTTTTTTTATTTTATTGAAATGTACACAGTAAAAAAACTTTTTTTATTTTTATTTATTTTTTAAATCCAAAATAGAGAAATTAAAAACAGAAAAATAAAAAATGTTTATTTTTATTTTTTTCATTATTTTCTAGATGATCCTACAAAACAAATGTTAGAAACAAAACCTAGATTATTATTTTTTTAGTTTTTTTTAGTTATTTATAAACAAATTAGGACGCAAGTATGATGACTCGGTCTCAAATCAAAACGGAATGCGTGAATGGGGATCCGATGAAATGGAAGAATCGAATCCGATTCTCCGCCCATCGTGCGTGCAGATGAATATGCGATTCGTCATCTTTATTCATTTATTTTAGCTTAAAATCCCTTATAAAACACTTGCATATAACACTAACTCCATATTCTTACTAACTTGCATCTGTGTGTAAATATTGTACACTTCTTACTTATTTTAACCTAAAATAAATAAATAAAAAAAGAAAGGAAAAAAGGAAGACTGTATACAGGCTGACCCGAACCTCGAGAGAAGGTCAAGACTTGACCTGATCGACCAGGAATAAAGTAGGGGGATATAAGGGTCCTTAAGCAAAAAATCAAAAAAATGTGCGTGTGTTGTTGTAAATACTCTCACTTATTTTGTGTATATATGTATAAAACTAACACTAATTTATTTGTGCCTTAATTGACCTCAAACCAAATAACGTTCAAAACCAAAGTTGTAAATAAAAATGTGTTCTAATTAATAAAAATAATTGCACACTTAAATCTTGTATTGAATAAAAGTAACCACACTTGGAAAAAAACCACCAAGCACTAATTGAAAGACCAATTCCGACTCCATACGATCTCAAATTGAATCAATCTCACTTCCATTGGATTCGAAATTAAATTATCTTTAAAATGGTTGTATTTTCATAATTTTTGGATTTATGGTTGAAAAGTCGGTTTTCTGGGGTGGTTTGTGCAATTTTCCCATGTATTTTGTGCATATTGTATTTGTATATATTTGTAAATATTTTTACTAATTCATTTAAAAATAAAAAAAATTAAAATAAAAAAACCCGCTTTGCATCACGGGGAGCCCACCCCCCTACGCCCCCCATCAGAAAGATAGGCGGACGAGGTCTCGTAAAGTATAGGTCGGATGTTTCCGTGAGCAGTAAGCAGCGGATCCCCCCTTTTTTGGGGGAAAGCTGGAGGCCCTTTTGGCGTGTGGAGTCTTTCCGTTTGAAGAAAGGAAGGATCCCAAAGAATCGATCCTTCTTTTAGTTGCTGAATCTCTGTAAGCGAAAAAGAGTACTTACTGGAAGAGCACTTTCCAGAAAGAAAAGAAGGGATCCCAGAGCCAGAGATAGGGGCGTCAGTGGCTAAGTGGGTTTATTTGATTAATTGCACACCATATTTGACTAGCTTGATTTTCACCCTCACCTATGTCCTTTTCTGATCCCCGAAGACTGAATTTTGACTTAAAGCTATTATGGATGAAACAATCCTATGAACTCGTAAAACAAAAGGCTAATTTCCTCATTTACCCTTGTATATAATGTCATATATGTATATAGTATATGTATATAGTTGATATTTTTAATTAACCGCCATAAAAAATAAAAAAATAACATTTTTTTAATTCAAATAAATAAAGTGATGAAAATTCAAAAAAATTAGATAATTTTGTAAATAGTTTTATCTCTTTTTACTTTATCTCATTTCATCTCTCTTATCTCTTCCACTAAAAAAATCAAAAAATCATTTCAATTTTCATCTCTTCCATCTCTTTGTCCAAAAAATTCAAAAATTAAAATTTCATTCTATCTTTTCAATTTATATGACTCCTTCTCCCTCATTCCAACTTGATCAATCTTTAGAGAGAGGAGCCCGATCTCCGAGAGAAAATTTCATCGAGAAAGTTGCCTAGTCTCCAAGCCGTCCGGTGACATCGAGTCAGCCTTGTCGTGGCGATCACGGTCCATTTCCGCTCCTAAGGTGAGATCCATCATTTTTCTCATTATTTTTATCATAGGTTAATCGTAGCTTATTTCATCACATTTTAATTCCATCGTTATTTTATTTTTCTAGATCTTTAAAAAAATCCATCTCGATTTTATCCTTCTCCGATTCCAAATTTTCATCTCACTTTCTCGATCACCACACATTCTATTCTATCTTCCATGATCTCTCAACTCCAGCCGCGTAAAGTGGCTGGAGATCGAATTCAAATCTTTCATTTTCGTCGGATCCTCGCTCATTTTCTGATTTGTAAATAAATAAAAAATAATAAAAAAAACCATGTGTTTTTTCATATCTCACATTTGTTTTGCCGGATAATTAAAAAAATAATAAAAAAATTATTTGTTTCTTTTTTTCTCTAACCTTTGTTTTACAGGAGAATCAAAATAAAAAATATTTTTTTACTATTTACATTTCCTTTTATAAAAAACAAAAAAATCATTATTTCATTTTTTCCCTTCATCTGATTACAGTAAAACAAAAAAAATAAAAAAAGAACGACTGCCCCCAGGAGCCGCCGCCCCTCCTCCTTGGCCACAGCTCCAGCCTGCGCGGGCACTGTGCCTCCTCCAGCACCGCGCCCAACCCCCGCGCGGCTCGCCCTTCGCCGCCGACACCTCCGAGCGCTGTCCGTCTTCAAGCTGCGGGTGACCCTCCTCCATGCGTGCGCCCGTGCCTCCCTCCTTCCCCCACAGGCAGCGACTCCTCCCCCATCTCTACCCCACTGGCGCCACGCCTGCACCGCCTCCTCACTGACTTGCCGCCTGCATTCCCCTCCTCCAGGCGCTGCTCCAAGCCGCCACCAGTGAAGCTTCAGGGGTGTGTGTCGCCCCCCATCTCCCATCACCCCTTCGGCCACGCCTCCAGCAGCCCATCCACGACCGCGTTCACCACCTCCCTCCGTGCGCAGGACCACCGCCGTGCTCACCGCACTCCCCGCGTTCACCACCTCCCTCCGCACGCTGGACCATTGCATTCCATGCGTCTGTCGCTCGTTTGGGAGGAAGAAAAAGGGCGGCTCCCCCCTTGGATCCTCTTGAGAAGAAATGAATAACCCTAAAAGGGGGGGGGATTAATTTGGGAAAATTACAGTTTTCCCCCTTATGTTTTTAAGAAATTACAGAAGGGCCCCCATCAGCTCTATCACGCGCGACGCATGCTGTTTACAAGGTAATTTGCATTTCATGCCTCCTTTTTATTTCTGTTATTTATTCATGCAAAAACAAGAACTATTGGCATTTTAATCCCTGTGATTCCAGACTTTGTCTACTAGATTCTTTATTGAAATAAATGTGATTTGTGGTCTAAAAATCTTGAAAAAAATATACTATGCTCATGTATGATTATCTTCCTAGTATAAAGTTTTCATTGCATTTTGATTTCATTTATTATTATTAAAAAAATAAAAAACATGCCATTTTTCCCTATTTGTAATTAAAAAATTCATAAAAATTCGAAAATAAATCCGAAAATTCCAAAAAAATTAGGGTAGTTGTATTTCATTGTCTTTAAATTTCTATGCAAATTTCACGCATCAATTATTTGTAAAACCCAAAAAATTGAATCTAATAAAAATAAAAAAAATCTACAAAAATCAAAAAATTATGATTTCAGTTTATGATTGTAGATATTACTCTGTAGTTTGACATAAAAATAGTTGTCAGGAGTTTTGGGCACTTAAAGTTTTTTAAGTTGCAAATTACTCCAGGCTGTGCACAATTTCATATTTTCTCACTCTTTGATTTTTTTATAAAATCACAAAAACATCAAAAAAAGTCTAAAAAAATTACCAAAAATATTTCAAAACTTTTAAAACTCAAAAATATTTTCTCTGAATTTTTTTGAGCATTTGTGATATAATTAAAAATTATAATAAAATTGATATGCATGTTTCTGATCTTGTAAATATCGCGTTGTGTTATTTTTGAAAACTAAAAAAATTGAAAAAAAATCAAAATCACTAAAAATTAAAAAAATCAGAAAATACAAAAACATAGAAATAAAAAATATTAAAAAATTAAAAAGATAAAAAATCATAAAAATTAAGGATAGTTGACCTTTGAGATTCATGTTTTCTCTTAATTGATTTCTGATTAATCGAATAACCCTCAGGATTTATAGCCTCCCTGAGTTCGACCCTGTCCGCTATACAGGTTAATAAGCAGCAAAAATAAATAAAATTGTTTGTTTGTCATAGGATTTTTGGGGATAGCAACGACAATATTTTTATCAATAACTTCCTTCCTCCAATCCACAAATTTTTGTGCACAACACGTGCCCGGAGTTGAGAGATCGTGGAGGATAGAACGTGAACGTGGAGAGATCGAGAAAATGAAATGAAAACTCGAGATCGATGGCGAATCAAAACGTGATGGATTTTAATATAAAAAAACGACGAAAGAAAGATGCGAAAAATTAAAATAAGTTAACCTAAGTTAAAAATAAGAAAAGAAATGATGGATCTCACCTTAGGAGTGGAAAAGACCTTGATCACCTCGACGAAGGCCGACTCGCTGTCACCGGATGGCTTAGAGGCTAGGCACCCTTCTACGACAAGAAAACTCTCAGAGATCGGGCTCCTCTCATTAAAGATTGATTAAGTTGGAATGAGGGAGAATGAGCCATATAAATAGAAAAGATAACGGAGTTTGATTTTTTTTTAATTTTTGGATGAGTATAAGAGATAAAAGAAAAGAAAGTTTGAAATGAGATAAAGTAGAAAGATAAATATAACAAAAATTAACTAATTTTTTGTTTTTTCGTCACTTTATTTATTGGAAAATTAAATGTTAATTTTTTTATTTTTTGTGGTAGTTAGTCAAGAAAATTAACTATATACATATGCTATATACATATATGCCATAATATACATGGGTAAATAAGCAAATTAGTTTTTTTGTTTTAATTTTTTTTATTTTTTATTTTTATTTTAAATAATTAGTAAAAATATTTACAAATATTTACAAATACAATATGTCCTAATATATGGGAAAATTGCATAAACCACCCTATAAAATCAACTTTTCACCCGTAACTCCAAAAATTATGAAATCATAACCATTTTAAGGATAATTTTATTTAGAATACAATGGAAGTGAGCTTGGTTCAATTTGAGTTCATATGGAGCCAGAATTTGTCTTTCAATTATTGCTTAGTAGCTTTTTCCAAGTGTGGTTGCTTTTATTATGTACAAAATTTGATTGTGCAATTATTTTTATTAATTAGGAAACAATTTTATTTACAACTTTCATTTTGAAAATTATTTTGTTTGAGGTCAATTTATGTACAAATAAAATAGTGAAGTATACAAATATACACAACACACATTTTTTTGGATTTTCTGAATAAAGACCCTATCTCCCCCTACTTTATTCTTGGTCGATTAGGTCAAGTCTTGACCTTCTCTCGAGGTTCGGGTCAGCCTGTATCTATTACATATATACAATCTTCCTTTTTTTTCTTTATTTTTCCTTTCTTTCTTTCTTTATTTATTTTAGGTTAAAGTGGTAAGAAGTATACAATATTTACACAGATGCAAGTTAGTAAGAATATGGAGTTAGTGTTATATACAAGTGTTTTATAAGAGATTTTAAGCTAAAATAAATGAATAAAGATGACGAATCACGGATTCATTACTGACCAACACCAAGCAGCCTCCGCTTGTTTGGGCAAGTAAATTGGGGTGAACCAGCGGTGCGATGGGACAAGTTGCTTAGTAACGCTCTGGGGCAAAGTGACAAGCCTTGTCAGCCTCCGTCTACTTCGGTAGGTAGATAGGGGTGGGTCCCTGAACTTCATTGGTATTAATCGAGTAAGCTGGTGATAGGAGCTAAGAGAGGAAGGGCATTGGTATCTTAGGCGATAGGTTAAACATGGGAGACACAACCGGCATTGAGTCGACTCCCCTATAGGCCATCACGTAATCCTTGCTAATTTTGCTTGAAAATCACACTTAAAACCAACCAGATTAATCAGACCCAGCTCCGGGGTCTTCACTGAGTTGAGTTGGTGAAATTGGGGTTTGCAATTGTGTATTGAATTGTGTGACAGTGCACTTGCACACAAAGATCGTGGTTTCACGAATCAAGATTCTCCATTCCATTCGAAGATGACAGAATATTGGCATTCATACCTAGACTCCATGGGTCACGCTCATGTGGTAATTTCCCAATCTTCGCATCCATATTCTTTTCAGAGGAACCCTCTCTCTGGGGTAGTTT
Source organism: Ottelia alismoides (assembly GCA_037367405.1). Taxonomy (NCBI): domain Eukaryota; kingdom Viridiplantae; phylum Streptophyta; class Magnoliopsida; order Alismatales; family Hydrocharitaceae; genus Ottelia; species Ottelia alismoides. The sequence goes on from JAZKJV010010115.1 coordinate 426,485, forward strand.
CTCCCCAGCCACCATTCTCTTCACCCACCCACCCAACCTTGGTTGAAAATTTGAGATATGAGCCGCTCATAAAACTGAATTTTTTTTATGAAGACACAATGGAGCGAGCGTACTCGAGGATAAATATTGCCGTAACCGACTTTGATAGAGGAACACGATTCCCGATTACGTATGAAAATTCACTGTTTGAACCATCCTCTACTCGAGATGATCCACAACCCGAGTATGACCACTTTTTCTTTGACCACAAAGATGGCACCCAAAGTCAAGGAATTGGACTCATGTTCAAACCCTAATTACAAATGCTGACTATATCTTGGGTCAAGAGAAAATGCCAACGCCGCGGCATACCGAGCATAATCACTCAAGTTCAAGTCATTAGACGATAGTGGATGACATAGCTCGGATCAATAAGAAGACCGAGGTTTTGACCGAACAATTTGATAATGTCATCCACATAGTCAAAGATATGATCATCAACCAAGTGGAATCAAGACGATCACAGAGAGAACCTGAAACTCATCATGTGCCTGATACCCACACACAAACACTACATATCACTGAACCTCCTACTGACTTTAGTGAAAATTTCAAAAAAAAGATAAAATTTAGAAAATTCAAAAAAAGTGGACAACATCAATACAAAATCATTTCGTAAAAGTTTGATCTTACAACTTCCATTAATCAATGCCATAGAGTATGTTCCCGATCTTCGAAGATTTGTGAAGAGTCGATTATCACCTAAGAAGATGGGAAAGAAAAGATCTAGAACAGAATATCATTTAATAACTATGGCTAGTTCAATTGTGCTGACCCCGACAAACAAGGTCCGAAAAGTTAAGCTGTTGACCAAGGAGAACTATGAAATTGAGAATACAGAATTTAATAATGTTCGGATTGATGATGATTCTACAGTCAATATCCTCCCGAAGTCCGTGTTCGACATACTCGAACTCAAATCACTCAAAAAGACCCGAGTGATCATTCAATTCCCTGATCTATCCACAAAGAGATCGAGAGGAATCTTTTCCGTCGACATCAATTTCCAAGATGTCACACATAGAGTGGACTTCATTGTCCTGGACATTGAACACCGTGGAGATATATATGAGTCTTCCATTATTTTGGGAAATCCGTTTCTAGCTTCCGCTAGAGCGACTATCAATTGCAAGACAAGATATCATTTTCCCGAACACAAACCAAGTCGATCAAATTCTCAAGGACACACCAAACCCTGAGACAACCATACCAAAAACTGTCAGTCATGACATAAAAGAATCTTCATATGTTCAGACCTCTCCAATTATCAAAGACACAAACGAAGGAGAGACATCTTATGATACGACTGATGAGACTACATAGGTGAGGGATATCAAACGAGACACACCCAAACCGACCACACTAACCACTCGCAGACTCGAGCCGGAGGTGTCCCTGCCCCCGGTCACTGATTTGGTTGATTTAGGGTAATTAGTTTGCTAAACGATTTTCCCAGGTGAATTGGAATTGGACTTCCTGTCTATCTGGCTCTTGATTGTCAGTTGGTAAACCGTTGCATAACTAACGTGATAGTCTTGTATGCAAGTCAGGACTCTAATAACTCTTCTTCCTTTCTGTCGTAACTAATGGATAAAACTTGTTGTTCAACCATACATGTCCGTGGGTATGCTAACCCGCATCGGCTACTCACCCCTGTCTAATAGGGCACTACGGCATTGCTGGGACGCAAGGGCTCACAAAAAAGAAGTAGGCTCTCTCCTAATTCTCAGAGGCTTTTTCAATATATATACCAATTAAAAACTTTTCTTTTCTTTAGAAAAGAAAATTATGACAAATTCTTAACCATGGAATATGATACTTATATAGTGTGATATATGGAATATATGACAAAGGTGGAGTGTTGGAGTATTTCTATCGATCACCAATTGTCATATAGACCCGAGTCAGACATCAAATTGCTCTGATTGGAATTATATGGAGGATGCCTTATATATATCAATCAAAAAGATGTACAATTAAACCTATTTCTCGATTCAATAGAAGTCCAAGAAGTTAATATAGTACCCCCCCAAAATAACGATAGATATGTAAAAAGCAGGTCTGATTAAGCCTATTCCTAATCCGAAATAGAATGTCATGACCGACGTAGGGATCCATATGTAAACATAGTATCTATTTACATACGCTTGAATGACTCCTTCTCATAATGAGAATGTACATAACCTTATTCCGGTCTTGTCCGGTATGGAATGAACTTATAATATGATGATCGAATCGATTCCATGATTATAAGTTCATAACCCTAGCCCATTCCCATTTTGGGTGGAACAGATATACTAATTCTTTTATTCCAGTTAGTAAGAGGGATCTTGAACTAAGAAATAGACCCTAGAAGCTAAAAAAGGTATCCTGAGCAATTGTAAGAATTGGGTTCATTGATATTCCTGGTATAGTAGATGCTATTACACATACAATCATAGTCAATTTGATGGAATTGTTTGATCTTAAAGTGTATCTTCTATAATTTGATTGGTACGATCCATGGTTTAATCTTATATGCATTATATATATCATAAAGTATTTCAAATTCTGGGAAGAACACAGGTTTTTGATTTGATATGTAGCGATATAACTTTTCTTGATTCATTCCCATCCAATAAAAAAAGTTTCTTTTTTATTCAATTTGGATGTTTTGATTTCTTGATGAATCGTGAGAGATAAAATATTCTTATTATAAAATTTTTGATAACTATTAATTCTAGTTTTAGTATTTTTAATAATCTTGGTACCAATATGCATATTGACCTAGGTATCAATATTCATATTTTGTCAAATAAAAAAATGGAAAATTTTACAATTGAAATATTTTTTCTCCAGATTTTTTCCTGTAATATTCTTCTCCTAGATAATCACTAAGATCTATTACCATTAGTATATAAAGTGATTGAGGTTTTTGTGTATTTAAATTTTATAAATATAAAATTTGGAAGAGCGAAAAGCAGGGCGTTGTCACCAAATCCAGTGCAAAGGCAGAATACTGGACTATGTTTGCAGCTACTAGGGAAGTTGTTTGGTTACGCAGGCGACTTCGCCATTTTCTCGTTCAAATAGTTTCATCTCTATATATTTCTTAATATAGTAAAAGAAGTCAGGACGGGGACGCAACCTCAATATTATTCATTTTCCAGCTGCTATTAATAATAAGAAAATTCACCCTTAGTATCAGATTCAAGAAAGACTTCCAGTCCGTTTTCACTTATAAGACCAATCGGTGGCATAAGGATGCATACCATTCGGTCTTTTGGGAGCCGACTTCGTTGAAATTCACTCACATCGGCTAGCCTTATCAAAATACCAGACTAGGGGTCTGATTGTTTATCAGGTCATGTCGTTCGTAAGTAGGGCAAGTTGACCATTTCAATAGCTGATAGGATCGTTCCTGCATAACAGAAATACCATCCTATATGGGTGAACCTGCTGAATGGCCATCCTATGTTCACCATAACCGGACAAGGCTATATCGAATCTCCTGTGCTGACCTTACAAGAATATTACTATTTATACGGAGACTCATCCGCTAAGGAACTCATGTGCAACACTTCACAAAGAATACCTCTTGAACCAACTAAAAATGTCACCTCCAATATTTCAGACAAAGCATCTCCTGAAGATTACCCATCAAGTTCGGAGGATAAGAGCAGTATGAGAGAGCTCAATTCGGAGAATCCACAGACTGATCAGAATAAGAAGTCATATGTCGACCCACATTGGACTTTCCCTGCCTTCCCCTATTATTCATCTAAAGCCGATGATGAATCCATGATTCATTAACTTTTCTATCGCATTTTGTCTTAAAACCCTTAACAAATGCATGTAAATATTCATTAATTCCCATCTTTTTAACAAAACCTCATTCATTAATAAATATTCACTTTTAAGCATCAAAATCATGTAAATAAATAAAGAACAAAGAAAAAGAAAAGAAGGCAGATTGGATATATGTATACATGTACAATATGACTTATAAATATAAATATAACTGCAAGGTATATTTATAACCTAACCCCCGAGACCAAGTCAGCATGGATTGGTCGACAAACCAATAAGTAGGGGGAGATAAGGAAAGAAAACCATAAAAATAAATTAACACACACTTCATATCAAATAAATATAAAACTTCAATGATTTTTAATTAATTAATATGTATATATTTTTCACCAAACTCTTTTCCTAATTATTTCTAAAAATGTATATAAAAATATAAAAATAAGTTAAAAATATTATCCTTTATAAATACCCAGAAATCCTACTTGTAAATTGTCAAAATCTCAACTTCCGAACATCATAACTTCTTCATACGAACTCCAATTTCACTCTACTCACCTTTAAAGTTCATAAAATAATATTCTCTAATTAATAAAGGTGGTTTCATCGAATTCGGAGTCCGTTTGCAAAAAGTCGGTTTTGGGACCAAATGACAACGGCGTTTCTGGGCTATTTATTTTATGTAGAACATAATATTTATAGTTTTATTAATTTCTAATTATTTTAATGATCTTGTAATTTAACCTTGATTTATTTCATATTTTTTGGAGTTTATTTATTATTTTAATAAAATCAAAAACCCTAAATTATAGGTAAAAATGAACTGGATAACTTATACATATATTTATTAATATATGTAAATTAATTTATTAAAATCTCTAAAAATTCACACAACCCTTATTTATTATTTTGATAATTAACAAAATATATAAAATTAATTTTTATTTATTTATTTATTAAATTAAAAATCCAAAACCTATTTATCTATACATATTTATTAATATAATATTTATATTTCGAATAATATTTATTATTTATAAAAAGTAATTATTCCATAAATTAGATAATTAAATTATTTACATTTCTTGTTTTTATACCTGTTTAAAATAACACTATTTACTATTTAATATTGAATTACTAAGCAATTTTCACATCTGGCCAACCAGGTACTGACACGTATCAGCACCTGGTCCATCTTCTTCAAGAAGGCTGTTAGCCTTTCTGTTCTGACCAGCTTTCTTCAACTATTTATCCCGCGTACCTTATAACTCTTCCAGGTGATCTAAACCCTTGGCTACATTCCCCTAACAACCAAGATCGTCGCCCACCATTAGATCTAGCATGGAGCTCACGAAAACTTCTTATATACGCCTCCAAAGTGGGCAGTTCGCAACTAACTTTTCCCATAACTACTTTCATCCCAGAACCGGTGGCCGAGTCCCATCTCCTCCACTTCGCTCTGCCTCACTCCGGTGGTGACAGCTCCCGAAGGCTACCCAGCGTGGAAGAGGGATCATCAGAGGAGAAGTTCCAAGGCTTTGCTGCCTTGCATCGCCACCATCGCGCCGCGTAGAGATCCGAGAAGACCGCTCGTTGAGCTATCATAAGAGGGTCATACACCCTCTATCCCAGGTCAATTCATTCGCTTTTCACCGAATTTTATCTTGATCATCGTGCCACGACTAGCATGGTTAAGCCCATTGTTAGGGTCACTAATCATTCATCTTAGACGCCAGATCAAATCGCATCTCCCATTCGTTTCAAAATCGAATCAAGTTTCATTCTCAATTCATTGCTATCATTCACGCATATTTCATACATACTGGAAACACATCTTTGATCTTGCAAAACATAATTTGTTGACCGATTTCATCGCAAATCGAGCACGTATTTTGTATCTTTGCAGATCCAGCTACCTTTTGGAGCAAATTTCAAGCATCTGGAGATTTTACTCATCATGAAAAGCTCATTCCAAGTTGGCGCAACAACCTGAGCACCAGCGGCAAAAGCAGTACACGTTAATTTTCACCGGTCGATTCCATCCTTTCTCCGCCATCTCCGACCGTATTCCACCGCAGGCGAGCTCGAGGGGTAGAGGAGCTACCCCTCTGGCCCCATCGGAGATCCCAAATCAACGCCAGTCAACAGCAAAAAGTCGGAGAAGAAGCCTCTTTGTCAGCAGTGCCAAAAGCTTCAAGAACAAGAAGAACATCCAGAAGCTACAGTAGGACGACACGTGTCCTCGAGAGGACGGCCCAGATCACACCTGAAGATCTAATCTCTGCCGTTCTAAGTGAATCGGTGGGGATTTTGCAACATAAGCCCCACCGATTTTCAGAATTTCCAGACCGCAACCAAGGTTTCCAGTGATTGCTTTTAGGTCCCTCCGCAGGGACCTAATTGCAATAAATCTTATTTTCTTTTCAAAAACAATCCCTGTCTAAGGACCAGTTTGCAGAATTTTTGTTTCTTTTTCTTGTGCTTATACCCTTGTATTGTAAAGCGACTTTGGACGTGTTTTTGACACTAATTTCCGTAGATTTTCTTAGGGTAGTTACACAACTACCTCCGGGAGGTTTTCAGTAATTTTCGTGTATTTTTGTTGCTTTTTCATCATGATTCTATTTATCGAAGTTTGAACTCCGTTTTGATTTGTTTTCATTTGTTCTTTGAGCCCGTTGCTCGACCGTTTCACCTACTATATAAAATCATCTATATTTCTTCTATATTTCACCTATTATATAGTAAATAAATTGTGTGAAAAATACCACTTTGAAAAATAAATAAAAATTTGAAAAGTATAAAATCAAATAAAAATTAAAAATAAAAAATCCCATAAAAATGTAGCTTTTTCCTTGATCGCTTTAAGAAGAGATAAAAAATAATCACAAAAATATTTTCTCTTAAAAAATTCAAAATACCCTATTCTGCCTCCTTGTGTTCGACCCAGGAACACTTCCCTAGTTAAATAATTAGTGTAAGGTTTTTCTTAATAAAACCGATCTTTGTTTGATCGACTAGGATCCTTTTGCGGTTTTCTACACCGATGACCTTCACTTTTAAAAGCCGCAAACCAATTTTTAGCTCGCATCAAAATGGCGCCGTTGCCGGGGAGGCGTTAGAGTATTTTGATTTTTCTCTCTTCTTTTGTTGTGTTTTTCGTAGCTTTTCTTCGGTTTTTCTTACGACTTTTCTCGAGTCGTTTCTCGATCTTCTTTAGATCGCTAATTAATTTTTGTAGGGCCTGCAGGATCAGTCGGTTTCTTAGGGAGCCGAGTCAGTTGAAAGAGCAGAGGCCGACTCTTTCTCTACGAGTCGGCTGCAGAGGGCAGAAATTAAGTAGTGCAATATTGTAAAAGAGAGAGAAAGCAAGAGATAAGTTGTATTGAACTCTAGTAGAAGGGGTCGACTAAGTCCCGACTTGTATCCCCCCCCATTTTTTCCAGAGTCTGATTCACTGAGTACCGTGTATTCAGGGGATCAGGGCACCCACCGCGGTTTGCTCGCCTCGACGGTTTTTGCGCGGATTTTCTGATAGATGCTTGCTTAGGTTTTTTATTCTATCTGATTGTGCTTACGTAGCTAGTTTTAGGACTTGCAACCTTGGTGCATGATTTTAGGATTCTTATAAAAAGTATACGTTTGCTTGAAAAAACTCAAAAAAATTATAAAACCACAAAATAAAATCGGGACTGCTAAAGATATCTGACCTAAAAACCGTAAAGATTCATCTGATTCGGGAGAGTAATCCCCACACATCTTCTCAGAGTGCGCGAGCGAGAGACGACCCATAAGGCTAGAGCCAAAACCCCATATTTCTTGCGAAATACTACTTAGTCTATGCACCTAATCACTATTCCTCAGTGGGTACGCTCGGGTAGCCGAAAACTGTCCCTTTACTTAGCAGAGTAGGAGGTTTAGAGGACACTGTGCAAGGCTCCGTCCTCAAGTAACGGGTAGCCAGAAACGGTCCGTACTTACTCCCATACTGACTGAGTGCAAGTGATTTTCTGTAAAGACTTGAGCCAGTATTTTGGAGAAACTATCGGGCACCTATCAGCTCGCATCATCTCGCGATAACCGATTAGACTTGTTTGCTAATTACAACCCTAAAACCGACAAGATAAAAGACCAAACTCTTACGGTCTTCACTGGGTTGTGTTGGTGAAAGCGGGGTTTGCTTTGTGTTTTCTTGCGGGACATGAGTTACCGCGGCTTTACGCATTTCCCCCTCTCCTTTGAATCGTAAATCATGCTCTCCCGATCATTATCTTGATATCGAAGATGATGTCTCAACGGCTTTTCTGCTCAGACTCCGTGAGCTTTCGACCGTCCACCGTCGTTCGTACATCTTCACAAGCTTGGGATGACCTTCTTCCCGAGCTGGTCCCATCTGATCTTGAGGAGAGTCAGACCCAGGCTCCCTCGCCTCTTGGCCAGACTATTGAGGCAGACCCTTGCCTCAATAAATCATCATCTCTAGCCGAATTTTCGCTGAGTTCTTACGATAGCTTTTCTTTTCCAGACAATTTGAAGCAGATGGCTCCCGGCAAAGGACCAGCATATGAGAGGCCACCAGCTGAGGAACATCACGAAGGAAGACCAGACTCCGCAGATATTACGACCGAGATTCTCGACATGCTCCAACAGATGAACATACAGATTCAAGAACAATTCAGAACTCAGAATGAGTTGTGGGCTGAGATAGCCGCACTGCGAGCAGGGGTCGGGAACCAGTTACCACCTGCAGTGGTTCCCGCTACTTTACGAGAAGAGTATGACCCGAGCGCGAGAACGCTTCATCATCGGATTCGGCTACCGCCGAATCAAGGGTCATACGAGTTGAGACCGTCCTTCATATCACTGCTTTCCAAGTTCTACGGGAATGCCACAGAGGAGCCGTTTACTTTTCTACAACAATTCGAGATGATTTGCAATATGGATAGCTATCCAGGAGTTACGCAGGAGGCTGTCCACCTCAAGGCCTTTCCCTTTGTCTTAGCTGATAAGGAACTTTACAGGCTGAGTCACATGGGAAGGGAAATTTCTACATGGGACGATCTGAAGTCCACATTCCTGCGTAAATATTTTCCTCTGGGGAGGACGAACATGATGAGGAGTCAGATCTCCAATTTCACACAGCTTCCGCATGAATCTTTCCATGAGGCATGGGATAGATTCAAAGACCTTACGGAGAGATGCCCGCATCATGAGATACCAATGAAGGTGCTAGTTCAAAATTATTTTAGTGGACTCTAGCCGGACATCCAGGGGCTAGTGAGTGCCGCATGTAGCAGCAACTATTTGAACAAGGATGCCGAGTCAGTTTGGGCCATCTTCGAAGGGATGGCTGAGAACTCGAGAGTCATTGATTCTACTCGAGCATTTCAGAAAGCCCCGCAGCTAACACATCACCGAGAGCATCATAAGGTGGCTAACATCTCAGAATCTAAATCAAACATCAACATGGGATTCATTAACGAGAAGTTAACGTTGGTGCATGTGATTCAGAAATAAGTCCAGGACTTACATCCGCTACGAGTGTTGGATAAACTCTCATCTCTAACTCAGCAGCTGAGTGATCTTTCGAAGAAGGTTTTGGAGATTCAGCTTCAGTACCAGCAGAGCCAATCTTCTTCGACCGCACAGCCTATACGGAGGATCTTACCCGCTCCACCCACTCGTCAGATTCACTACGTACAGAGCGAGCCAGAGACTCCGCAGATTGATTGGCATGAGGATCAGTCTCATGCCAATCCCGGCCAGATCACCAGCGCTACAGATATGGAGGTTGAGCCGCAAGCAACTCTCAAGATTAACGGGATTTGGTATACTCCGATTCAGCAATCGAGTATACCGCATCATCAGCAGCAGCCGTACAACCAACAACAACATGGACGTCCACATTTTCAGCACCGCCAGAATTTCACGCAGCAGCAGTCTCACCAGAATGTTTATCAGGGACCACAATCATACCAGTATCCTGCTCACTATTCACATACATATCCTTATCAGCAGCCGCAGCAATCTTCCTCCACACCGTAGAGATTCTCCCAGCCTTCCACCTCTCGGCAATACACGCCAAGGCAGGAGAGAGGAACAAGCCAGGGCCTCCCCACCAAACCTGAGATGTCTTCACAGGCCCAGGTACTAAATCAGATCATGGATATGCTGAGTACGCTCCAGATTGCGCGTAAGACCGAGATGGAGCAGGTTAACCGTCGTCTGGACGAGTTAACCACACCGAAGACCACTCTTACAGCCCAGCCTCAGATGAACCCGAACAACAAGAGGAGGCATCCAGATCAGGTTGATACTACAGGTAAGATCTCGTTTCCTGAATTTTTATCTAACTTCATTCGTCTCAGGAGCAGTAGATCACCACGAGCACCTGCTGGAGTAGAGGAGAGGGCACTAGAGGAGCAGGAGCAAATCCATGAGCAGCAAGATTCTGATGCTGAGGAGGAGAACCTGCACATATATGAGGACCATCAAGACTATCAAAGAGAAGGGAGCAATGCCGATACAATTGACATGGACACTGGCGAATCAGATGATGACATCATGCCAGACCATGCAGATACTCTCGAGAAAAACATATCTTCCCCTATTTTAGAGAGTTTTGTACATAATTCTGAAACTCTCGATGTACAAGTTGATTCCAATATCAATAAAAATTCTGATTTTCTGATTCTTGACATTGTTCCTTTTCCCGATGCTCTGTTTGGAAAAGGAAAGAAAAATAACAAAAAGAATGTTGTGATTCCAAAGATCGAGCGTTTACTTAAAGATCACATCTTTTTGAAGATCACACTTCACGATACCTTGGATCATTTTCCTACACTCAAGAATCAGTTGAGGAACAAATGCACTACACGTAGGAAAAAGAGATCAAGAGTTGAGAAGCATATATTGACCAAGGCAACTTCGTGTGCCATTCGGAACAAGGTACCTAAGAAGAAGAAAGATTCTGGAGCTCATTATGTCACTTGACAGATTGAAGACACTACATTCCATCGTACTCTCTTAGATAATGGTTCCTCGATCAATTTAATTCCATCCTCTTTGCTTGATACGCTCAAGATAGGTCCTCTCTACAAATCATGAGCGATACTTCAGTTTGCGGATCGATCTGTGAAGAGACCTAGAGGTGTGCTGAGGAACATTATTGTAACCGTTCAGGGCTTGCAGTTTCCAGTGGACTTTACTGTCCTAGACGTGACGTGCCCTACACAGTTACACCTTGCTCCAATCATTCTCGGGAGGCCCTTTTTGCAGAAAGAAAGAGCACTCTTTGATTATGATGCTGGGAGAGTATCATTCCGCACAGACAATGGAGATATACACATTGAGATGGAGAGAGAATGTAGCAGTCCCAGATCAGTATTGTCATTTACTTCAAAGGACACCAGTCTTGCAGAAGATTGTCAATACATAGATGAGACACAGTTTCCTGATCTTGAGAGCGTTTATTTTGATACCCACGATATCCTACACGAGGATAGGGTAGAGAACCTGGTACCTAGTTCTTCAGATTGTTTACATACAGAGACAGATTTCATATCAGATTCAGATGAGTAGTCACTTGCAGCAAACATCTCAGTGCCACAAATGGAAAGTACACATATTACAACACGAGAGTCAGTTGATTACATTTCACAGATTATACAGTCTATTCAGCGTAGAGAGTTGGATGGTGTGATGCTTACATATATAGACACCTTATGTAGTCTGATTCTAGAGACACATATTTCAAAAAAGAGAGCTATGCCACGTACAGAGTTCACTTACAGAGGAGGCTCTACTTTTTCAGCCAAGAATCAGTACACACATAAAAAGCAGAAGATTCAGTATGACCCTGGTTGAAGTGATCTATTTTGTACAGGAATCATGATCATTCTTTCAATACATCTCATCCTGTACAAATGCTTTTGGGCCATTCGATTTCTAAAGACCCGCAACACTTGTATATTCTTCGTAGACCACAATCATCCCCATTTTGCTCGTCTTCTATGCTTAGGATACCATATCCTAAGTATAGGGGGGGCCGATTGTTCGCTGATTCACGTTTTATATTTTGTTCTAATTCTTTTGTATATCCTTTCTTTTTCACAAATCACTGGTCGCCGATTTTTGGCTACACTCTTTTCTATACTTCGGATGCCTTATCCTAAGTATAGGGGGGACTGAGTGTTTTCGATGATTTTGTTTTCTTTATTCATTTTATTTCTTTGTTGTATATTCTTTTTACTCAGTCACCACGTTTTTGCTCTTCCGTTATACTTACGATGACCTGATCGTAAGTATAGAGGGGGTTGACTGATTTGTATTCTCTATACTTTTTCACCCACTTTTACTTAGCACGAGTTATGTCCTCCTTTTTCTCTTTTGACGCTATGAGCACATAGCACAAGCTAAGTATATGGGGGTGTGTATATATTATATATATGCTTTTGTCCATAACTCATACTTTTATGTATTTTCTACATCTATAAAATCCATAAAAAGTGGGTAAGGGTTAATTTAAAATCCACTTATATATTTATTATTTATAAAATCCTTGAAAATAAGTAAAATATGTCTAAAATTTGTAATTAAAATCTGTAATTAAAATATGAATTTAAAATTTGTACTTAAAATTTGTATAATACTTAAAACATGTGTAAAAATCATTTAATCCTTGTAAAATCCTTTGTAGATAAAATCTGTAAAATACATTAGATATTTAACTCAAATAAAATATATCTTGTAAAATTCATGTACAAAAACTTGTTTATAAAATTCAGAAAATCCATAAAAATTTACAAAATCCTAAAAGTCATAAGAATCACAAAAGCCTTAAAATCCATAAAAATGAGTAAAATTCAGAAAATATACTTCACAAAAACATGGTTGCATTTGCATTCGCATTTTTCAGAATAAGATTGATTTTTGGAACTAAGGATTGAGTCTAGTCTGAAGGATGGAGCTTGATTACAGCCTTTAACTTTCGTTGTAAGGAGCCTAGTTAGGATCTGGAATTTAGACTCTTCACGTCTTGTGACTTAAAATCTTTGGGTTCCATAAGACCATATTCGGGAAATCAAGTCATATGTGCTTAAGTAGACCATTTGGTGTCATCTGTACAACTCTACATCAGTGAACCAATCTTGAACACATGCACTCTGCACTTAGCTCAACTCGCATGGAGTTACGAAGGGCAGTAAATCTTGGTAGTGCGTTTCTATCCTTATCTTTGCGGCATTGATGTCTAAAGACGAGAGAGAATGGGGTTGCGATAGTTGCTTCGGATGAGGGAAGGATCTGCTGACACAATTTTTCTAAGACCTCAAAAAAGGGACGGAATAAAAAGATGCTATATCCGTCGAGGCACAAAAAGACGAATGCAGTGCAAGCAAATTACAAAGCCAAATCAAAGAAGAAGTCACCAAATACAACCACAATGGTCCAAGATTCCACCAAAAATGCCTGCACATCTTAGTGGAGACTTAGCTACACCGGTTGAGCTTCACAAGGAGATGCGTCTACACTAGTCGCACTCCACTTCTTTTCTCATTCTTCTACTTTCTATTTATACTCGATTGTGAACATAGCACGAACTGACCTCAGAAGGGAATACCTCCCTCCCCGAGGAAAGAGTAGCTGGATGAGGAAGCCATAGAAGTGTATAGCCGGGATGGACGGTTTCTTCGTTTCTCTAAGCAGAAAGAGCTAAATCAATTCACACACTGTACAAATTGACTTCAAGGATGATAGAATTTGCGAATGAATAAGTGAGTCTGAACTAGCTGATGAAGTGATCTTGAATAAGGATTTGTGGAACTTGGGGACTGTTGAGGATAAAATCCTAATCCTAGTTAAGGCTCCGATAAAATGCTTGTTTCAGACCCGATCGAGCTATGTCCTTTGTCTGTTCTCATGAATTGGTTTAGGAAAACAAATTCATTCTAACTTTCTTTGTTTTTCACTTACCTTTTCAAATAAGAGTTTGCTAAGGGACTAGCAAAGTTTAAGTATAGGGGGTTGATGAATCCATGATTCATTAACAATTATGTCGTATTTTGTCTAAAAACCCTTAACAAATGCATGTAAATATTCATTAATTCCCATCTTTTAAAAACCTCATTCATGAATAAATATTCACTTTTAAGCATCAAAATCATGTAAATAAATAAAGAACAAAGAAAAAGAAAAGAAGGCAGATTGGATATATATATGTATAATATGACTTATAAATATAAATATAACTGCAAAGTATATTTATAACCTAACCTCTGAGACCAAGTCAGCATGGATTGGTCGACAAACCAATAAGTAGGGGGAGATAAGGAAAGAAAACCATAAAAATAAATTAACACACACTTCATATCAAATAAATACAAAACTTCAATGATTTTTAATTAATTCATATGTACATATTTTTCACCAAACTCTTTTCTTAATTATTTCTAAAAATGTATATAAAAATATAAAAATAAGTAAAAAATATTACCCTGTACATATACCCAGAATTCCTACTTGTAAATTGTCAAAATCTCAACTTCCGAACATCATAACTTCTTCATACGAACTCCAATTTTACTCTACTCACATTTAAAGTTATAAAATAATATTCTCTAATTAATAAAGGTGGTTTCATCAAGTTTGGAGACCGTTTGCAAAAAGTCGGTTTTGGGACCAAATGACAACGGGGTTTCTGGGCTATTTATTTTATGTAGAACACAGTATTTATAGTTTTATTAATCTTTAATTATTTCCATGATCTAAACTATTTATCCTACGCACCTTATAACTCTTCCAGGTGATCTAAACCCTTGGCTACATTCCCCTAACAACCAAGATCATCGCGCACCATTAGATCTAGCGTGGAGCTCACGAAAACTTCTTATATAACCTCCAAAGTGGGCAGTTCGCAACTAACTTTTCCCATAACTACTTTCATCCCAGAACCAGTGGTCGAGTCCCATCTCCTCCACTTCGCTCCGCCTCACTCCGGTGGTGACAGCACCCGAAGGCTACCCAACGTGGAAGAGGGATCATCAGAGGAGAAGTTCCAAGGCTTTGCTACCTTGCATCGCCGCCATCACGCCGCGTAGAGCTCCGAGAAGACCGCTCGTTGAGATATCATAAGAGGGTCATACACCCTCTATTCCAGGTCAATTCATTCACTTTTCACCGAATTTTATCTCGATCATCGTGCCACGACTAGCATGGTTAAGCCCGTTGTTTGGGTCACTAATCATTCATCTTAGACGCCAGATCAAATCGCATCTCCCATTCGTTTCAAAATCGAATCAAATTTCATTCTCAATTCATTGCTATCATTAACGCGTATTTCATACATACTGGAAACACATCTTTGATCTTGCAAAAACATAATTTGTTGGCCGATTTCATCGCAAATCAAGCACGTATTTTGTATCTTTGCAGATCCAGCTATCTTTTGGAACAAATTTCAAGCATCTGGAGATTTTAATCATCATGAAAAGCTCATTCCAAGTTGGAGCAACAGCCTGAGCACCCGTGGCAAAAGCAGTACACGTTAATCTTCACCAGCCGATTCCAGCTTCTCTCCGCCATCTCCAACCGTATTCCACCGCAGGAGAGCTCGAGGCATAGAGGAGCTACCCCTCTGGCCTCGCCGGAGATCCCAGATCGACGCTAGTCACCGACGAAAAGTCAGAGAAGAAGCCCCTTGATCAACAGTGCCAAAAGCTTCAAGAACAAGAAGAACATCCATAAGCTACAGTAGGGTGACACGTGTCCTCAAGAGGATGGCCCAGATCACACCTGAAGATCTAATCTCTGCCGTTCAAAGTGAATCGGTGGGGATTTTGCAATATAAGCCCTATCGGTTTTCAGAATTTCCATACTGCAACCAAGGTTTCCAGTAGCTACTATTAGGTCCCTCCGTAGGGACCTAATTGCAATAAATCTTGTTTTCTTTTCAAAACAGTCCCTGTCTGAGGACCAATTTGCAGAATTTTTGTTTCTTTTTTCTTGGGCTTATACCCTTGTATTGTAAAGAGACTTTGGATGTGTTTTTGACACTAATTTATGTAGATTTTATTGGGGGTAGTTACACAACTACCTCAACGAGGTTTTCAGTAATTTTCATGTATTTTTGTTGCTTTTTCATTGTGTTTCTATTTTTCGAAGTTTGAACTCCGTTTTGATTTGTTTTCGTGTGTTCTTCGAGCCCGCTGCTCGACCGTTTCACCTACTATATAATATCATCTATATTTCTTCTATATTTCACCTATTATATAGTAAATAAATTGTGTGAAAAATACCACTTTGAAAAATAAATAAAAATGGAAAAGTATAAAATCAAATAAAAATTAAAAATAAAAAATCCCATAAAAATTGTAGCTTTTTCCTTGATCGCTTTAAGAAGAGATAAAAAATAATCACATAAATATTTTCTCTTAAAAAATTCAAAATACCCTATTCTACCTCCTTGTATTCGACACAGGAACACTTCCCTGGTTAAATAATTAGTGCAAGATTTTTCTTAATAAAATCGATCTTTGTTTGATCGACTAGGATCCTTTTGCAGTTTTTTACACCGACGACCTTCTCTTTTAAAAAGACGTAAACCGATTCTAAGCCGCATCAACCGACTCCCCTGGTCCCATTCAATATAATGGAACAATACACTATGACCAGACTGACACTTGTCCATCTGAATATTCAGAGAAAGAAAAGATTGACCCGAAAACTGAGCGAGCTCTGAGAAAAAAGCTCAAAAATAATAATAGTTGGAGTGACGTGACCTTTGATTATTATCCCAATGATAGCTCCGACGGTGCTGGGATTCTTTTGATTCATCTTCTTTCGATCAATATTCCCTTCCACCACATTTCATGAAAAATATCGGCCGTAAACAACCTTGATCATCGACCAACCTTTCCCTCGCCCCCATCGATTTCCTTGTATATTTTCTTCCTAGACTTAGGCCAAGGCCTAAATACGAGGGGACCAATGCCATCTGTATTTATTCATCACTCTACGCCCCCTTCGATCTGTGTATCCTCCAGATCTCATCATTCTCACACTCTCTTGTCCTATACTTAGGCTGACCAGAGCCTAAGTATAGGGGGGACCGATGCCTGCCCTGTATATATCCATCCATTTCTCCTCTTGACCTCAACCGCTCCATTTCTTCTTCTTCTTCTTATTCTTCTATACTTATGTTGAGCAGCGCCTAAGTATGGGGGGCGGTTGACTCCTTCTTCTATTTTTATTTTTTCTTTCTCTCTACGCTTAGCATGAGCTATGTCTTCTTGTCGCTTCTTGTGCTCTGAGGACATAACACACGCTAAGTATTGGGGGGCTTGTATATATTACATATATACTTTTCCCATAGCTCATACTTTCACGTTTTTTGTATTATATTAATTATGGGATGGATAATAGTAAAAAACAACAACAAAAAAACAAAGCAAAACCAAAAAAATCAAAAAAAAAAGAAAAAGAAAAACACAAAAAACAATTCTCTTTATTGCATGTCATTCTTGCATTCATATCAAATTTTTTAATCTTGCACCTCATATTGCACCTCATTTTGCATATCTACCATATTCAAAGTGGAAAGTTATTGGGTTCTAAACTGAGTTGTGAGTAGAAGTGGAGAGTGGTCTTGACTTGGCCTTAATCTACCTAATTTCTAGAGAAACTCTAGCGAGAAAGAGGATTTTAGAAGCTTCAGGTCTTTTGACTCAATTCTTCAAGTTCCGCATGAAAATGTATAGCCGTTGACTCTTAGTGTCTAACCTGGTCGCCTGATTCTGGGTATAGCTTTTGAGTAGGGTATAGACCTGTTCTCTCGCACTATACACTTAGCTCAACTTAGACAGGATGTTGGAAGACTGTGTGAGTCTCTTTTCAGGTAGCGTGGACATCTAAAGACCAGAGTATGAGTTGAAATAAAGCTTCGGAAAAGGGAAAGATGGCTGGGCACAATTTTTTCTAAGACCCCAAAACATGTACGGAAAAAAGATTCCATATCCGTAGCGGCACAAAAGATCCGTGCAAAGTTACCAAAAATTCCATACCAAAAAGAAGCCAAATTACCAAATAAATATCTGACCAAAAAGATCCAAGCTTCAAGAAAACCTGCATATCTTAGTGGAGACTTGGCTAAACTGACTGACTTCACAAGGAGAGGTGACTACACTGGTCACCCTCTAGTTCTTTTCTCTTTCTTCTAACTTCTCCTCCTTTCGATTGTGAACATAGTGCGACAGACCTTAGAAGGAAATACCTGACTCCCCGAGGATGAGTTACTAGAAGGATGGTTTGCGTGGTAGTCCAACATTCTTGATAGGGAGAGCTAAAACCTTTTACACACATGAGGCAGTTGTTCAATGTTCATGGGATATACTTTGGGAGAAGGATTGATCTAAGATGACTTCTGAGCCGAATCTGTTACAATGATATGTAGAACTTGAGGGCCGTTGATTTTAAAACCCTAAGTCTCACAGAAGTTCTGCCACACTATTAATCCAAAGGTCGAGTCTAGCTCCATTTTCACCTTTTGTTCATGACTTTGGTATGGAACCCAAAATCATTTCACTTTTGCATTCCATTTTAGTTGCTCGGGGACGAGCAAGGTTTAAGCATAGAGGGTTGATGAATCCACGATTCATCATACTAAAATATGAAAATAGAGCTTCATTCCTGAGTAATTAGCTGCATCTCAAAATTTATTCTGTATTTTTGTCATTCATGCATGTAAAATTAACAGTTGCATTTTAACACTCATAATTGTATTCGTAATCATCTTCACATTTGAATCCAACATCATGCATTTTTAACTAATTCATGATAACTCCAATTGACCTCAAACTACTTCCATTATGTACATATTACTGACAAGATTAAATGAAAAATACAAAAAATTACTAACTCAAACAATTGGCCCGTAAGACAAAACTCCAATTTCATACCAGACAGACTAAAATGCTCATATCTTCCTCATATATTATTCGATTTACGTTTACTCACTTTAAAGTAATACATATTCAAAGACCTTCAAAACATGACCAATTTCATAAAAATCGGAGCTCGTATGTGAAAGTTGGGTTTTGGGCCTCTTTTGCGCGTTTTGTGTTTTACCCATTTTTGACCTATTGTTTTATGTACATAATTAACTCTTTTTCATTATTTCTTTTTCCTCTATATTCTTTGGTGAAAGTTTTAATAAAATCCATAAAAATCCAAATTTAAAGTAAGATTAAAATCAAAGAAACTGAACGAGTCCGAGTGTCCTTTACAAGTCTGTACAAATACCCTCCTTTTTCTTCTTTATTTTATTTCCATATTTTATTATTTTCTAAAAATACAAAAAGTAGATTATTGTGTAAATTGCAAATATTTATCTTTGATTTTATCGTTATTTTTCTCGATTTTTCTCTTCATTAAAAATCACAAAAAAAATTACAAAACCCAAAAATCAAGGTATTTTATGTACATAGAGTACCCCAAAAATATCGTTTTGCATAGATGACCTCCTTTGCTCTTGATCTCTTCATGAAAGTTGTAGATCTCATCAAGACGAGCAATTTTTGTGTTGAGTACTTTTCTATTCGAGGACATTTGTTACTTCTTTTGCATTTATCTTTCTTTTTAATTCCTGGTTTTTTTTCTGGAGCTTCCACGTGGCAGCTCCTGGAGCTGCCATGGTCAGCTATTTTTAAACCCCTTTATTTTTTGTTTTTACAAAAAAATCTCTCACACATGCCCAGCACATGCCAGCGTCCTCCTCCCTCTTCTCAGTCAACTCCGCTCGTATCTCGCGCAACCTCCATGATCTCCGCCAACCTTCTCCTCCCCGCTGGACCCGCGTCCACCTTATCCCGCCACCGGCCTAACGGCCACTCGCGCAACCGCCTGCAGTCGTCGAAGCTTCAAACCCGATCGTTATCTCACACGACATCCACAATCCTCCACCTATTTAAAGTCTAGCCGACGTCCAGAGGACGCATCCATCGATCTGGGGAAGGAGGCCCTGCTCTGCGTAATCCTAGGTGATAGATAGGCCTTGTGCGTTGAGCAAAGTCAACTCCAATTTCCTCTTGGGCAAGATCCAGAGGTTCATCACCCTTCTGTCACTGTTCCTCCAGCGAGGACCAGTCAAGCTTCCTTGAGCTCGTCGCCGACTTGAGTAGAGGCGAAGAACTTAAGAGATCCTCCACGAACTCTCGATACCAGGCGATTTCCAGGTAGTCCCTCTAATCCTTATTCTTTTCTCCCACTCTGCTTTCTCTTCCATTCTTCCTCTTCATTTCTCCAACTCCCCTATTTTTGCCATCATCCTCTGTTCTCTCAATCGCGACCTTCGCGCCTTCACGATTGACCCCAACTTCACCACCTACGACATCCCAACGTCATCACGAACCTGCACCCACCCCCGCCAACACAGCTGACCCCCCTACAGGTCTCTTGCCCGTTCATGCCCTGCTCTGCCATGCAACTTCATCAACCTCCTCCGCCTCCTCTTCACCATCTCCAGAGGTGGGGATGCATACAACCACCGCCGGGGCAAGTAGCCACCGCCGTGCCTACGAGGTCGTCCTCTGCCACCGCCTGGAGTTGACAGCTTCCTCCACCCAACCCTGTTTGCGTAGCCTACACGCGTCTCCACACCCTCAAATGCACCCCTGTGCACGTCCATACACGCAACTGCTTCGTCCTCCACCTGCTGCTCTAGAGTTGCCTCTCCTCCACCGACGGAGTTCCGCGACCCCAGCCAAGGCCACCACGCTCCAACCTTGCTCCATCGGCTGCATGGGTCTCCAGCGCACCGCCTCCCATCAGGATACACGAAGGAGGAAGGTGGGTTACTCCTCTCACGTGCAGAATACACCCCTTCCCTCACGTGATTCTCATGCGCGTGGGGGGGGGGGGTATTTGCGTTTCAGCCCCCGAAGATCCACCAAATTCCAAAAGAGCTCCACCACTCAAGATCACGTGCGGTGCACGTGACACAGGGGAAATTTGTAGAAATACCCCCGGAGGTATAAATAATTTCGTACAAGTCCAGTCTGCATTTCTTTGTCTTATTTATTTCTTGTAATTACAAACAAAACCCCGTCTGTCCTTTATTATTTGAACTACATTATTGCATCATTTTTTATTAAAAATTAACACTCTGTTCTACAACTAATTCTTTTCAATATGGCATGTGTTTTCTATTTTTATTCTCTGTAGTTAATTAATTATTAATATTCTTGTGGGAATTAGCATATTTTGCCCATTCCGAGCTTATAAATCCATATAAAATTAACCATAGCTCCAAAAAATTCCAAAAATTCACGGATCGTAGAATTAATTGCCAGAATTTGCATGCATAGTTTTCTCTAGAAAAACCATTTTGCACATTTCATTGATTAATTTTTAATAGGTATTAAATCAAACATGTTTAACATTCTGGCCAAGTTTGAGGATTTCTGGACTTCATTTGATTGAAATTTAAAATTAAGCCCTTAAACATTGCCCGGATTGCATATCACACATTTATTTCATTTAAAAATACCAAAAAAATTCCTCTTCGAAAACCTAACTTCGAGATTGACTAAAAAACCAACCTAAGCAGACAGTTGCCTCTCTGAGTTCGACCTTGGACTTACCCAAGTAAAAAAATTGACTGCGTACTTTAATTTGACATTAATTAGCGGTTTTTGATCAATCATGAAATTTCCTGACTACAACGAAATCATTAATTCGAAATTATTAAAAGGGTAAATTTACGGTTCTTCACTAGACATTTGAAGCGACAAACCTGGGGTCTAAAGAGCCTCGAGCCCATGCCAAACTCCCTCCGCAAGCATTTCTTCTTCACGTACATGTTAGATAAGTAGGTTGTCTTCTTTCTTCTTCAGACGAAACCACATGTTTCAAATACACTTGAAGCGACGAATGATAAACATGTTAGATAAGTAGCCATGTCTTCGATCGATATCCTTCATCTGACATAGTTCAGATCTTCACCGTGAATCTTTGATTCACGTGGAAGGTTTTGTCCTCTGTGTTCTCAGTCCCTTCAGAACCTAATCATCTTGACTCGTCTTCTTCTCCTTCATGGAGAAGAACCCATAATGGACCTCCACCTTCTACATAACCTATAAGTCCTTCCATTCCATTTCAATTATGAACGCACATTTGGATTGCTTTAGCTTTGTCTTTCCTAACGTTTGCATGTGATGATATACTTCAATGGTCGGAGAAAGAAGGAGGGTTACGATCTAGAGCTCCACCTTCATGATCAGTCCATCGTCAACTATACTCAGGTGCTCGTGTGCCTTGATCAACTTTGTCCCATCTTCACGAGCCTTCCGAGGATCTCCATCGGCTGGTCGACACCTTCCAGGACAACAACGGAGCTTTGAGACTGTCGTTAGAGCCCCACCTCATTGCCGTCGTGCAAGGCATATGAGAAAAATCAATGGCATAAATTTCCCTTAGATCGTGCCCCAATTGGGCACGATCTAACGGTCAAGAGGAGACCACGTCAATGACCTCCTAACCTGCAGCATTGGATACACCCAAACCATCAGCCGAAGCATTGCAACCCGACATGTGGCCTGAGCTATGCAAGTCCACCCGAGCCTAAGACCGCATGCGCCTCATGCATGCGGGCTTGGGTATATTACACATCTACCCAGCTGGTCTTCATTATTGCAAAAATACACCCGCTCGGGGGTATTCCATATTTATGCAATCGATTTTTATTATTTCCGAAATAGTCCCTATAGGGACCTAGTAAGGATCTCTTCATGTTTTATCACAGTTATGCCTTTAGACTCAAACTTAAATAACTTGAGCTTTTTATATTCGATTTATTTTAGTCTCAGATTTGATGATCATTGTCTATTTCATTAGTTAGAGACATTATTGATGCTATTAAATCACATGAAATGAAACTTGACTTTTGATTAAGTGCTCAATTGGACTTAGAATTAAATTACATATTTACTTAAGGTTTAATGGTCATTTTAGGGTGTATTAGTTAGTATATTTGAATGTGTTAGTGTTTTATCATTATGTTCATTATGTTGATTTTCTTACATGCATAAAATCATCATGAGAATGCATTTTGTCTTTGCATTCATTTTGTCATGCATTTGTCTACATGATTTTTTGTTTTGACCTAGATAATTTATCAATCACTTAACCTAGATATTTTGAACACTAAATAAATCGTATTATGCTCATTTCCCTATGTTCGACCTTGGACTTCCCAGATTATAAATTCAAACCGAATCCTCCTCGCGAAGATCATTCATTCGGTTCAGTATGACACGCTAAGTGCCCGTGCTATAACGGATCCAAATTAACTTACATATTTAGCGGATCATCAGATGGCGTCGTTGTCAGGGACACGACTTCATTAATATGATTATCTAGGTTTTATATTTTTAGTTAAGTTGATGCTTATTTCATCTAAATCAATCCCATGATGTGATGTTTTATGCATTATTGTATATATTTTGATAATCTTTGAAATATCTGAACTCTTCTCTTCTATGGTAAGGCCCATTCATTGAGGACGCTTGTGGAGAATGGAGAGGAAGCTCAAGATGGAGTTCCTGCTGAGAAGAGTCCCAGAAGATGCCATCAAGTTTTTTGAAGATTATATTGTTAATATATGTATTGTATATTCTTGTGGACTTGGACTTGATTGTTTTATGTGTTTAGTCTGTTTCACCCATGTTGGGTTGGACTCGACTTGAGTGCTTGATTTAGGATCTAGCCAAATGGCTCATAGAGCTACTTTTGATGTATCATCCTTAGTGCTTGATTCGGAAGTTAGGGCAAACTAACTTCATTTTATGAGATCTACTCATCTCTAAGATTCATGAGGATGCACTAGACTATCAGAGCAGATCTAGGCAAAGTCCTCGGTGACGAAGAAAAATGGTCAGCCGTCTTCCTGTCTGTCGAGTCAGATGATGTCTCTCAGTCAGTCGCGTCTCTGCTCGTTGGATGAGGAGGGTGTCAGTTGAGCTTTCCTACTATACATCTCAGGGGCTAAAAACCGATATTATGATCGAATTGCTTTCCACGAGCTGAAGAGGCTTTTTCGAATTTCCAATCTCTTAGTCCTGAGACGTCGCAAGATCTGCCCGTCGATCATCTTTCAAATGCGAAAGTCGAAATTCATCTATATCCCTTGAAAATCACAATCTATATTCAACTTAGCTCAAATTAAATTGATTTTCTCCTCACTAATAGAATGCATGATCAAGTGCAGATTTTTATCAACTTGCATTGAATTAAGATATAACTTTATATTCAGTTCAGCATGTGCATGAAGAGAGCTGGCATCACTATAAGTTTTTCTTTTGGGCATGTCATCATGTTTTTACGTCTCCATGTTTTTTCCGTTTCATGATTTGTCACTTAGGATAGTATCGAAATAGGATTGGACGATGATTTATGTGTTCCGAGATTTAATACAAGTGATGATCTAATTTTTTAAAATGGGACTGTTAATGTAAGTTGGTTTAATTAAAATGGAGCTAAAATTGAGCTCGTTTTGGGAGAGTAAACCCCTCATTATTTGTAGGATTATTTTTTTAAATGTTGAGAGATGAGGGACACATCCATAGGATAGTGCCCAAATCCTACTTAAACCTACTCTTATGAACTCAAATTTTGTATTATCACCAATAAAATGACAAGATAATTTGACTATATTTATGGTCTTCATTGTGTGTGTTGGTGAAATAATCAGGTTTGTTTGATATTGTTTGACTCTTCAGCCTCTCGAAACCCTAGACTCCATTTTCCATCTCCTGAGATTCATCATCTAGAGATTTATCTAACATTGGTCCCTTCTTCACTTAGCTTCCTTTTCTTTATATTTAGGCTTACTTTTAGTCCAAGTATAGGGGGATCCAATTTCATTCTGATTGTTCCCCTCGGGTCACCTAGTTTTAATTCATATCATTATACTTAAACTATTTCTCAGCTTAAGTATAGGGGGACCCGAGTCCTTGTTTTCATCTAACTGGTTCTTTTTATTCATTTTGCACCTGTGGTTCTATCATCAGTTGTTGTATATTATTTTATACATCAGTTGTTGTATATTGTTTTATATTTAGCATGAGCTATGGCTTCATATCACTTTATGCTATGAGGACATAGTAAAATCTAAGTACATGGGGGTCTACCTTATATATTACATATATACTTTAGCTATAGCTCATATTTTTTTAAAAAAATTTCAAACTCTTGGGGCTATGATTATCATATTACATTTTTGGAACTGATTTGTGTAAAAATGTTTTGAAAATGATTTTTGAAAATTATATATATATTTGACATGGTTTTCAAAAATGTTTTACATGATTTGTGAAGATACGGATTGACATGTTTTAAAAATCATTTGTAAAATATTTTGAAAACATGCATTTACATGACATTGCTTGCAAAAAGTATTCAAAAATCTTTTTTAAAGCTAAGGGTGTAATTGAGTTCATTTAATTGCTTAACTTTCTAATTTAATTCAAAATAAAACAAAATACTTAAATAAAATTCACAAAAAGGTTAACTTATTAATTAGTGTTATTCTCTGACACTTACACTATGCACTCTAGGCTTGAGATGATATTAAACACTTGGTTTAAGGAGTCCATAGACTTATAGTTATCACATCTTAATCATTAAGGTCTTGGACTTAAAAATTCATACTTCCCTAGTTAGAGGATATGCATGCTATATTGCACGTTTAATCTCCTTTGAAAGAATTTGACTATCACTCACATGCACGGCTGTATTCATGATTGAGATGAGTCAGGGTATCACTGATGAGACTGGGATTTGAATCTTGAGTTGGGACTTGATCTGTATGATGCACAAGGATGAGATAAGATTAATGATGGCTTCACGAAACCTGAGTGTCAGCATTTTAGCTAGTATGGGACATGTTCTCATGCTATCTCTTAAATTTGACCTAAAATTCCAGGGTGTGATGACATTAATCTAATAAGTTGATCAATATATGCTAATCCTCGGTAAAAGCAATGGAGCTAGCCAAAAAAGGGAAGTTCCCTCAAATAAAAAATTGAAAAGTGAAAAGAAAATCTCATCCCATTACAAAGTTACATCATATGAGCTATTATATTCATGGCGAGCGCTCTCAACCTTTAAGTATCCACTTGGACCAAATCATTAGTGTTTTATGAGTCGATCTAGTACCTCAAAAAGGGCTCTGCTTTATTAGAGCTACAAGTCTGGGTACAAGTATATTAGATGCTTACAAAAGACGTACCCCGGTGTATTCCCAAGGAAACAAGCACATACGACTCAAATTTCTCCTTGATGGACACATTGATTGGAAAAATAAAAATAAAATTTGCGTTGAGCATTGGCACTTGAGAGAACCCTGTTCCAATGAGAGGAAGTGAAAATAAGTACACAATCCTATATCCTCCATAATCTGGCCTTCCATCTATCCCTTTGAAGTCTGATAAACTAAAGAGACGGTGGATTGAAGCAAGAATATATTTATTCCTGAGTGTTGAGGGTTGGGTCCTTAGGAGAGCTTTTAGGATTGGAATTTTTGGTGATATTGAGAATCTACTCTCATGAGTGCAATCTTCACTAAGTCATACTTCTTATATGTGTATACACCGAGAGTCTGATAATTAGAGGAGTTGAATTTCCTTTGATTAATACATGGATCAATAACCAACAACAAATTTGTTGGCTTTAATTTAAATTAAATATATTGAAATCAATCAACATATTTTAATTCAGATCACACCATCAAAGATGAAATTAATAAGAAGAGAGAGATCCCTCATTCCATACAAGGGGTGGATGACCACCAAGTTGATGAACTCAACTTGGCCGTCCGCCCTTCAAGTATGGTAAGAGGGTCTCATTCCAATATTATTGAGATATTATTCTCCAATAATAATTCTACATATGCAATAACTTTTATTGCATAATTATTCACCAAAATAATTTCAAAGTATTTTGTGATAATTTCAATCATGCCATTGAAAGAATGTGAATCATATTCACATATCCAAAACAAAATATCCAAAACAAAATGTAATTATAATTACAATTACAATTAATTGTCCAATAAAAATCCAATTCGCATTGACTTTTAATTTGTAAATATGATTTAAATTAACTCTCTCTAATATATTATAAATCACATTTATAATATCCATGATTAATGTGGACAATGTTATCCACATTATTCATATCTATGATAATTAAATCATATTTAATTATCTCGGATGTTCATTCTCATATGTCCAAATAATGTGAATCACATTAACATTATTCATAATAACTAAATCACATTTAAGTATCAATTTTATGCAATGCTTAGATACTTTATCAATAATTAAATTATTCTCGAACTCTTTCAATAATAATGCACTTTCTCCGCAGATACTTGGATATAAGGATATGACGATTGTATGTTCCATGTATAGTGACTTGGATATGGAGATCATATCTCAAATCCAGATTGAAGGGGACCTCCTAAAGATGTTTGATTAAATCAAATTGTGAATATGATATTCCTATAGCATCAGAATCGCATTCAGATCAATATCCAACATTTGGACCAAGATTATATCACTAACTATTAAGAGGAGTCACTAAAATCCAAACATGTTTCATCACTCCCTCAGAATGGAAGCATCATGGTTATATAATTGTTTAGGATCACATTACCCTTGAGTATTATCAATACCCGTACATCTTGCATACCGGAAGACCTAGAATAAATCCGAAGATTTACATTAACTTTACATTGTCTTCTTCATGGTTTTATCATTAAGTTTCTCATTTGATCGTTGGGAGTTGGTATCGATTATATACTTTCCAAAAACATATATCATACCTAGGTATTGATCACATACTTTCCAAAAGTATATATTGTACCTATAAATCTAGTCAAGCTCCCTAAGCAAGACGACTGCTTGCGGAGTTTGATCTCAATATCTCATGAGTGAGCCTATGTCTTCCAGTTCAGTAAATGAGCCTGTACGATCCCTTTGAGAGGTCGTATTACTCATATGCCCTTGTATCTGCACCAACTCATTAGTGTATAGACCTTGAATAGGTCATCAACCTATCAGTCTGCCAAATGTACATACTCAGACATATAGTAACACATCTATCTCTGGTCGGAGGATGCGTGCCTATATTGTGATAGTATACAACATAGGTCTTTGGTTATCTCGATCTTGTTAAGTCAACTCTTTGACCTAACTTATCTAACACCTCTGAATCTCTATCTATGTGTAGAGGACCTGCATCAAGAGGTCAATTAGATATCAACCTCTAGAGAAAAAAATTCCATCTCCTTCTCAGGCTGGAGACCTCTCGTAATAACCATTTAACGATGCTTGGTGTGTCCTCAATCTAACTCTTTAGATATCACCCAAGCATCTGTCTCTATGATTCAAAATTTGAATCAATAACTGTATGATCATTAAGATGGTCATGGTACATAACCCTAATTATACTAAAGGACCTATTATGCAAATTAATTATTCTTTATTTTAGATCATGAAATGAACTGCAATAACATTTATTGCATAATGGCTCGTCATGGGCTCGCATGTCCAACAATATGGACCTTGGCTAGGTCACCAACCTTTTGGTCTGTCAATTGTGCATACTCTGGCATATAGATGCATATCTGTCTCAGGTCAAAGGATGTGTGCTAGATCGTGACAGTTATGATTCAGATCTTTTATCTTGACCTTATCAAGTTTTTTGACTTGATTATTCCAACATTTCCTAATCTCCATTCCTATATAGAGGACCTACATCAAGAAGTCTGTTGGAAATTAGTTTTTAGAGAAAGATTATCATCCCTTTCTTATACTAGAGACTTTTATTGAATATTACATGTTTGAAGTCAGTTGTGTCCTCCCAGCTGTACGATATTCAAAATGGCCATGGTACATAACTCTAGTTGTACAAATGGACCTTAACAATAAAGTGCATCCATTCAAGTATTCATTTCAGTTATATGGACACGATAAAAAGAATATCTTTTATTGGATTTAATGGACCACTGAGGGATTATAAGTCCGACAATCTCCCACTGGCCCTCAGAGCCATTCATGTACAAATCTCAACCCCTTATTCAGTACATATTGGTCGAAGATCTTTTGGGTCAACAACTTGGTTAACAGATCAACAATGTTGTCGGAAGAGGCAACCTTGGTGATCGTGATATCACTACTCTTTTGGATCTCCCATATGATGTGATATTTCCTCTTCATGTGCTTGCTTATTTGATATCACTAGGGTTCCTTCGCTTGCACTATGGCACCCGTGTTATCGCAGAGCAATGGGATTGAGGATTCCGATGAGGAAACTACGCCAAGTTCCTGAACGAACTTGCGTAACCACACAACCTCTTTAGCAGCATTCGACAAGTCTATGTATTATACTTCAGTTGTCGAATCAGTCGTGATGTCCTGCTTCTTGCTTCTCCAGCTCACAACACCATCGTTCAACGTGAATAAGGACCCTGAGGTTGACTTCATATCGTCAATATCTGATTGGAAGTCTGAATAGTGTACCCTAAGACTTGGAGATCATTATCTCCATAAGACATCGTACTGAGTTCTTCTTAGGTTTTTGAAGATGCTTTTTACTGCAATGCAACGCTTCTCCCCATAACAGGATTGGTAATGACTTACCACTCCCACTACATGGCAGATATCTGGTCTTGTACAAATCATGGCATATATCTAGCTTCCCACAATCGATGCGTAAGGGCATATGGCCATGGATTTCTTTTCCTCAATAGTTTGAGGATCCATCCCATTAGATAGGTGAATACCATGTCTTAAGGGAAGGAAGCCTTTCTTGGAATTATCCATGCCGAATCTTTCCAAGATCTTCTTGATGTATCCTTGTTGTGATATTCCTAATATCCTCTTTTGTTTGTTTCTGAATAGTTTCAAACCCAAGATATAAGAGGCTTTTCCAAGATCTTTCATCTCAAAGGTATTGGACAACCAGATCTTAACACTAGTCATCATCTCTGTATCATTCCCATTGGTAAGGATGACATCTACATAAAGTATAATGAACACGATGGCTCTCCCACTAAGCTTCTTGTACATACATGGTTCATCCAGATTCTACATGAAATCATTACTCTTTATGGCTTCATCAAATTTGATGTTCCAACTATGAGAAGTATGTTTGAGCCCATAGATGGATTTCTTCAGCTTGCATACTTTCCCTTCCTCAGCTATGAAGCCCTGGATCTGCTCCATATAGATGTAATCTTCGAGGTATCCATTGAGAAAATAGGTATTGATATCCATCTGCCAGATGTCATAGTCTATGTGTGCAACTATAGCCAGCAATGCCCTGATGGATTGGAGCATGGCCATAGAAGAGAATGTCTCATCGTAATCGATGCCTTCTCTTTGTGTGTAACCCTTAGCTACAAGCCATGCTTTGAAGGTCTCTACCTTCCCATCGAGACCCCTTTTTCTTTTGAAGAACCATTTGCACCCAATAGGTTTTACACCTTTAGGCGGATCTTCAAGGTCCATACACCATTCTTGTGCATGGAGTCTATCTAAGACTTAATTGCTTGCATCCAGCTATCCATGTCACGATCACCCAAAGCTTCATCAAATGAATTTGGATCATTATCGAACTCTTCTGATACATGAAATCCGTACAGTTTTGGTTGTCTTACAACTGAACTCCTTCTAAGAGGTATGGTTGTGTCATTTTTAACTATATCTTTAGTTTCTGGTGTAGGAACTTCATCAATCTTGCTAGATTGGCTTAGTTCCTTAACTTTGTTATTTTCTTGACTTTTAGGGAATTCATCTTCCAGAAATTTGGCATCTGTAGAAATAAATATCTTTTGAGTCTCAAGACAATAAAGTTGATATCCAATACTATTCTTTACGTATCCAATGAAGGAGCACTCTCTAGTGTGAGATTCCAGCTTGCTTTCATCCACATTTTTAGCATGAACTAGATAACCTAAAATCCTCAAGTGTCGTACACATGGCTTGATGCCATACCAAATCTCATGAGGAGTTTTAGGTACAAATTTAGATGGAATCTTGTTTAGGACTTAAACTGCAGTCTCTACTGTATGTCCTAAAAAACAGAGAGGTAAGTTTGCTTTACTCATCATTGATCTCACCATGTCCAACATGATTCTGTTGCATCTCTCTGCAACTCCGTTGAATTGAGGAGTATTTGAAGGAGTGAGAATGGAAATAATTCCTCTCTCCTCAAGGTATTCTTTGAATTCATCTAAGAGGTATTCACCACCTCGATTAGATCGAATCCATTTTATCTTCTTTTCTATTTGGTTCTCAACAAAAGCCATGGATTCTTTGTACCTTTAAAAGGTTTCATGTTTGTGATGCAATAAGAAGACAAAACCATACCGCGAATGAACATCAATAATGGTCACATAATATTGATGCCATTTCGAGCTGCGGTACAAAAGGGGCCGCATACCTGGGTATGTATTTGATCTAATATACCTTCGCATCGTTCACCCTTCTTAAAGAAGGGTGCCTTGAAAATTTTCCCATGGATACAATGATCGCAAGTTGGTAAATCACGGACTTCCAAAAAATCAAAAGATTTGTCTTTTACCAGTCTGTTGATCCTATCAATAGACACATGTCCAATTTTTTAATATAGGATCATAGTTAAATGATCTCCAACCTCCCTTGATCGTTTAGAGGTTTTAATATTATTATTAATATTAATGTTATCAGCGGTATTGACATTCATAACACAGTCATTGTGAAACCTCCGAAAACCGAACAAGGACTAAAATGCAAGATCCAGCTGGATCTGGGCTAAATTGCAAATCTGATTTTATTACCATATCCAAAAAATTATTTGAGTAGTCCATTGCGTAGTGCTCGTCGATAGCTTTCCAACGAGTTCAAGAACATAAAAATCCGAGTTTGAGAGTCCGAGTTACGATCATTTTAGCAAGGAGGGGTACAAGCCATATTCGGACCCAAACCCAGATTTGAATCCGGGTCCAAACCAATAAAACCCTTCCCCATCTCATCCAAAATGCCCATTCCCTTGTTCCTTCGACCTCCAGCAGTTCCCTCCTCCATTCCTCCTCCCTCTCCTTCACCAAGGATCACCAGAGCACCTTGGATTGACGACCCGAAGACGCACTTGTGTAGAGAAGGTACGATACTTCCCCTCCCTCCTTGATGTGGAGTCCATGCGATTTTAACCCTGTATGCTTAATCATTTATAGATCTATAAGTGGTTGTACAATGTTCTCCTTCCTCCTTGCTGTTGATTCCATGCATCTTCTTGAATATACATGCTTGAACATCTTTAGAACCCATCTTTCATTGTAGCTGGAGGGACAATTACTACCTTGTTATTTTTCTATGATCTTAAGTCAACTAACTTCTCTTTGTTTATGGTGATTGTGGTCCTAACAAGTAGTTGGAGTGCTATCCACTCTTGTCGGTACCATATTAATTGATTAGCATCCTTTTAAATAGATTTGTATGAATCTTTTAGTGAAATGTAATACAGTAAATCCGTAACTTCCGACATGATGCATGAGTGCTTTGGTTTCCTTACATTATAAATTATTGAAGGAGTTACTAATGTCAGGTGTTAGAACCATATAATTATTATCTAGCTTCACAAATGTGATACTATGTTCATCAAAATCATCCTCCTGGATTGACATCTCTGGCCAATACTTCTCAACTTCAAACTGGGAACAAAGATATGGTCTAATCTAAAATTTTTGATCTGACCTGTTGGTGTTTGTACATGGGTCAATTCTGAACACACCTTCACATTAGATAGTTGTAGCTATACAAGCCTAAGTCTGCCTTTATTCTAGCATCAATCTTGATATGGGAGTTGATATATTGATATAACAATACAAGGGAGTAACGCATGTCCCACTAGTTGTATGGTTTAGTAGGGGTAGTTTTCCTTTATGTTTTGTCTCAGTGCAGCTCATTGCCGTTTATTTGGAGAGATAATCTCCTTGTCAGACTGGAATAAGGGTGCACCTTCCCCATTTACATTTTTTAACCGTGGAGTCGCTTATTCTTTGACCTGCATAATCATTTTTGCTAAATATTGCTTCTTATTCATTGGCTGGAGAAATAAGTGAAGATTTACTCCATCCATGTTCTTATTCTTATCCAAAATATACTTTATTTCTTCTCATAAAAAAAATCTCGTAGTGAATAAGGGACTCTCTTCACCACCACCTACCAACATTACAAGGGTAGATAGGGTTGCCATGCACCTTATAATTGTTTTTATAAAAAAATGGAAAAAAATTCCACTATAGTAGAGGGTTGTTTAGCTTTTATGTTGATGCAGGGTGGTTGTGATTTCAAATGGCGAGCCTCTTGAGGTTCTAACAAAAAATGAAAGCAGTTGTTAGACTAATTAATCTGCATGCAAGCCTTCTGGATCATGTTTTCATTGGTCGTATCATCAGTCCTGTATCACTTAGCGCATCTACAGTAAATTTGGTGTCACAGAGCATACTTTCTATATGGCTAGAGTAGTTTCTCTGTGCTCAATACACATTGGATTCCCATCTCTTAGAGAAAATCATAGAAACATTAGAACTATGATTGCTGATGATGTTGGCAGCTCACATCCTATTAGGGAAAGTGAAATCAACACTTATGAATAAAGGGTTTTAGATTTCTGTGCAAGAAATTCAAAGGGGAAATATCTGTTGTAAGTAATGAACTAAGTGTTCAAAACTTGAATAATCTCCTTGTGATGACATATGATTTAAACGAGTATTTCAAATCTCCTGATAGTTCAGTAGCATTATCTATAATAATCATGAATATCATCTTGTATATCATATTTTTGCGATGATCTGGTAGTTGGAGTTAGGTGCTTCAAGGGATTGGGCATGCACCCTTGGGTCCCAGGTAGAAGCCTAGATGACCGCGACCCCAACTGCTATTGTAGCTGCGATGGTTGGGGGACATGTTGCTTGGCACACCGAGGTGCTAGTCTGACGGTGTTGGCCTCGGCACTTGCGTGATTTAGCCCAGTGCTCGAGCACGGGCCAAGGAGTCATGGTTGGTCGGACAGTGTTTCGCTTGTCACTTAGAGTTAACACTCGTGTACGGGCCAATGTAGGCCACATTGGTTGGTATTCCGAGTGGGAGCGCTAAGAGGGGAGTTCCAGGAAAATATGGTTAATGAAGTTGGGAATGGGACGTGAATCTCCTGTGCATAAGGAGGATTTGGGTTGCTGTGAGGATTCGCAGGTTGAAATCTAAATTGTGAATCGGGAGTATCATTGGGAAGTGGGGCTAAGTGGACGTGTTGGGAACTTAGTTATGATGCACTGTATCCCACCGCATGCCTACAGAGGCACCCCAACCCTAAGGTGTTTTCTTTCACCTTAGAGTCATAGTGTGAGGTTTCATCCTGACCAAGCCACAGACTATCCACAAAGCTGGGTTACTCATATCCATATCCATATGAACAATAATAAAAATGTAATTCATTGCGAGATTGATGACCTAGTTGTTCTTTTGCACACATTTAAATTATATCTTGATTGTTATTATATAGTTGTTTAAATGGTATTGAGCAACTTTGCTCATAACGTACCTACGTGTGGATCTGCAGGTTCACAACAGTGAGCAGCTTTGGAGTCACCACTTTTTGTGCAGCTTCACGACTCCTTCTTGGGGTATAGTTGGTAGACGTTCTTTTGTTTTTCCTTGTAACATTTTGAGAGACATGGCATGTATAATGTATGCGTGGACATCTTTATTATGCATACATGTATACTTTTGTGGTCATGGATGGAAAATGGAAAATGAAAATTTGAAATGTATGAAATGTGAACTGGTTAAATGAGAAGCAAAAGTTTAAATTCCAATGCGTTGTGCCATTTCTCCTGCTTACGTGTTTGTTAGTATTCGAATGTGGAATGTGTGTGCGTGGATTTGGTCTGCTGAGTACCCGGATCCTAGGGACGTCACAGCTTGGTATCAGAGCAGTAGTACTCCATTCCATTCCACATATATCACTCCTCATTGGTGTTCGAATACTGGATATTGTGAAAGTCTTGTGACCCAACACGAGTCCACAGGAGAACAACATGATTGCATCCATGTTCACATGTCTCTCATAATGTCTCTCTTAAGAAAATAAGTATTAATGCCTTGGTTCTTTTTGCATAACCATGCCACCTCACATGGATCCAGATGTGGCACATCAGTTGGTTCTCCTTGTACAGGCGGTACAGGGGATCCAGCAACACTAAGAGGCGATGGAGCAATGGCTCCAATGACAGGATGACCCCTCCTACCATCCCTCTCACGACGGGGAGGAGAGTATCAACTTGTCATTTTCCTTGGAGCCTGAGCAGCCAGAGGATGCGGATGCTTTGCATAAGCATCAGAGCACATACACCGTATACCAGCGGGCAGCGGTACCATAGTTCCTTGGTACCACCACCCCTGACGATGCCAAGCTATGTATGGCACAGGTTGCCAAAGTTTTGAAGATGATACATGCACCCGATGACACATGGGTGTCATTTGTAGAGTACTCACTGGATGGATATGCAGATCGATGGTGGAATGCCACCAAGGAGCACTTGACGGGACCTATCATGTGGGAGACCTTCTTTGATGAGTTCCATGAAGAGTTCTACCAGACCATTGGGTGGAAGATCAGAGGAGGCAGTTTGCTGAGTTGAGACAGGGGTCGATGACAACCCAAGAGTTCCTGATCCGATACACAAAGCTCTCTCGCCATTCCCCCGCCACGACAACCTACCCCCAGGAGAACTTGTAGAAGTTCATCCGGGGAGTGCGCGAGGAGGTACATGAGCGGCTATCTGCCTTGGACCTCACCTCCATTAAGGAGGATACGGAGAAAGCAACAGAGTGGGAGGCGACACAACACCGCTTATAGAGGAGTCAGTCACTGTTGCCTCTACCTCAGCCTAGTAGGGTTGTACAGTGGGACTTCTCTCAGTCCCGTAGAGACCGTCGCCACCACCCGACAGCGACAGTAGCACCTGTCAGTCGGTTCACACCTACCTTGGGACAGGCCTTGGCAGGACGCAGTTCAGTTTCTTCTCGCCCCCCTACACAGACACAGAGCCGTGGACTTGGGGGCGACAAATTTTCTTCTAGTGGAAGCTTGTCACAGGTAGACAGTCGCACTTGTTACCTTTGTAGACAGCCGGGCCACTTCAAGGCCCAATGCCCTTTGTGTACGAGTAGCTCAGGCGCGCAACAACAACAGAGTGGAAGACCGGATGGGTCTTCCAGCCAATTTCAGAGATCAGCATTCCGTCGAGGTGGCCGTGACTTCCAGCGAGCCCCACATTAGATAGTCAGTGCTGCGGGATCTAGCGTCCCTCCACGAGGGCAACTGAATGCAGTGACACAGGAGCAGGCTCATGCTTCTGGATCGGTCGTCAGAGGTATGATTTCAACCCATCGGATTTCTTTACATGAATTGTTTGATTCAGGGGCCACACATTCCTTTCTTGCACATCGTATGGTGCCCACATTGGGCAAGTCAGTGATGGAGGTTGCTCCCCCATGCTACATCAAGGGTCCAGGGGGCCAATTGTTCATTATTTGCTAGGCAATGGAAGATGTGGATGCACAGATAGGTGGGCATGAGATGCCCGCATTCTTTCTATTGATACAGTTAGAAGATCACGCTATTGCCAGATACACAGCCGATTTCTATTCCTCCATACAGGTTGGTACCAGCTGAGCTCAAGGAGATCAAGGTACAGTTGCAGGAGCTGTTGGAGAAGGGATTCATCCGCCCCAGTACGTCACCATGGGGAGCACTGGTCCTCTTCGTGAAGAAGAAGGATGGATCCCTAAGGTTATGCATAGGCTATAGGCAGTTGAACAAGAGAAAGGTCAAGAACCGTTACCCACTTCCCAAGATAGATGATCTATTTGATCAGTTGCAGGGAGCAGCACTGTTCTCTAAGATTGGCCTAAGGTCGGGATATCATCAGTTGAGGATCACAGAAGCCAATGTAATGAAGTCTGCATTCCGCACTAGATATGGCCACTATGAGTTCTTGGTGATGCCATTTGGACTCACGAATGCACCTGCCGCATTCATGGATTTGATGAACATGGTCTTCCGTCTGTATTTGGACAGATTTGTGATCATGTTCATTGATGATGTTCTAGTCTACTCTCATGCTGAATACGAGCATGAGTCTCCTCTTCGTACCGTACTAGAGACGCTCCGAAAGTATCAGTTATATGCTAAATACAACAAGTACGAGTTTTGGCTTTCTGAGGTTGCTTTTCTTAGCCACGTGGTCTCAGGGGAGGGGGTGTCAGTTGACCCCACCAAGATAGAGGCAGTGGTGTCTTGGGAGCAACCCAAGACGATTACAGAGATTCGCATCTTCCTTGGCCTCGCCGGGTACTACAAGAGGTTTATTAGAGGGTTCTCTCAGTTGGCTCTACCCCTCTCCCGGTTGACGCAGAAGGATGTCCCATTTGTTTGGAGCGACAAATGCAAGTTGAGCTTTTGAACGCTCAAGGAGTGATTGACTTCTGCGCCCATCCTCACCCTTCCTTCTGGTACCTTGGACTTCACCGTGCACACAGATGCTTTCAAAGAGGGCTTGGGTGCAGTATTAATGCAGTGTGGACAGGTTGTGGCGTATGCGTCACGACAGCTGAAGAACCATGAACGCAACTACCCCACTCATGACTTAGAGCTGGCGGCCGTAGTCTTTGCATTAAAGATGTGGCGTCACTATTTGTATGGGATGACATTTGAGATCTTCACAGACCACAAGAGCCTCAAATACATTTTTGATCAGAAGGAGATGAATATGAGGCAAAGGCGATGGATGGAACTGCTAAAAGATTATGATCGTACCATTTCCTACCATCCTGGTAAGGGGAATGTGGTAGCATACGCCTTGAGTAGGCGATCATACACTGAGGGTTGGGTAGCCTGGTTGCAGACTTGGGATGCGCTCACTACACTTAGTGAGTGGCATCCATTTGAGGGCACATCCGATGCAGTGACAGTGCCTGCCAAGTATAACAGCTTGCGGGATAGGATCGTCCAAGGGCAACAGATAGATCAGAGGATCCAAGACTTGTACCACAGATGCTTGAAGGATGAATTCGATGGATTTTGAGTCTGGGAATCCATCGTATGGAAGGGGGATCGCGTGTGTGTGTCCCGGATGATGAAGAGCCGAGGAAAGAGATCCTGGATGAGGCGCATAGCTCGAGACTTTCCATACATCCAGGTGGCACCACGATGTACAGGGACCTCCGCCAACACTTTTGGTGGGAAGGCATGAAGAAGGACATAGCCAAATATGTTAAAAGATGTCTTACCTACCAGATGGTGAAGACAGAACACCAAAGGCCTCCTGGTTTACTGCATCCTCTTTCCATCCCGGTATGGAAATGTGAGAGCATCTCTATGGACTTTGTCACATAATTACCGCACACCCCTAGAGGGCATGATGCGATATGGGTCATTGTTGACCGGTTGACCAAGTCAGCACATTTCATCCCAGTCAACATGACCTATACACCAGTACAACTAGCCATCTATATGTTCAGCACATCATCCGATTGCATGGACACCCAAGGAAGTAGTGTCAGATAGAGATTCTCATTTCACATCGCACCACTGGGGAGAATTCACGAGAGATTTGAGGACAGAGCTACATATGAGTTCAGCCTACCATCCACAGACAGATGGGCAGTCTGAGAGGACCATTCAGACCCTGGAGGATCTACTACGAACATGCACGATTGAGTGAAAGGGATCTTGGAAGGATCACCTCCCACTAGTTGAGTTTACATACAACAATAGCTACCATGCCAGTATAGGCATGGCACCATTTGAGGCATTGTACAGGAGGCAGTGCACCAGGCCTTTGTGTTGGCAACAGGTGGGTGACAACACCATGTTCACCCCGCAGATCATTGAGAAGACCTCCAGAGTAGTGGAAATTACTAGGAGGAAACTGTTGATTGCGCAGAGCCGTCAGAAGAGTTACACCGACCGTCGGCGTAGAGACCTCGAGTTTCAGGTACGTTGTCGTGCATTCGTGTCCTAATGGGAAATTTTTAGTCAATCCCGTGTGACTAAGCGTTTCTCATGACCACAGGTCGGGGACTTCGTGTTCTTACGCGTGTCCCCGATGAGGGGCGTACAACATTTCGGTGCAAAGAGCAAGCTAGCACCGCATTTTGTGGGGCCATTCGAGATTTTGGCCCGTGTTGGGAAAGTAGCCTACAGGGTGGTCCTTCCCCCACACCTCGAGGGCATCCATGACGTGTTCCACGTGTCGAATCTTAGGAAGTACATCCAAGATCCCTGACACATGATCACCTATGAGGACTTGACGGTGATGCCAAACCTCTCCTTCCCAGAAGAGACGATGCAGATATTAGATCACGCGGTTAAAAAGCTGAGGCGGAAGGAGATCCCATTAGTCAAAGTCTTGTGGAAAAGTCAAGATGTCTAGGAGGCGACATGAGAACCCGAGGCGGACATAAGGGAGAAATACCCTCAATTGTTCACAGGTACGGAACTGAAATCGTGGTCGAGTTTTTTTGAGATTTATATGGGCTTTGCTCGCTTTGAGATTTTTATGGGCTCATTTCTATGTGAGACTTGGACACAATGGGGTTCGGGCGTTGAAATCGACTAGAGTCATCCTAAGTCTCGGGGACGAGACTTCCTTTGAGATTTTTATGATGTGAAACCCCGGAAAACTGAACAGGGACTAAAATGCAAAATCTAGCTGGATCTGGGCTAAATTGCAAATATGATTTTATTACCATATCCAAAAAAATTATTGAGTAGTCCATTGCGTAGTGCTCGTCGATAGCTTTCCAATGAGTCCAATAACATAAAAATCCGAGTTCGGGAGTCCGCGTTATGACCATTTTAGCAAGGAGGGATACAAGACATATTTAGACCTAAACCCGAATCCGGGTCCAAACCAATAAAACCCTTCCCCATCTCGTCCAAAACGCC
The DNA here is from genome assembly GCA_037367405.1 of Ottelia alismoides. Classification (NCBI taxonomy): domain Eukaryota; kingdom Viridiplantae; phylum Streptophyta; class Magnoliopsida; order Alismatales; family Hydrocharitaceae; genus Ottelia; species Ottelia alismoides. The sequence continues at coordinate 466,361 of JAZKJV010010115.1, forward strand.
CATTCCCATGTTCCTTTGACCTCCAGCAGTTCCCTCCTCCATTCCTCCTCCCTCTCCTTCACCAAGGGTCGCCAGAGCACCTTGGATCGACGATCCGAAGCCGCACTCGTGTAGAGAAGGTACGATACTTCCCCTCCCTCCTTGCTGTGTAGTCCATGCGATTTTAACCCTGTATACTTAATCATTTATAGATCTATAAGTGGTTGTAAAATGTTCCCCTTCTTCCTTGCTGTTGATTCCACGCATCTTCTTGAACATACATGCTTGAACATCTTTAGAACCCATCTTTCATTATAGCTGGAGGGACATCTACTACCTTGTTATTTTTCTATGATCTGAAGTCAACTAACTTCTCTTTGTTTATGGTGATTGTGGTCCTAACGAGTAGTTGAAGTGTTATTCACTCTTGCCGATACCATATTAATTGATTAGCATCCTTTTAAATAGATTTGTATGAATCTTTTTGTGAAATGTAACACAGTAAATCCGTAACTTCCAACATGATGCATGATGATGCATGAGTGCTTTGGTTTCCTTATTTATAAATTATTGAAGGAGTTACTAATGTCATGTGTTAGAACCATACTATTATTATCTAGCTTCACAATTGTGATACTATGTTCATCAAAATCATCCTCCTGGATTGACAGCTCTGGCCAATACTTCTCAATTTCAAACTGGGAACAAAGATCTGGTCTAATCTAAAATTTCTGATCTGATCTATTGGTGTTTGTACATGGGTCAATTCTGAACACACCTTCACATTAGATAGTTGTAGCTATACAAGCCTTAGTTTGCCTTTATTGTACGCATCAATCTTGAGATGGGAGTTGATATCTTGATATAAAAATACAAGGGAGTAACGCATATCCTACTTAACCACTGGTTGTATGGTTTAGTTGGGTTTGTTTTCCTTTATGTTTTGTTTCAGTGCAGCTCATTGTCGTTTATTTGTAGAGATAATCTCCTTGTTAGACTGGAATAAGGGTGCACCTTCCCCATTTACATTTTTTAACCGTGGAGTCGCTTATTCTTTGACCTACATAATCATTTGTGCTAAATATTGCTGCTTATTCATTGGTTGGAGAAATAAGTGAAGCTTTACTCCATCCATGTTCTTATTCTTATCCAAAATATACTTTATTTCTTCTCATAAAAAAATCACGTAGTGAATAAGAGACTCTCTTCACCACCACCTATTAACATTACAAGGGTAGATACGGTTGCCATGCACCTTATAATTGTTTTTGTAAAAAAATGAAAAAAATCCACTATAGTAGAGGGTTGTTTAGCTTTTACGTTGATGCAGGGTGGTTCTGATTTCAAATGGCGAGCCTCTTGAGGTTCTAACAAAAATGAAAACAGTTGTTAGACTAATTAATCTGCATGCAAGCCTTTTGGATCATGTTTTCATTGGTCGTATCATCAGTCCTGTATCACTTAGCGCATCTACAGTAAATTTGGTGTCACAGAGCATGCTTTCTGTAGGGCTAGAGTAGTTTCTTTGTGCTCGATGCACATTGGATTCCCAGCTCTTAGAGAAAATCACCGAAACATTAGAACTATGATTGCTGATGATGTTGGCACCTCACATCCTATTAGGGAAAGCGAAATCAACACTTATGAATAAAGGGTTTTAGTTTTCTGCGCAGGAAATTCAAAGGGGAAATAACTGTTTTAAGTTATGAACTAAGCGTTTAAAACTTGAATAATCTCCTTGTGATGACATATGATTTAAACGAGTATTTCAAATCTCCTGACAGTTCAGTAGCATTATCTATAATATTCATGAATATCATTTCGTAAATCAGATTTTCACGATGATCTGGTAGTTGGAGTTAGGTGCTTCAAGGGATTGGGCATGCACCCTTGGGGTCCCGGGTAGAAGCCTAGATGACCGCAATCCCAACTACTATTGTAGCTACGATGGTTGGGGAACATGTTGCTTGGCACACCGAGGTGCTAATATGACGGTGTTGGCCTCGACACTTGCGTGCTTTAGCCCAGTGCTCGAGCGCGGGCCAAGCAGTCATGGTTGGTTGGCTAGTGTTTTGCTTGTCACTTAGAGTTAACACTCGTGCACGGGCCAATGTAGGCCACATTGGTTGGTATTCTGAGTGGGAGCGTGAAGGGGGGAGTTCCGAGAACATATGGTTAATGAAGTTGGGAATGGGATGCGGATCTCCTGTGCATAAGGAGGATTTGGGTTGTCGCGAGGATTCGCAGGTTGGAATCTAAACCGTGAATTGGGAGTATCATTGGGAAGTGGGACTAAGTGGACGTGTTGTGAACTTAGTTAGGATGTATTGTACCCCATCGCATGCCTACGGAGGCACCCCAACCCTAAGGTGTTTTCTTTCACCTTAGAGTCATAGTGTGAGGTTTCATCTAGACCAAGACCACAGACTATCCACGAAGCTTGGTTACTCATATCCATATCCAGATCAACAATAATAATAATGTAATTCATTGCGAGATTGATTACCTAGTTGTTCTTTTGCACACATTTAAATTATATCTTGCTTGTTATTGTATAGTTGTTTAAATCGTATTGAGCAACTTTGCTCATGACGTACCTACGTGTGGATCCGCAGGTTCACATCAGTGAACAACTTTGGATTCACCACTTTTTGTGCAGCTTCACGACTCCTTCTTGGGGTATAGTTGGTAGAAGTTCTTTTGTTTTTCCTTGTAGCATTTTGAGAGACATGGCATGTATAATGTATGTGTGGACATCTTTATTATGCATACATGCATACTTTTGTGGTCATGGATGGAAAATGAAAAATAGAAATTTGAAATGAAATTTGAACATGTTGAATGAGAAGCAAAAGTTTAAATTCCAATGTGTTGTGCCATTTCTCCTCCTTACGTGTTTGTTAATATTCGATTGTGAAATGTGTGTGCATGGATTTGGTCTGCCACAAGACTATGCTAAGTTTATTACAGAATAGGAATGAATATCCATGTCTAACTAATTTAGATACAGATAAACGATTCCTTCTAACATCAGGAACATATAGACATTCTATAACAATTAGGACTCTTCCACTAGATAACGATAGTTGGCATGTCTTGATGGTCACTATTGCAATGGTTGTGTCAGATCCCATTTAGATGATCATCTCCCCATCATCAAGACTTATAGTTTCCTGAAACATATGCAACAAATTGCATACATGAATAGAAGCACCAGAATCAACAATCAAACTATCTTCTCATCCTACGAGTAAGTTGGTTTCAATGATGAAAGTAGATGAGTTACTTGCCGGGCATCACCTTTTCCCTTCTCAAGTGTCTTCAGGTACTCTAGACAGTTGTGCTTCCAGTGTCCTGGCTTTTTGTAGAGATGGCATACATCCCCTTTCTTGGATGTCAGATGTGTAGAAGCTTTTAAAGAGGTGCCAACAACTTGTCTCTTTTTCTTCTTCTTCTTTTGAGTTGGACCCTTCTTGGTTCCTTGCTTCCTGTCGCACTCCCTTTTGGCCGGTGCAACCATTGTACTGCCGAAGGATTCTCTTTCTTCATGATCCTCAGTGGATCTCAATGAAGCAAGTAACTCAGCGTTTGTATGTTTCAACTTATTCATATGGTAAGAAATAATATAATTATTGAAATATTTAGGAAGAGATAACAATATGAAATCAGATTTCATATTTGCATCCCTCTCAGCTCCTAAAATCACCAGCTTGGATATACCCAAACATTTTGAGTACATGTTCCTTGACCAGAGTGTCTTCTTGCATCTTGTAGTGAAAAATCTATTTAATAACATTATATCGTTGAGTACGGTTCACATAACCAAACATCCCCTTCAGATTCACCAAGATGTACTGAGCCGATTCCATATCTATATGTTGCTTCTGAGGTACATTAGCTAAGGAACCAAGAATGTAGCAATGGGCCAATGTGTGGTCCTCGTCCCACTTCTTGTTGAAGTATCGGGAATCTTCGGTCTAAGGGTCCTCGTACTTGTTATTAGAGAGCACATACCAAATGTGCTCAGCCGCAAGCACTAGCTCCAAATTCCGGATCCAATCTGAATACTTGGGACTAGCCAACTGATTGACCTCAAGCAGTTTGTTAAGTGGCTTGAGAGATTTCATATGAAATAAAAGGAAAAATAGAATAAACTTTAAAATCTTAATTAAGGAAATTAAATGATTTAATATTTTAAATCAAGAGTTCTCGTATTTTTTGTACTTTGAAATTCTTTCCCTTATAAGCTTTCAAAGCATGAGGCAGGCTAACCAAAGGCCTCATTACGAGATTTGAGTCTCCTTTCTATTTTCATTGCACCCCAACAATATGACAAAATGCAACTACGATGAAAAAAGCGGGAACTCTTTCCACCTTACAAGTTCAACTTGTATTCTCAGTTCGGTCTTCAACATCCACACCCCCACATATATGGAGTTAGCATGTTGTCGATTAAACCAACAATCAATGAGTGAATATCAATTTACGCTATGTATAATCCAATACCACCTTAATAATATAGGGAACAACATTGGGGTCACTATGCATACGATTCTTCTCTTTCTAGGAATGAATAACCTGATTCCATGGTTATTTGTATTCAGGAGTCATGACTACGCATGAGCGTTTCCAAAAATACAACCCATGGTGGTGAAGTTATTCGCAATGGTAGGAGACTATGGATGTCATCATATGAATAAGTCCATATCATGTTTAAATTAATGATTAATCAATCGAATCATATTCTCATGACTAATCTAAGGGATAGAGTTAGGACATATGCTTATTGTCTTAGTTTTAATCCAACTAAAACAATGACACTTAGCAGTCCCAACTAGGGTTTGATCTTTTATGAACTTGATGTTACCATATAGTATTACATCCTCACTTAGTACAATTTAATGCTCCAATTTTTGTTTTTAAAGAATGCCATGACCCCTCATGCCACCTTTCATAAAAACAGATCCAGTTAGGTCGGACAGATACTGCTAATATGGAGCGTTTCCACCGTAAATGCGGTGAAGCGTGCCAATTAAGTAACCCATTAGCATTTCCACAACCTAGATACCTTCTCTGAATCAATTCAATACAACACAATCATTACATATTGTACTAAGGAGGTTTTATCTATCTTTCGACCGTGTATGATACTATATAGTAGCTCTCAGATATTTTATGAATATAAACATCTTTTTAATTTTCCAAAAGGTCTAGTTCAACAAACTAGGGGATTCTTGAATTCAAAACCTCCTTTTTTTAATTTCAAATGGTCTAGTGCAATAATCTAGACAATTCTTTGAATCAAAACAATTTCAATTGCGAAAGATGTCTAGTGCAACAATCTAGACAATTCTTGAAATTAATCAAATTAATTCCACAATTTCTAATTGCATTGTAAACATTCAAGCACATAATTAATCGAGAAAAATATGAACTAAAAATACATATTATTTTATTGCATATTTCCAAACAATGATTTCAGATTCTAATTTTGCAAGCTGCGACCATTGCACTTCAAAGTAGGAAGCATCATATAACTTGGAATAAAAATTCTTTGTGACCCATAATATTTCTAAAATATCCGGTCCAACTCCTGATTTAAATATATAAAATATATTTCCAACAATTTTGAGTCCCAAAATATGAGAAACAAGTCAATAAGACGATCTAGTCCTCTTCTAACTCCACCTATGAAGAAATCCAATTTCTCGAGGTCGCACAGTCGGAATTGCGTGAAACTTTTTCTCACTAATATGGGACTTGATCTTTGACTTCACCTATTTTATTTATAAAAAAAATAAGGGATTTTGACCCACCAGACCATATAAACTATGCCAATTACCTCCATGACCATTGAAACAACCTAATTCCCCCCTTGACCCCGTAAACTTGCTCCGTCATACCACATGAACCCTATCATTAATTGAATAGTTCTTGAGTCAACTTGCTTAGGTATAAGATGAATTACTATAACCTTAGCGAATCCAACAATTGGATTCCTTCCTCACTCTCCCTCCTTCCTTCCTTCTCTCTCCCTTCGTCCTCTTCCTTCCATGAAACCATCTGCTTATCTGATTGAAGGGCGGCAATGAAGATCAAGTAGCATGGGTGAGGGGTGATGAATCCGCGATTCATCATCGCAATATCTTGATCTTAGCAAAATCCCCGAGTATAATCCCAAATAAATGTCCATAACATCAATAAATCAACAAAATGACTCTTGTAAATAAAACACACTAATTATTGTATATTAGATTGTACAAAATTAATTAACAATAAAAAGCCGCAAAAATCAAAGGAGTTTCTCGCATGTAAATAGCCCAAAACTTCATATATTTTTAATAATTTCATTTCAACTCCTTTTTGCCTAATTCTTTCTCTAACTTGCTCATAAAAATGTATATAAAAGTACAAAAATACAAAACAAATTTCATCTCAAATAAATGCTCCTAGATCCCAAAGAGAAAAAGCCGTAAAGTCCAACTTCCAAGCCAAACTCCCTCTCCGTCTGAACTCCAAATTCACCAAACTCACTTTTAAAGTTCAAGTTAGAAAATTATCTATCCAACGGAAGTGGTTTCATTAAAATCGGAGCTCATTTGCAAAAATTGGATTTTGGGACCTAGATGTACATTGTATATTATGTATATTCATTCTTTCTTCATTTTTTTATTTTATTATATCTTTCCTAATTATTAAAAATTCAAAAAAAATTAATTTTGTGTTGTATTTTACTTCTACTATTTTATTATATTTTTTTGTTGTAAATATCTTTTACTAAAAACATAAAAAAATTAAAATTAGAAAAGCAAAAAAATATTTGTACATAGTGTTTGTCTTATTTTGTAAATACCCCATTCGTTTTCTCTCTTTATTTTATCCTTCCTTTTTAGTAGCCTACTTTTATTTTATTTAATTCACATTCTCTACAATAACTTCCCTTTCTCCATTAACCACCAAGTCTTCATCTTAACCTCCATTCCACTCCACCATTTCTCTTAACCTCCCATTCAAACTCCACCTTTCCACCATCTCTCTAACTCCTATTCTTCTTCTCTTTTTATTCTTCCATTCATCCCCATTTTTTGCCTATCCACCAATCTAATAGAAAAGGGAGAGAGCATGGAGTGTTTTGTTGGTGACAGCGGCGAGACATCTTCCTCAAGCGACGACCTCCTTCAGGCGAGATCCGCGGAGTTTCGCTCCGCATCACGAGTTCCCCATCGAGCTCGCTCAGCCTCTTCGATTTTATTTCGCTAATCGGATCGAGGCGACGACAGGAGTCCAGCGTAGCTGCTCCGCAAATCCGGCGAAGATTCAGGTAATTATTTTTTTCATGTCCCTTCTTATTTTGTTTATTTCATATTTTGTTCCCTTGTATTTCATCCACATCTTCATCATTCCCTCACCATAAAATCCCCTTCATTGTCATTTTTTTATTTGCATTCCTGTTTAAAAAAATTAAAAAAATATAAAAAAAATTAAAACAAAAAAAATTTTCATTACAACTGCTTTTTTTAATCAAAATAGTAAAAAAAATAAAAAAAATAAATTAAAAAAATAATAACGGAGGGGGGGGGGGAACATCCGCTCCACGCTGCTGCCCCCCACCCCCACTCCTCATCGCGGCTGCGCCGCCAACGGTGCCTGCTCCGCCGGCACGCCACCGCCGCGCCCACCAGCGCGGGCACCGCACCGCGCCACCTCCTCTGCGTGGCCGCCGCTGCCAACGGCTATCTCCACCGCCTTCCCCCAGCCGCGCCGACCTCCACCTTCCCCCCACCACCGCACCTCCGCAGCCCCGCCGCGTCGCCGCCCTCCACCGCGGTTGTCGCCGCCGCCTTGCCGTCGACCCCCGCGCGCGGCCGCGCGTGGCCGCACCTCCTTTATTTTGGGTTCTCCCCTGTGGCCTATCCCAAGGAAGAAGAAAGGTGCTTTTCAATTTTTTTATTGTAAAAATTGTATAACATTATTGTATAGTTTATATAATTGCAAAAAGGTCCCTGTATGTATTTTGTTGTTCTTTTCATTTTCTGAATTTGCAGAGACACCCCTGTGTTTGTACTCAAGTTTGGACGTTGTTTTGGCATCCTTTTATTTAAAGAAAAATATCATTATGTTGAGCAACTTATCCTCTGTCATGTGATTGTTTATTTATATTTTTGTGAGATATGGGTAATTAACTAAAATTATTCAACTGAAATTTTGCATAGTTTACCCATTCTGGACTCTTAAAATTATATCTCACACATGGTTGCTCCAAAAAATCCACAAAAATTAGGAATGATGCCTTGAAATGTGATAAACTTACTGTCCAGATTTCATCTAAAATGGATATGTCATGTGCCCGAAATAAATTGTAGAGTGATTTTCGTATTCGATTTTTAATTAAATCCACGTATATCTTTTTTGCGAAATTTCAAATCTCCTGGATTCTACATGAAAATATCTTTTTGGGATAATTCGTATTCTGCTTAATTTGATAATTTGGATTTATTAGAAATTATTTACTCACTGTCACTCTATTTTCACTAAAAAATCCATAAAAAATTCATATATTGTCAAAAAAAATCCAAAAATATTACTGTAGCTTCCTTGCATCATGTTTTCATTCTAATAATTTTTTTCATAATTTTTGCTTACTGTTTGTGTAATAAATTGCGAAAAACCCCATAAAAAGTGTGCATTTTTAGTTATTGCATTTTAAACCCAAAAAATAAAAAAAATGTGTTTTATGTTCCCTACTGGATTAGGACTTTAAAAAAAATATAATTTGGCTGAATTGAGTTAATTTGACATTAAAATTAATTTGGCCTTGTTGTATGTTTTCTTAGTGTCTTGATTCACCCGCATTTGCATTTGCTTTGATTTTTACATAAAAAAATCTAAGAAAAAACCGCATTGGATATCTAGACCTAAGTTTTTGAATTAACCCCAAAGTTGTATTTTTACCTCCCTGTGTTCGACCCCGGACTTGCCCGGGATATAAATTAAAGCCGAGACACTCTTCACGGAGACCTTCTCTCGGTTCTGACCGAATCGCTAAGTACACGTGCTACAACGAACACGAATTATACATCGTATCTAGCGACTCGTCAGATGGCGCCGTTGCCGGGGAGGCAAACGGCTTAGGGATTAATTTAAGAATTTGGATTTAGATTTTCATTTACTCGGGTAGTCTGACCCCCGAGCCACTTGTATTTATTCCATTTTTTTGCAATTATCTTTCCTTCTCATTTTTGTATATATTTTGTTTTTAACTCTCTAACATAAATCTTATTTTCCTTGCGAGGGCCCGGTGGACTTGGAGTGCATCGGAGGTCGACGGACGTAGAGCGCGTCGACTGCTGAATAGCGAGGAGAATTAATTTATTTTCGAGTGCATTTCTTTTCATTTTTGTAATTATTGTGTTGTAATAACTTAGGTAATTCGCTCTTTCCAGCGGCTCTTGTTTGAGAGCTCGCGTTTGTATCCGGACTGGACTTTGGACCCGCTCGTGGTCATGTGGTTGATTGACATACAATAGGACTTGCACTCGCGGCTCTTAGAGAATTTTTATTAGAATATCTTTATTGCTTGTGCTCGTAACTTTTAGGACCACACACCACATTTAACGAGACGCACTTAGACGGCTGGGCTATTAGTCAAATTTAACTTGTTCATCACTCGCTAATAGAACTGCTTGTCTAGGAACGGTTTCTCGTTTGCATTCATATAGTATAAAATTTCAATTCTGCCTTGCATCCTGCATGTAGAGCGCGAGGATCACTGTAAGTCTTCTGAATTGGGCATGCATCATTGATTTCATTATTTGCATCGATTTTTCTCGACTCCCTCCCCTTGTTTTTTGAAACTTAGGTTAAAAGGAAATCGGGACTGATCGTTAGGCATGCTTTGTTTGGTGGACTAATCAAGTGATAACCAAACTTAAAACCGGGACTGCTAATCAGAGTTGACCAAAAAAAATTGATTAAAACTAACACTTGTTTTGGGAGAGCAAAACCCTCATTGTATGCTTGGCTAATTGTGATTGTTGAGAGGTGAGGACGCATCCCTAGGATAGTGCCCAAAACCTACTTTTGAGCCTTGCGTAATTGGATTGATATCTTGATTTATCACCTAATTAAAACTGAAAAGATAAACGGTCGGACTTTTGCGACCATCACTATGTTGAGTAGGTGAACTCAGGGTTTGCTCTTGTGTTTGTTTGTTTTGTGTGTTATTCGGTGCACTTGCACGCTTTCTTCCTCGATCCACTTCATTCTCCCATTTTACCTCCAAGATGTCAGAATATTGGTCATCATATCCACTTCATTCTTCTTCGACCATATTTCGATCATCTCCACCCTCTCATTCCTCTTCATACCCACACCCCAACCGCAAAGTCAGAACTCCGACTGACTTCTCCACTTCTTCGTGCTTCTCACTTACCCCACATTCTTGCACCCCTGACCCACAACCACCTTGGATTGATTCACTATATTCTCGTCCGCTTGCTGGAATCAAGGAACAAATCAAAGAGCAAGCGACTGCTGAGATGAATGATTGGCATAATCAGTTGACCCCACATACCTCACTTTCACCTCGAGTTGGGACAGAACAACAATTTCCATATACACATCCCAACTTAACCTTAGGGTACAACATGGTCGACCAGACAAACCGAATGGAGAGGCCCGCACCGTATGATCTTCCTGACTTGATTGGCCTGAGTGATAGAGACCACATTGACCAACCTTCATATCACCCATTCGGAGAGCCGACATATACAGGGGATTGGACTCATGAGACCGATCTACAGACCCCCTGTCTACTGACTCCACCTTATGAGGCTCCGACCAACATCTTCCATACAAATGGGTCATACTCAACCCAACATTACACGCCTGAGTCAAGATGTGTTGAGTATAAGATCCCAAGTTCTCAGCAGTATCCTCCAATTGCGTCGACTTCTCTCATGAGGTGTCATGAGAACTTATTGGAGGATGACATTTGTAGACGGATCAAGAGTCCAGGTAGGAATGTGGATCATGGATTTCGTGGATTGAATCTTGAAAATCTGGAAGACACCGTATTGACCACTTGTCATGTACAGCTGGAGTCCCTCCTACCTCCCTCTTCTACTAACCACTTTCCCTCCAAACTAGAGTCTGTACATTCTCCTAGTCCTCCTTCACCTACCAAAAATACCATAAAAATTGAAAAAGGAAAAGATCTAAAAAAATTGGATCCCGCGGTTAGGGAAGCATTGGATAGAAAGTTGATTTTTGAGCTTCCTTTAATAATGACCATTGAACACTTTCCCGACCTTAAAAGATTTGTGAGAAGTAAATTGATGCCTAAAAGGTCAGGCAATAAGAGAACAAGGACTGAGATACATATAGTGTCTATGGCCACATCTTTGATGATAGGGAGAAAAACCAAGAGCCGCAGAGTAAAGCGGTTACCTAGATTTGATTGTGAAATCAAAGATACCACATTCACCCATGCAAGAATCGATGACGACTTACCGATTAATATCCTCCCGACCTCCGTGTTTGCCAAGCTCAAACTCGGATCTGCCAAGAAGTCAAGAGAGATCATTCAGTTGGCAGATCGGACCGTTAAACAACAGAGAGGAACCATTTCAGTCATCGTCACTTTCCAAGGTGCTCTACGGAAGGTAGACTTCACGATCATTGACATTGAGCACCGAGGAGAGTTCACCCAATCTCCGATCGTTCTTGGGAAGCCGTTCTTAGCCTTGGCTAAGGCAACTATAGATTGTGAGACTCGGGAGATCGATTTCTCTGCATTGGGAGCACTCCGACCTCACCCGATCTTTGAGGACACACGATATTCCAAGGTAACCCGTAAAGTTGCAGACAGTCGTGACATTCGAGAGACAGTTGAGTCCCATCTCTCTACTACACCTGAGATACCGACTGTCCAGACGACCATTGGTTTAGAGACTTCCTACAACCACACACCGCTTATTGCTTGCACCACCACCACGACATCTTCTAGAGAGGACTCACGACCAGAAGCTATCATTGAGTCGGACATGACCTTTGTGGATTGCCTTGATCATTTTGATGATCCGACACAAGAACCCAACAATGTCAAGCCAACTGAGAACACTGTGCCTTATCAGAGACGTGTGCTGACCCTGCAGGAGTATTACAATGCATATGGTGACTCATCTGATGATGAACCTCTGGTCAGAACCTCACACACACCACATCCAGGACGTACACCAAAGGAGACAACTGGGACCAAATTGACCAATCTTGATAAATCGGTTGCTCCATCCTCTAGTCGGTCATCTGGTAAGAAGAAGACGGGAGTTGATTCCTTGAGGTGTTCCCCCGAAATCCTTAAGACGTATCAATTTCCTCTTCCTCTTGATGCTTCAGGTTCTAGAAAACCGACTAAGAAGGTTACCTTCGATGTTTCAGAGAAGGAACTTTCTGAGGAGTCCTCATCAGGTCCGGATGAGGTGATCTACATGAGTGAGCTCAGTTCGGCTGTTCTGAAGCCATACTTGAGCAAGCAGCCGTGTGTCGACCCCCGTTGGACGTTCCCCACACCTCACTATTATTCTTCGGAGGACGATTTTGACAGCGACACATGTGTATACTATCCACCCCATCGCTCCCGCAAAAAGGTCCGTCACAAACCTTCTTGATCCTTGTATATTCTTCCTCATCCTTGTACATATTTTCCTTCCTTTATTCACCTCCCTCCCTCATGATTCGCATCACTCGTCCCAGTTCCGTATCGTTTTCATTTTGTGGCTATACTTAGGATGACTAGATCCTAAGTATAGGGGGGTGAGTGACCCGATTTGCTCATTCTCCTCTTTTTATTTTCTTTTTGTATATTCTTTCCCATTCTCATCGGTCCCCCATTCTTGTGTTCTTTCCAATACTTAGGCTGACCAGAGCCTAAGTATAGGGGGGCCGATGCCCGTTGTGTATTATCCATTTTTCCCCTCACTTCTATTCTTTTCACCCACTTGTACTTAGTACGAGCTATGGCTTTTTGTCACCTAGTGCCATGAGGACATAGCACAAGCTAAGTATAGGGGGGCATGTATATATTACATATATACTTTACCCATACCTCGTACTTTCAAGTATTTATATATATTATACAATAATTATGGGGTGGGTAAAAACAAATTATTTTAAAAAAAAGAGAGAAGTCCTTTCTTATTTACTTTCTTTGTCAAAAAAAAGAACTTTTGAAAAAAAAACAAAACTTTTCTAACAAAAAAAAACTTCTTTGCCTTTGTTTGTCTAAAAAAAACTTTTTGAAAAAAAAACTTCTTCTAAAACTTAAAAAAAATCAATCAATCATAAAAAAAAACTAAAAAAAAACTAACTAATAAGTTGGTTTAATCCCTGACACAATTCTCTTTCACACAAGACTAGTGATGTTCAAGAACACTTGTTTTATGAGGTCTTGATATTTTGAGTTAACCGGCCTTAGTCATTAGGTCCTTGACTTAATTATTCACATTTCCCTAGTTTGAAAGATTTGTGTGCTATATTGCATGCTTAGTCTCTACCTTAAAGAATATGATCAGCACCTCACGAACACGACTGCAGTTATGATGAGATGAGTTGAAATTTCACTTGAGGAACTGAGATGAGGGATTTGAGTTTGGACTTGATTTGATGATGCTCGAGGATGGGATAAAATCAATGAAGGCTTCATGAAACCTGAGTGTCAGCGCATTTAGCCAGTATGAGAACATGATTCTTGTACTATCTCTTGACATTTACCTATGTGCCAGGGTGTGATAAAATAAAAAAATGTTGATCAGTGTGCGCCAACTCTTGGTAAAAGCAGTGGAGCTAGTCACAAATACTACAAAGCAATGAAATGTCAAAGAAAAGCTCTCATTCCACAAAGTCAATTATCAAAAGAGCTTCCACCAAAGGCGAGCGCTCCCAACCATTTCAAAGTGTCCACTTGGACCACTGCTATTAGGACCAGGAGTCGGGCTTGCACCAAAAAAGGGCTCTGCATCGTAAATGCTACAAGTCTGGGTGTAGAAGGTACGATAGGTACTCAAAAAAGGCACACCCCGGTGTACTCCCAGGAAAACAAGTGCAGACGACTCCAACTTCTCTTGACGGACGCACTGATCAACACCAAAAAAATGTGTTGCGTAATAAGGCACTTGAGAGGATCCTTGTTCCAATGAGAGGGAGAGAAGAAATGACACAATCCTATGCCCTCCATCAACTGGCCTTCCATCTACACTTTCAAGTCTGACAACTAAAGAGACGGTGAATTGGATGCAAGAAATGGTTTATTCCCTAGTGTTGAGGATCGGGTTCATAGGAGAGTCTCTTGGACTGGAACCTTGGGTGACGTTGTGACTCTACTCTTGTAACTGCGATTAACACTTAAAGTCATATCCCTTATATATACGTATACAAAGAGAGTCTGATGATTAGGGGAATTGGGTACCTTTTGACTAGAGCTTGGTTCAGCTTAGAATTTTAGGATCTCTAAAACCGAGAGTTCTTGAACGGATCAAGTCTTATATTCACATGCACAGTCAGGGGTTAACCCAACTTATTCATTCTTTATTTGCTCGAGGACTAGCAAAGTTTAAGTATAGGGGGGTGATGAATCCGCGATTCATCATCGTAATATCTTGATCTTAGCAAAATCCCCGAGTAAAATCCCAAATAAATGTCCATAACATCAATAAATTAACAAAATAACTCTTGTAAATAAAACACACTAATTATTGTATATTAGATTGTAAAAAATTAATTAACAATAAAAAGCCGCAAAAATCAAAGGAGTCTCTCACATGTAAATAGCCCAAAACTTCATATATTTTTAATAATTTCATTTCAACTCCTTTTTGCCTAATTCTTTCTCTAACTTGCTCATAAAAATGTATATAAAAATACAAAAATACAAAACAAATTTCATCTCAAATAAATGCTCCTAGATCCCAAAGAGAAAAAGCCGTAAAGTCCAACTTCCAAGCCAAACTCGCGCTCCGTCTGAACTCCAAATTCACCAAACTCACTTTTAAAGTTCAAGTTAGAAAATTATCTATCCAACGGAAGTGGTTTCATTAAAATCGGAGCTCATTTGCAAAAGTTGGGTTTTGGGACCTAGATGTACATTGTATATTATGTATATTAAATCTTTCTTCATTTTTTTATTTTATTATATCTTTCCTAATTATTAAAAATTCAAAAAAAAATTAATTTTGTGTTGTATTTTACTTCTACTATTTTATTGTATTTTTTGTTGTAAATATCTTTTACTAAAAACATAAAAAAATTAAAATTAGAAAAGCAAAAAAATATTTGTACATAGTGTTTGTCTTATTTTGTAAATACCCCATTCGTTTTCTCTCTTTATTTTATCCTTCCTTTTTAATAGCCTACTTTTATTTTATTTAATTCACATTCTCTACAATAACTTCCCTTTCTCCATTAACCACCAAGTCTTCATCTTAACCTCCATTCCACTCCACCATTTCTCTTAACCTCCCATTCAAACTCCACCTTTCCACCATCTCTCTAACTCCCATTCTTCTTCTCTTTTTATTCTTCCATTCATCCCCATTTTTTGCCTATCCGCCATTCTAATAGAAAAGGGAGAGAGCTTGGAGTGTTTTGTTGGTGACAACGGCGAGACATCTTCCTCAAGCGACGACCTCCTTCAGGCGAGATCCGCGGAGTTTCGCTCCGCGTCACGAGTTCCCCATCGAGCTCGCTCAGCCTCTTCGATTTTATTTTTCCAATCGGATCGAGGCGATGATAGGAGTCCAGCGTAGCTGCTCCGTAAATCCGGCGAAGATTTAGGTAATTATTTTTTTTCATGTCCCTTCTTATTTTGTTTATCTCATATTTTGTTCCCTTGTATTTCATCCACATCTTCATCATTCCCTCACCATAAAGTCCCCTTCATTGTCATTTTTTTATTTGCATTCCTGTTTAAAAAAATTAGAAAAATATAAAAAAAATTAAAACAAAAAAATTTCATTACAACAGCTTTTTTTAACCAAAACAGTAAAAAAAATAAAAAAAATAAATTAAAAAAAATAACGGAGGGGGGGGGGGGGACAACAGCTCCACGCCCCCCCCACTCCTCATCGTGGCTGCGCCGCCAACGGCGCCTGCTCCGCCGGTGCGCCACCACCGCGCCCACCAGCGCGGGCACCGCACCACGCCGCCTCCTCTGTGTGGCCGCCGCTGCCAGCGGCTATCTCCACCGCCTTCCCCCCAGCCGCGCCGACAACCGCCTTCCCCCCACCGCCGCACCTCCGCAGCCCCACCGCATTGCCGCCCTCCACCGCGGCTGTCGCCACCGCCTTGCCGCCGACCCCCGCGCGCGGCCGCGCGTGGTCGCACCTCCTCCATTTTGGGTTCTCCCCTGCGGCCTATCCCAAGGAAGAAGAAAGGTGCTTTTCAATTTTTTTTATTGTAAAAATTGTATAACATTTTTGTATAGTTTATATAATTGCAAAAAGGTCCCTGTATGTACTTTGTTGTTCTTTTCATTTTCTGAATTTACAGAGACATCCCTGTGTTTGTACTCAAATTTGGACGTTGTTTTGCCATCCTTTTATTTAAAGAAAAATATCATTATGTTGAGCAACTTATCCTCTGTCATGTGATTGTTTATTTATATTTTTGTGAGATATGGGTAATTAACTAAAATTGTTCAGCTGAAATTTTGCATAGTTTACCCATTCTGGACTCTTAAAATTATATCTCACACAAGGTTGCTCCAAAAAATCCACAAAAATTAGGAATGATGCCTTAAAATGTGATAAACTTACTGTCCAAATTTCATCTAAAATGGATATGTCATGTGCCCGAAATAAATTGTAGAGTGATTTTCGTATTCGATTTTTAATTAAATCCACGTATATCTTTTTTGCGAAATTTCAAATCTCCTGGATTCTACATGAAAATATCTTTTTGGGATAATTCGTATTCTGCTTAATTTGATAATTTGGATTTATTAGAAATTATTTACTCACTGTCACTCTATTTTCACTAAAAAATCCATAAAAAATTCATATATTGTCAAAAAAAATCCAAAAATATTACTGTAGCTTCCTTGCATCATGTTTTCATTCTAATAATTTTTTTCATAATTTTTGCTTACTGTTTGTGTAATAAATTGCGAAAAACCCCATAAAAAGTGTGCATTTTTAGTTATTGCATTTTAAACCCAAAAAATAAAAAAAATGTGTTTTATGTTCCCTACTGGATTAGGACTTTAAAAAAAATATAATTTGGCTGAATTGAGTTAATTTGACATTAAAATTAATTTGGCCTTGTTGTATGTTTTCTTAGTGTCTTGATTCACCCGCATTTGCATTTGCTTTGATTTTTACATAAAAAAATCTAAGAAAAAACCGCATTGGATATCTAGACCTAAGTTTTTGAATTAACCCCAAAGTTGTATTTTTACCTCCCTGTGTTCGACCCCGGACTTGCCCGGGATATAAATTAAAGCCGAGACACTCTTCACGGAGACCTTCTCTCGGTTCTGACCGAATCGCTAAGTATACGTGCTACAACGAACACGAATTATACATCGTATCTAGCGACTCGTCAAGGGGAGCAAAGCTTTGGGCGTGGTAGGGATTATGATGTTTGGAGGTGCACGAATAGGGGTGGGGGAGGGGGGCAAAGCTTTCAATAGTGTAAGGGGAGGGGAGCAGAGCTTTTGGCATGTAGGGGTTTTGGTCTTCCGATGTCTTGAGGTACATAAAGAGGGCAAAGCTTTTAGCAGTGTGGGGGGTGGGAGGAGAGGATCGAGCTCTCAGCAACACACGACGTGGAGGGCAGTGCTTTTGACGACACAAGGGGAAGGAATCTGATTTTTAATGACCCCTTCCATTGGTTCAACTACAAGATCATTTGAGGCATCTAACGAAGAGGGTGCTCTATTCATTAATAACCCAGCAAAAGATGGAGTACTCGAGCTACTAGAACGAAGATAAGCTCAATATTTTTGGCTCTATTAGGAGGAGTGAATGTACATCCAAGAAGATGGTCAAGGATCCTTGCGTTCCTAGAAGATTTGGAGCCAAATCTACCCATTATGTGTATCCTCACCAGTAATTAGAGCTCGTGAATCTCCTAAACCTTACCTTAGGCCTCGCCGAGCTTCATGCGGACGCGCCAAGACTCCTCCATCGTGAAGTTGGAGTAGCTATCAGAGAACATGTACTCGATCTCTGGTATGAGATAGCAGAGTTACTCGTAGAGATCGATAATCCCGAAGAGGCGCTAGGGGGATCATTTCCCTGAGGCGACACTATCGGTGAACCCAAGGAGCTAGTTGGCGATGACACGACAAAACTCACCAAAGATGAGGTTGGAGAGGATGTTGAGGACCACGGCGAAGATGTGGCCGCAGAGGAGGAGCCCATTGGGAAATAGGATGCAAAAGACGACCTTGATTCCCTGCATCCAATGCTTGATCTCGCTCTCGCAGTCCTTCCACTAGGCTGTGTGGACCTCTCCGGTGCTCCAGCTAAGGAGCTCCATCTGCGCGATGCTCTCCTCGAGGCAAAGGAGGTCAAGGTCTGTGCGAGGGATGTCAGTAGTAGTGCAGGAGAGGGATAGGAGGTGAAGGTCAGTGTAGGGGAGGTCGAGAACAACACGAGGAAGTTGAGTGTTGCATGGGGAGTACACCTGTGTCGTAGGGGGGGCTGGGAGGTCGAGGATGACCTGGTGAACTGGAGGAGAAGGGAATGTAAGGGGGATGGCTAGGGAAGAAGAGGGATGGCATTTTTGTAAATTTGCTAAATAAAGATAGAAAAATACAATACTTTTTAATAGAATCTGGTTAATTTTAACGGGTAAATGGATGGAGGATAATCACAAGATCTGCAGGGTAAGAGTTAACCTGTTTACAGGGTTGAGGGGGGAATTTGGTTGTTTCAAAGGTCGTGGAGGTAATTGACAAAGTTTATAGGGCCTGACTGGTAAAAATCCCACAAAATAATCTCAAAATAATTTACTTTTCTAAATAAAATTTAGACATAAAAAATGCGATGTAAATAATAAAAATAAATACAAAATTAAATGATGTGCATTTGTATAATACATATACTTGTATATATATGTATTCATTTATTTATTTAATTATTTTCTATATAAATTACATATAGTGTATTTTTAAACACTTGTATATACTCTTAATAACTATATAAAATTAAAATAAATTCATCACATACAAAAATAAAATAAAGATACGATCAACTCTTCATTGTATAATAACACCAATATTGCACATATTGTACATATTAATGTATTAACACTTGTAGTTAATTTGTAAAAATTAAATAAAAATGTTTTCATACACCTTAAAATATTTTGTAAATAAATTAAATATAGTGTGTTTTTTGTAAAAAATAATAAAAAAAATGTATATAATATATAGGCATATTATACCTATATATATTGACATATTCTGTATATAGTACTTTACATACATTATTAAAATTATTAGAAATAAAAAAATTAGTTTATTAAATAACTGTCATTTTTTAATTTTATAACCTTTTATTTTTAAATCATTTTCTAATTTATTTCTTATTATCTTTATTTATTTCTCTATTTTGTCTTTTAGTCTATTTTGTCTATTTCCTCGGTCGTTTCTGATTGGGCCACCACGGTTTCGTTGACCGAGGAATCCTGGTGCTCCCATTGGCTTTTCCATCGAATCAAGTTTTGCTCTGATTTCTTCATTTCTTCCAACCCGATCCGATGGAGTTTTCCTCTGTTCTTCAACCCCGATTGGAAGACACAGATCCCTAATCCACACCTGATACCAACCTCCAGGATCCGTGCCTTTGAACATTATCGATCCTCCATTGCCTATAAGAGCACCTGCATCGGCCTCTTTGAAGACTCCTTTGGCTACTCCACCACTTCAGTTATGCTCAGCCTTCCTTCGAGAGTTATAGCTAGAGAGGGTGAGTAGGGAGACCCCAGGCCGTGAGTTTGCCCTAGGTTTGGTGGCTTCAAATGTTGTGCTTCATCGCAAGGAGCCAAGCCTCTGGTTGCATCGACCATTGAGGCCCAGATCTCTGAAGACCACCCATCTCCAGTACAGGCGATGCCATTCTCCACTAGGTGTCTTAGCTTCATAGGATTGATTATTTTCATTTCTTTTTTATCTATAGTAGAGCATCTATGCTTAGCTCCGATCATCAATCAAAGCTCTTTTTCACCCAATTCATCACACCGCCAATTTACTCATCTGCTTCTCCATACTCCTACGTCACCTAAACATTGACTCAATCATCAGATTGAGTTGAATCTTACGTTCTTTCCATCACGATACATTCGACCTGACCCATATGCCATTCCCCTTTTTACTTCTCTATTTCTCCAACCTTAACCCTTCGTTGGAGCACCATCTCCGATCAAGAACCTCTATACATGTCCAGCGCTGAACGAGACCTCGTTTGGAGGTCAATCGGAAGATGCACAACAATCCCAAGTTACTCCAGGTCGCCATGCCTCTCTAGGACCATTCTCTTGGTTTTCAACCCCTTTGAGATCCTACACCACTGCAAAACCCCACTACTAAGTCTTTGAGCATCTTGACCGCTCGAGAGACCACCGAAGATGCGAGGGAGGTCGGATCGAAGCAACCACCCAAGTGTAATCTTCCATGTTAGTCCGGGCCTTGTCAGCAATGTTAGATAATCCACTCACTCCAGGTGACACATCAACTGTCAGATGGGAGCCCTTCAACATCGCTAGATTCATCCCAGGATCTAATCCAGGCCTTCCATGGTCGAAGTGCCATGACCAAATCTCAACGTCGATCACGTTAAGTGATCCAACCACAATAGTTGATGCGGGTGCGTTTAGGGGTAATTTTCTCTTCTAGCCCCTTCTATTTTGCATTTATATTTCAATCCTATTATTGTATATAGTAGTGTAATTTATCTTGGATATTTTGCAGTTAGGACGTTCTAGCATCTTTGTTTGCATTTTAGTCTAGCCGAACTGCACTCACGTGCGTGTTTACTTGTGATTTTTTGAATATTTGCAATTTTTCCCACCATGCTTTTATTTGTTAATGAAATAGCGAAAGTTTTTTGAAATTTCAAATATACCCCTGTAAGTGTTGAATCATGTATGATGCATGTTTCTTCTAGATTAATTGAATTTTGGCCCCTATAGTTATATTGTTTGGCCCTACTGGGCCCATGAAACTTAATTATTTGCTTATCGGTCCTCTCTGTACACTATTTAATTTTTGCTCTCTTTTATTAATTACAATAAATAAGAAAACAAACCTGAAAATTGCATAAAAATTATGTTTAGTTCCTGATGGTGTGTTGGATAGGGGCTCAGTTTCCTAAAGCCCGAAACCGGGTGATCGTCATTATTATTCAAATGTTTCAAGCTCCGGTTGAGAATGCAAGAGGACGTTTTTTGTTTGTAATTTTCCTTTTATTTACCAAAAATAGTAGAAAAAGATCATGTTTGCCATAGAAAAATTATAAAATTTTGAAAAATGCCTAAAAAATTCTAAAAAACTAGCGTAGCTTTATTTTGAGTTGTTTGAATCTCTATCCAATTTTCATTACATTTGCCATTATAAAAACCTAAAAATAGGCAAAACACTAAAAACATAAAAAATATATAAAATCATAGAAAAATCCAAAATTACGATTTCAGATTCTCTTTGTAGATATTTTCATATAGTTTTTAATAAAAGTGATTCCCAAGAGTTTTAAGCATATTTGATATTGTGAAATTGAAAAACACTCCTGACTATGCACTATTTGAGTTTTTATTGTTAGAAAATCCATAAAAAGTCCAAAAACTCTCCAAAAATTACAAAAACATAATAAAATTGTTAAAAATATAAAAATATTTTTACTTGATTTTTTCGGTTACTTTTACCTTCTTTGATAAATTTAAAAAGAGTGTGTATTTGCCTTTTTATTCATTGTCTTTACTTGCCTTATTTTTTTAAAAAATAAAATGCTATAAAATTAAAAACCACTAAAAAGGAAATAAAAATCCCTTGATTCTCTGGAATTGATTACCTAGGTTATCATAGTGCTCCTTGTGTTTGACCGGTCGCTATACCAGGTTAAGAAAAGTAGATTAGACCACCGTTTTATTAGCTTGATTGGTTTGTGGTTGAATAATTTTCTCGATATCCATCTAGTTGGCTCAGGTGACAACAACACTTGAATTGATTAACTTAACCATGCTAGCTTTTTTTTTAAATAGATTGGTGCCTTTGCCTGCGAGCACGACTAGGTAGTTAGGATTCTGTTTTCTTGTTTGTTTCTTTCTGTATTTATTTTCTCTTTATTTTATTTTTTTATTTGCTTATATTTCTTTTAAAGTTTCTAACATTCTTCTTGTCTCACCTTTGTTGAGAGGGGCCGTGGAGCAAGGGAGGCTATCTTAGGAGAGCCGACGCACCCGAGCAAGTCGGAGGCCAGGCGTTCTATACTGACCAACAAGAGAGAGAAACTTAGGAGGAGAAGAAGACCATCTTTTTATTTTTCAGTCATTTTTTCATTTTTGTTATTAATTTGTCAAAATTGTTGGCACTTGCCCTTTTTCTATTTTCTAGGTCACTATAAACCATGGATTGTGGGGTCTGTTTCGCTAAGTGTCAGTGCACTTGGGGGACCTCACTGGATTTTTGGTTTTCATCGCTTTATTTTTATTAGTTTTCTGACTTTATTTTCATTTGTTTTCATGTGCTTGAGCTCTTAGACTTAGGGTTTTCATGTGCTTGAGCTCTTATTAGTTTTCTGACTTTATTTGTTCTTATATAATGTCGAAATAAATTGGTTCTTCCCGAAATAGAAGATTATATTTAGTACGGATCTTCCCTTTTCATGCATATAGCTTAGTTTGAATTTATGCGCTGATTATATTGCATGTAGATTTTTGGAGCGAGGTACGCTTCTATCTCGTGCATGCATTCATAGTTTCTCACACATTGGCTTTTCTGTCTTCCTCCCCCTATTTTCTTAGACTTAGGAATAACAGGAAATAAGAAAATTTGTTATACAATTGTCATATCAAAAATGCTAAAAAAGTGATAACCCAATAAAATCGGGATTGCTAAACAAGCTCGACCCTAAAATAATCGTAAATATCACATTAATTGCTTTCGGGAGAGTAACCCCCTCATATGTTTGCAGGTACTTAGATCCAAACAAAGTGGGGAGCATGTAGCCACTAAGGATTAGAGCCCAAATCCCTAGATTTGTTCCCTATTCTCTTGTGCATTACTCATTGATGTATGATTGAGATGCAAGCACTTGCCTTCGACCCTTAGTAGAAGTAGTCTTGTCAAAGTTAGGTGTGCACCACTGGTTTAGTCAGGTTCTACCCTAAGTGAACTCACCTATGAGTCTGCTCAATAACTGCATTATCACTAAACTCCAAATCATACAAGATTAACGAATGAGCTTTCACGGTCATTATTCCGTCACGTTGGTGAATTGGGGGTTAATTTTCTTGTCATTGTTTTCAGTCCAGATCTACTTTTCACTACTCCCATAACATGATGATAGGCAGGCGGTTTCTTAGGCTACATTTTGTGGCACCGCTTCTCAGCACACCTATCCATTCATCTAGGACGGTTCCCGAGAGCTCAGACTCACTCTTGAAACAAGAGTATTCCACCATCTTCTTCTTTGATTTTCCTCACCCAGCACCAAAGTTATAACATTAGCAACAAGAGCATATTTTTGTTGACTTGGCGACACCTGAGGTATGCTCTTTTTCCTTTTCAGAGTCTGACGAGATGGCCCAAGAGTTAAGAGAGGATGGGCAACTTTATATTCATGATGTATTTGATCGGACTACGATCAACAACACCCTCCTGGTATCCCTAGAGGTGATGCAATGATAGATCTAGGACCAGGGTTTCTCTTGACAAAGGTGAGGTGGGAGGTGACACAAATGTGAGATGGGAGAGTAGATGTCATATTCGAGAGACCTTGTGGAGGAGGAGAGATTCATGAGGATCGAGCAGATGATAAACACCGACATCAAGATGAGGCCTGTGATCCACATAGACCTTTGCACACCATGAGGGTGTTGCATAACCCTTGTGCGACTCTCACTTATAGGTGGATTCAACTTCCTGCCATTCTGGGATATTTTGAGATTAGGCCCCAGACGATCCAATTGTTGCCCACTATCCACGGGCATGCCAGCGAGGAGCCCCATCTACATCTCCAAGAGTTTGAGATGATTTGCAGCATTGTCTATGATAGGCTGGTGGACGAGAACATGATCAAGTTGATAGCCTTCCCATTTTCCTTTGTTTATAAAGCTTTCTACTGGCTGAAGGACTTGGGGAGAGTTGTCAGCACCTGGGAGCAATTGAGGATTGAGTACCTCAAAAAGTACTATTCACTTGGTCGAATGAATGCAGTAGAGCGAAGATTAGCAATTTCACTACGATCCCAAATGAGAAGTTCTATGAGGCTTGGGATCGTTTTAGAGATCTCATTGACAAGTTTCCACTTCATGATTTCAACAAGCTCAATCTTGTCTAAAGCTTCTTTTGTGTGTTGACACTTGAGCTACAAGGGTTAGTCAATGCCTCTTGTGGAGGATCCTATTTTTCCAAGGATGAGGATCAGATCTGGGCCATTTATGAAGAGATGGATGAGAACTACACAGTAATGACCTTGGCCCATGTCTACGCTCAGGGGAAGCCTCCCCCACAAGCATTGTCTCACCACGGAGTTGCAAGTATAGTGGCCAGTCCATCTTCATCTTCTACAACCGTTGCACTAGTAGAGTCATCAGCTGCGGACATGGGCATCATTAGCCAGAAGCTGGACTGAATGGAGATTATAAAGAAGAAGGCGTGACAGGTCCTAGATAAGATCAACATGATTAATGAGTTGGACCGGACTTTGAGTGACCTTAAGACACAGATCATGTGCCTCTAAGAGGCACAGACGGCTTCGTTGCCACAGTCTAAGTCACATGCTGATCAGGGGAGCCGATCGTCATAGCTGTCTACCTCATACATACATGCTCACGATATTTACGAGAAGCACATTCAGCTAGCCCCCCAATATCAGTTACCACCGGCACCTTCAACATATGCACTGATGGTGGTCTATGAGAGTGATCAGCCATTGGCGTCCCTTACCCCACCTTTTCACGAGCAAACGGAGCTGTTGATGGATGTCAACGAGATTTGGTATTCTCGGTACTAAAAAAATCCCTGTATCCGCTATGATCACCCAACCCTCAGATGTTCCACTGGAGGTGCTCAGTCCCAACAACAGCCTTCAACATAGTTAGGGAAGGGCACACACCAGACACAATCCCAGTATTCCCAACACACCGTTCCTTGACCCAAGTACCAGTGTCAGCATTGGAGGCAACAACAACCTCACTCCAAGTTTCACCAGTCTCCCCATCACTCTTACTAGTAGCAGTAGCATGGCTAGCCTCAACACTTTCGGAGAGGTAACCCATCGATTTCTCATACACCCTCATATGAGAACCCATCTTTAGAGGATCTCGCATGTATGCTTATAGAGAAGCAGACCACTTTCAGGAGAGAGATGGATTAGTTCAGGCAGGAGATGAGAGAGATCATCAAGGGCAAGGTCATTGTACCCGCACAGATCGAGCCTAACCTGGACAATCTAAAGAGGAATTCTAAGCAGGTACGGTCTATAGAGTTCATCACTCCTAGTGAGGTACTTTATTATATGCATTATATATTTGATGCTAATTTTATTACACTTAGGAGCGATAGGAAGCCATCCAGTAGTGACTCATCTAGGCGACTGTAGGATGCCCATTCAGGAGCGCCAGATGCGTTAGAGAGTGGTGTTGATACTACGGATGTTGATGTTGATGGTGGTACTTATGCCACCCACTTTGAGGATGATCCAATCGATGGTGCTGATGTCGTCCCTTCTCTAGATGTTGTAGATTGTGGTGCTCATGCAACCATTATTCCATATGACAGGCTAGAGTGCGGTACTGATGCTGCTACTTCAGATGTTGCCGGTGGTACTACTACCACCAATAGTCCATGTACAGATACTCTGGCTATTTTGACTCATATTCCTGTTCCTGAGTATGATGTTTTTAGATAAATACAAAAGAATGGAAACATTTTTCACAACAAAAGATGAATAAAGGAAAGGTTTCTGTTTCTTCTCCTGGCCCATCTGATGTCATACTTGATGATGCTTGCATGGATTCCAGCCATTTGCATGTTGAGAGACCTATACTACTTCAGTCCTTCTAGTTCCTGATGAGGGTGCATCCATCCCCATTCCTTACGCACTCCGCTAAGGAAAGGGACCAAAAATAGGAAACCCTAAAAAGAGACATCAGTAGAGCTCTATGAGCAGAAGATAGACATATTTGATTTCCAGCAGACTCTACATGAGGCATTGGAGCACATCCCTTTTTTCGAGAAGAACCATAGAGATAAAACCACAGTCCATAGGAAGAAGAGGTTCAATCACAATGTAAAGATCCATTTTATTACCCATGCCACATGCTTCGCCATCTAGCACTGATTGTCAGCCAAGAGACCAGATGCAAGGGCTCCATATGTCAGATGCCACATTCATGAGCAGTGGTTCGATCGTACTCTATTAGATAGTGGGTCTTCGATTAACCTTCTTCTGACAGCCTTACATGATGACTTCGAGTTTGGCCATCTTCCAAGAAGGACAATACTTTAGTTTTTAAATAGATCTGTCAAGATGCCGAAGGGGTTACTGAAGGACGCGGTCTTCACTATTCAAGGCCTAAAGTTCCTCGTGGACTTCATTATGTTGGACTTGGAGATCCCTGAATGCGTGACCGATACCCTCATCATATTAGGTCGACCTTTCCTGGTGACAACAAAGTCCATGACTGATCATGATAGCGGGAGGGTATACTTTCGCATCGAGGGCGAGAGTATACAAATAGAGACGATTGCAGAGATGAGAGCCATAGATTTAGCTAGCTCATAGTAGGGATCAGAGCAGATGATAAATTCAGAGCTAGACATCCACCAGAGATTTTGTGATTACAAACGATGAGGCAGTTGATGAATCCTCATTCATCACTCTTTATTCTTTTATTTTAGCTAAAAACCTGTGCAAAACACCCTGTATATTTGTGTAAATAGAATAAATTGACAAAGAGCAGGCATTGTGTAAATAACAATAATTAGCATGTTTTTGTGCATAAATAAAAGAATAAAGAACTAAAGAAAAAGAGGGAAATATTTAGAATAAATATTGAGTGACCTAATCCCAAGGGAGGGCTCAACATGGGCCTGACCACAAAAGAAACCAAGTAGAGAGAGATAAGGTCAATCATGCTTGCACATACACTTATGTATATAAATAATTTTATTTTCCTCAAAATAAAAATAAAAAGGTGTTTCTCATATTTTGTACATATTTATAAAAATAAAATAAAAAACAGAAAATAAAAATAAAAAGAAAAGTAATAAAATTCATTTCCCACCTTGTATATATACCATTTACATATGTATATATATTTATTTATTTAACTAATGTAAATAAATCATAAAAATAAAATAAAAATACATTTTTATTCCAAATTTTATGTTATAAATAAATAAAATATAAAATTGGAATAATTGTACAAAAATAAACAATTTAAAATAAAAATAAAAAACACATAGGTATATATACCTATATATAATAATACTATAATGTAGATACCTAATTTATTTTTCAAATAAATAAATAAATAAAAATCACTAAAAAATTCTTTGAAAATAAATAAATATTTTTCATTTTGTAAATATTTTGAAATAAGGTCATTATCTATTTTATTTTTATTTTTCAAAATAATTTCCAATGGAATTATTCCATTGGTCCACGGGGGATTGTTGACCCCAGGTCAACTCTCCCCCCAGGACCACCTTCCAAGCGGATCGGGTTTTTGACCCGACTTCTCAAAATTTTCCAAGCATGATCCCATCACCAATTAGCCAAACCCCGGGCCCCGATTATTCTGGATCTATCCCTGATCCACGCCCAGTGATCGTTCCTAGGGATCCGAGCTCCGATTTGCTTGTTCGACCCCATCTTCTCGGACCCCTAACACTATAAAGGCTCAGCCCCACCATATTTTTCATGCATCTTAGGCCATCACCTTTGTCTCCTGGGACCTCCGTCCTTCTTCTTAGAGTGACATCTATCGAGGGAGGGTGTTGCAGCGAGGGATTGAAGCATGCAGCCATTGATCCGGCGAGCTTTGCCGCCGTGCTCCACCATCGAGCGAGCTTGAGCCTCTGGCCTCGACGAGCCATCGAGGCGACGACCCCAGGAGCTCCCTGATCTCCAGCACAGTCGATTACAACCATCAGAGACCATGGCCGGCAGCAACGATGACCGCACTGGAGGTCCCTGAGCAGACTAGGCTTACGTCCTGGACTAGGGTGCGATCAACAACACCTTGATAGCCTCCCTCGAGACGATGCAGCAGCAGATTAGGGATTAGAGAGCTTTCATGGTCGAGATGAGGAGAGAGATGGAGCAGATGAGAGCCGATCGCGAGCAGCGCAAGCCCGGGGGAGACGGATCAGAGATACCCGACGAGCCAGCCCAGCCGGTGGCAGCAGCAGCAGTAGCAGCCGCAACAGCAGCAGGAGCCAGACCGATGCGGGAGTTGCACAACCCCGGATCGACACTTACACACCAGTGGGTGGTGCTTCCGACGATCGTGGGGGACTTCAATTTCCCCCCACAGACACTTCAGATCCTTCCCCGCTTCCACGGGCTCGCCATTGAGGAGCCCGATCTACATCTCCAAGAGTTCGAGATGATATGCAACACCGTCCACGATCGGCAGGTGGACGAGGACACTATCCGGATGATTGCCTTCCCTTTCTCCCTCGCCGATAGAGCAGCCATCTGATTGAAGCATTTAGGGAGATTTGTGTACACCTAGGAGAAGCTCTGCATCGAGTACTTGAACAAGTACTATCCACTCGGGCGGACCAATGCAGCGAGGGCCCTGATCAGCAACTTCTCCATGCTCCCCAACGAGCAGTTTCACGAGGCATGGGAGAGGTTTAGAGAGATTACAGACATATGCCCACACCATGACATCATGAAGCCGAACCTAGTTCAGAGCTTCTTCTGCGGGTTGACACCAGAGCTGCAGGTCCTGGTGAACGCTTCTTATGGCGGTTCCTACTTCGCCAGAGATGAGGATCAGGTCTGGGCCATCTACGAGGAGATGGCCGAGAACTATACAGTGATGTCCCAGACCCGACTCTACACCCAGGGACGCCCCCAACCACAGACTGTTTAGTACCAGAGGATAGCACGGGTCGATGCAGGTCCTTCCACTTCGTCTGTGGTAGCCGTAAAGGTCGAGTCCACAGCCGTAGACATGGGCATCATCAGCGAGAAGCTGGACCGGATCGAGCTGATAGAGAAGAAGTAGTGCCAGGGCATGACGCAGATTGATCAGATGGCACAGATGCTGAGTGACCTGAAGACACATATCATGTGTCTCTAGGAGGCACAGACGGCTTCTCAGCCCTGTCTCAGGTCATGAGGAGATCCGAGCAACAGTGGTAGCTCGTCCCAGCACTCCAGCCATCCTAGATAGGTTCACCATGTCCAGGTGGAGTCGTACCAACAGCCACCGCAGTCTTACCAGTCACCACCATCCCTAGACACTCAGATGGTAGTTTACCAGCTGGATCAGCCTCTGGCAGTACTCCCCCACCCTCGTACGAGCAGGAGTCGTTGATGGATGTCAACGGGATTTGGTACGACCGACCCCAACCCAGTATCCGACGAGACAATCCCGGATTCCGTTGGTCAGCCGGCAGTTCCCAGCACCAGCCTCCAGTCTAGGGTGGCCAGTACGGCTAGCAGCGTGAGCAGCACCGGCAACAGCAGCCCCCAGTACACCAGCAGCAACAGTCATCCCATTATCAGTAGTACGGTCCTTGTCCCTATCAGCAGGGACAACCTTGGAGGCGAGAGCAGCCTCATCAGCAGCAGTACCATTAGCAGCAGTACCCCTCTCACCCTCACCAGCAGCACCAGCAGCCTCACTACCAGCGAGGCTACCCGTCAGGTTCTCATGGGCCGACCTATGAGAACCCCGCCTTGGATGAGCTAGCCCGCCTCATGACCGAGCAGTAGGCCACATATCGACGGGAGATGGATGAGTTCTGCCAGGATATGCGGGAGATCGTGAGAGGGAAGGCCGCCATCCCTGCCCAGATCGAGCCGAATCCGAACAACTTCAAGAGGAAGTATGAGCAGGTAGAGTTCACTGAGATTACCACTCCTAGTGCTTCACTTGGTGATATGTCTGCATACATGTTTGATGCTGATTTTGTTACGCTTAGGAGCGGTAGGATGCCAGCAGGTGGCGCCTCGTCTGAGCAACGATACGATGCCACTTCAGGAGCGCCAGGCGAGGAGAGGAGCGGTGCTGAGGCCACCAGAGATGATGACGGTGGTATTGATGCCACCACGGACATTGATCCAGCCGACGGTACTGAGGCCGTCGTTTCACCTGATGGAGGAGGTGGTACTGATGCCACCATATGCGATGCCGAGCCAGAGCGCGGTACTGATGCCGCACAACTAGATGCCGAGGGTGGTGCTGAGGCCACCAACACTTCTACTGAGAGTCCTGTTATTTTTCCATCTGTTCATGTTCCTCAAGACTTTTCTGTGAATAAAGGAAAGGGTTTGTTTTATTCTGATCCACCTGTGGTGATTGATGATGTATGCGTGGATTCTGCCGTGATTGAGTAGCCCATACCCTCTCCTAGTCCTTCATCTAAGAAGGACCCTGTAGTCCTCTTTCCCAGAGCACTCCATTTGGCTAAGGGGCAGAAAAAGAAAATCCCCAAAAGAATCATCAGATATAGTTCAACCAGCAGATGATAGATCGATTCCACATACAGCTGACTCTACAGGAGGCCTTGGAGCACATACCTCTACTCCAGAGATCACTCAGAGACAGGACCATTATTAGGAGAAGAGGAGGAACCACCGGTTAGAGATCCATGTGCTCACTCACGCCACGTGTTTCGCGATCCAGAACCATCTGCCAGCCAAGAGGCCAGATGCAGGAGCCCCGTATGTCAGATGCCATATTTAGGAGCAGAGTGTCGATCGTACTCTATTAGACAGCGGGTCCTCGATCAACCTACTTCCGGCATCCCTACTCGACCGCTTCGAGTTGGGCCCTCTACGACAGAGCAGGATGATCCTTCAATTTACTGATCGATCCGTCAAGAGGCCGAAGGGGTTGCTGAAGGACGTTGTCGTCACGATTCAGGACTTGAAATTCCCCGTGGACTTCGTTGTGTTGGATATGGAGATCCCTGAGTCTGTGACCGATACCCCCATCATTTTAGGATGCCCGTTCTTGGCCACAGCCAAGGCAGTATCCGATCATGATAGAGGGAAGGTATACTTTCGCATCGAGGGCGAGAGTGTACAAATAGAGACGATCGAGGAGACCAGAGCCCGAGTTTCAACTTGTTCCGAGCAGACTTTTGATTCAGAGCAGATGACAGATGCAGGGTGAGACATCCACCAGGACTGCGACTTTGTGATCACAGATGATGAGGCAGTTTGAGCAAACCCAGCAGCACAAGCCATCCTCTCACCTTCAGAGTTTACTGATGCACAGATGACAGCAGAGGAGAGCTTGGATAGCGCACCCCTGGTCCATGATACATCTTAGGCAGCAGAGCGGGTTCCCGATTGCAAGGCAGAGTTTGTTTGTGATTCTGAGACAGATCCCTCAGAGTCAAATTTCGACTAGGCTGAGTTTGATGATTTGATACCGTGTCTGACTTCTATAGAGCCAATAACTAGGGAGGAGACTGACTCCACACAGAGCAGAGATATACCAGCAGAGCAGCCTTCGCCTGATACAGATTGCGAGAGAGAGTTTCCATTCTCCCATACAGATTTGGCTGCCTTCACTCAGACCTTTCAGAGGCTAGATCCACCAGCACAGTGTTGTCCAGAGCTGAAGCCGCTTCCTTCATCGCTGAAGTATAGGTTCCTTGCGGGCGAGCATGAGATGTACCCAGTCATTATCTCAACGGATTTGACCAGAGAGCAGGAATCCCGTCTGATGGGGGTTCTTGAAAAGAACCGCAAGGCGATAGGATGGAGTGTAGCCGATCTCCAGGGGATAAGTCCGGCCCTGTGCCCCCACCATATCTATCTCGAGGAGGACGCGAAGCCGTCGCGTGAGTTCCAGCGGCGGTTGAACCCGAACCTTCGAGATGTTGTCATGAAGAAGATCTCGAAATGGTGGAGCGCCGATTTTATCTACCCCATCTCCGACTCCAAGTGGGTCAGTTCGTTGCATGTGGTGCCCAATAAAGACGGGCATCACTACAGTTGTCAGCGAGTCTGGAGAGGAGATCGCTACCCGGGTACCCACTTCTTGGTGGGTCTGCGTAGATTACAGACGACTCAACCAGGCCACCAAAAAGGATCATTTCCCCTGCCCTTTATTGATCAGATCATTGAGAGACTGGCAGGGAAGAGCCATTACTATTTCTTGGATGGGTACTCCGGATACAACCAGGTGGCGATTGCGCCAGAGGACCAGGACAAGACTATCTTTACCTGTCCCCTCGGGACATATTCTTTCAGGTGGATGCCCTTTGGATTGTGCAACGCTCTGGCGACATTCCAGAGGTGCATGTTGTCCATCTTTTCGGACATGGTAGGGGAGTGCTTGGAGGTCTTCATGGATGACTTTTCGATCTACGGCGATGGATTTGATTCCTGTCTTGACTGCCTAGACCACACCTCCAACGATGTATTGAGGTGCACCTAGTGCTTTCTTGGGAGAAGAGTCACTTCATGGTGACTCAAGGGACGGTGCTTGGCCATATCATATCCAACAGGGGCATGGAGGTTGATCCGGCCAAGGTGGATATCATTAGGAAACTCAGTCCACTGTCTAACTTGTGACAATTACGATCTTTTCTAGGGCACGTCGGTTTCTACCGACGATTCATTCATGATTTCAGCCGGATTGCCCGACCGTTGACTGATCTGCTGACGAAATACACCGAGTTCATTGTGGATTATAAGTGTCAAGCATCATTCGAGACTCTCAAGAGTCTAGTTGTCGAGGCTCCTGTCCTGCAGCTGCCTGATTGGTCTCTCCCATTCGAGATCATGACGGATGCCTCCGATTTTGCCGTAGGGGCCGTGCTGGGACAGAGGAGGGATGGAGTCCCCTTTGCCATTCACTACGCTAGCCGGACTTTAGATGCAGCTCAGAGGAACCGCACAATCACTGAGAAGGAGATGCTAGCCGTAGTGTTCACCCTAGATAAGTTCAGATCGTACATCATTGGATCTAGAGTGACCATCTTCTCTTATCATACCGCCATGCGGTACCTTATGGCAAAGAAGGATGCCAAAGCCAGATTGACCATATGGATCCTTCTACTCCAGGAATTTGATATAGAGATTAAGGACAAGCCTGGAGTCAAGAATGTGGTGGCGGATCATCTCTCCTGATTGGAGTATCTTGAGGATTCCGAGCAGATCGAGCCTATTTGTGAGACCTTCCCAGATGAGGCGATCCTTGCTATCACCTCTCTCCCGTGGTACGTCGATATTGTGAACTTTCTTGTTACCAAGAAAGTCCCACAAGATTGGCCCAGGAAGCGACTTGAGACCTTCCTCACGAAGGCCAAGTTCTACCACTGGGAGGATCCCGTCCTTTATCACGAAGGAGGGGATAGCGTCTGGCGTAGGTGCATTCCTCAGGAGGAGCACCATAGCATCCTCACTTACTGCCACAAGCTTGAGGCAGGAGGACATCACTCAGGGAGGAGAACGACATAGAAAGTGCTCCAATCCGGCCTATGGTGGCCTACCCTCTTCAAGGACTTTGATGAGTTCGTGAAGAGGTGTACTAACTGTCAGAGGATGGGCACTTGTGGACAGCGTGATATGATGCCGATGTAGCCCATTCACTTCTGTGAGGTTTTTGACGCATCAGGCATCGATTGGGTCCATTCCCTAGGAGTCAGAGATTTGAGTACATTTTGTTGGCTGTTGATTATGTTAGTCGTTGGGTTGAGGCCATCCCCGCCCGAACCACAGATGCTAGGACTATTTGCCAATTTTTGAGGAAGAATATCATTTCACGGTTCGGGGTACCTAGAATGTTGATATCTGATGGGGGGTCTCATTTCCTCAACGACAAGGTAAAGGCCCTTGCTAGTGAGTTCAACATAGACCATCGGGTTGCCACACCTTACCATCCTCAGACCAATGGTCTTGCTGAAGTGTCGAATAGGGAGATAAAGACTATATTGCAGAAGGTCGTCCGCCCTGACCGAAAGGATTGGTCACAGCTTTTGGACTCGGTCTTGTGCGCATATCGGACGTCCTTCAAGACACCATTGAGTACGTCTCCCTTTCGCCTCGTTTATGGCAAGCCCTGCCATTTACCTGTTGAGCTTAGACATAGGTCACTCTGGGCAGTTACAAACATCATCATGGATCTAGTGAGTGTAGGAGACTAGAAAAGGGCAGAGTTAGCAGTCCTGGAGGAGCTTCGTGATGCAGCCTTTTCGAGCAGCCTACAGTATAAGGGGAGAGTAAAGGAGTGGCATGATTCTCATATCAGCCACAAGCAGTTTGAGCCAGGTCAGCGAGTATGGTTGTTCGATGCTAGGTTGAGATTATTCCCAGGGAAGCTACAAAGCAAATGGAAGGGACCCTACTTGGTTAGAAAGGTACACGACAACAAGAGTATTGATATATCTGAGTTGTCTTCTGAGAGTATCTTTCGTGTTAACCGGCAACGACTCACGATTTATTTTGCGTAAGATGTGGTCTCTTGACTCGCATCTATTGCATCTCACGCCTGATTATCACTGTTCTCCCAACTTGTATAGATCCAGTTGTCCATATCACACCATTCTTCAGTCCAACACCCCATTTACATCTTCGACGTTGCTATACTTAGGGTGCACTATAACCTAAGTATAGGGGGGAGGGGTGAGACTTTTGAGTTTCTTTTGATTCATTTTTACCTCTGTTTTGCTGCCTATACTTAGGGATATTTTACCCTAAGTATAGGGGAGGTAGACCCTGTACATTCTCACTCGGATTTCCCTTCGTGTACAGCTTGCTATACTTAAGATTATTTGATCCTAAGTATAGGGGGAAACCCCGAGATCTCTTGTATTTCTATTCTTTCATTCGTCTTTGTATATAGCCTTCCTTTTCACTTCCCTATACTAAGCACGAGTTATGTCATCTTCATCGCTCTTGACTCTGAGGACATCGTTCGAGCTAAGTATAGGGGGTGTGTATATATTCCATGTATACTTTATCCATAACTCATACTTTGTGTGAGTGTGTTAATAAATAAAAATGGCTAAAATCCAAAAATCCATAAAAATTAAAAATTTTCCTTGTAAATAAAAATTCTTTTATTGCACATACATAGCTAATTGTACAAATTATTTTTGTAAAAATGTTCGTCAAAATCTTTTGTGTTAATAGCTTGTAAATATTTTCATATCAAAATTATGAATATAGTACAAAATTTTCGTAAAATGTTTTGAAAATCAAATGTTTGCAAAAACCTTGTGTAAATTTTTGTACATACTTTGCAAAACTTGCATTCATGCATACATCCATGTTTTCGAAACATTTTTCAAAAATTTTGCACATGTGTAAATAGTTTGTAAATAACATCTTTGTAAATATTTGTATAGTTTTTCCTGGATCATAGTTTACATTTAAACTAGTCTGGAATTAAATTGAAAAATGGAGCTTGGTTAAGATCTTAATCCACCTAATTATAAGAGGAACCTTATAGGGCTTAGGGTTGAGACTTTTCAGGTTCATGGTGACTTAATTCTTTGAGTCCACTATGCTATGATTACATGTCATCTTGATGAGCCTAAGTAGAGCACTTAACAACACACACATGACTCATATAGACAATGGCTTGACTTGCACCTGCACTTTACACCGAGCTCTCTACGGATGAGGTGGTGAGGAGGCAGTCTTCCTTGACTTGGGGTAGCATATGAGGGTAGTACTTCTAGGCAGAACCTCTCTTCTTCTTTTAGTGAAGGAAGTGCGTCTCAACTTGGTCTGGTTGCCATGAGGTCTAACGACAGGAGTTGTGGGTTGCAATAATGCTTCAAAAGAGGGACAGTCTACTGGCTCAAGAGGAAAAACTCCTTATGTATATATGCTGCAATTTGCAGATATGTTGTATATATGCACATCAAAAAAATGCAAAAAGAAAAGAACTCCAAAAAAGTGGTGGTTCTGATAGAAAATGATAATCCCACCGGAGTGTATATAGTGCAATAAGCAAAGCTTGAGACTCATGTTCCATCTTATGAAGCTTGCAGCAGGGAGACTTAGCTACACTGGTTGAGCTCCCAGGGATACATGGCTACACTGGCCATGGTCCATTCTCTTCTTCCCCCTCTTCATGAGCCGGTTGAACTTGAACTTAGAAGGGAATACCCCGCTCCTCGAGGAAAGAGTGGCCAGACTAGGGTCATAGAGTTACCTTGTTGGGGAGGATTGCCATTTTGCTACTTCTGAGGTGGAGATCTATACCTCACTTACACTGTACAAGGAAAAATTCATGGTCTTCAGGATTTGTGTATGTAGACTTGTTCTGATCTGGATTATTGAGGAGTCTTGACTATAGATAAGTGGATCTTAGAGGCTGTTAAGTTTTAAACCTAAGTCCAAATAAGGTTCTGACACATTAATAATCCGAGATCTGATCGAGCTCAATATTTCAATTTAATGAAAGCAAGTTTAATAATCAGCATTGATTCATGCATTTTCCCCTCTTTTTCGTTTTCTTTTCTTTTGCACTTCTTTTTCAAATAAGTGTTTGCTAAGGGACTAGCAAAGTTAAGTATAGGGGGGGAGATGAATCCTCATTCATCACTCTTTATTCTTTTATTTTAGCTAAAAACCTGTGCAAAATACCATCTATATTTGTGTAAATAGAATAAATTGACAAAGAGCATGCATTGTGTAAATAACAATAATTAGCATGTTTTTGTGCATAAATAAAAGAATAAAGAAATAAAGAAAAAAAGGGAAATATTTAGAATAAATATTGAGTGAGCTAATCCCAAGGGAGGGCTTAGCATGGGCCTGACCGCAAAAGAAACCAAGTAGAGAAAGATAAGGTCAATCATGCTTGCACATACCATTATGTATATAAATAATTTTATTTTCCTCAAAATAAAAATAAAAAGATGTTTCTCATATTTTGTACATATTTATAAAAATAAAATAAAAATCAGAGAAATAAAAATAAAAAGAAAAGTAATAAAATTCATTTCCCACCTTGTATATATACCATGTACATATGTACATATATTTATTTATTTAACTAATGTAAATATATATAAAAATAAAATAAAATAGCTTTTTTATTCCAAATTTTATGTTATAAATAAATAAAATATAAAATTGGAATAATTATACAAAAATAAATAATTAAAAATAAAAATAAAAAACACATAGGTATATATACCCATATATAATAATACTATAATGTAAATACCTAATTTATTTTTCAAAAATAAATAAATAAAAATCACTAAAAAATTCTTTGAAAATAAATAAATATTTTTCATTTTGTAAATATTTTGAAATAAGGTCATTATCTATTTTATTTTGATTTTTCAAAATAATTTCCAATGGAATTATTCCATTGGTCCACGGGGGATTGTTGACCCCCGGTCAACTCTCCCCCCAGGACCCCCTTCCAGGCGGATCGGGTTTTTGACCCGACTTCTCAAAATTTTCCAAGCATGATCCAATCACCAATTAGCCAAACCTCGGGCCCCGATTATTCTTGATCCATCCCTGATCCACGCCCGGTGATCGTTCCTAGGGATCCGAGCTCCGATTTGCTTGTTCGACCCCATCTTTTCGGACCCCTAACACTATAAAGGCTCAGCCCCACTGCATTTTTCACGCATCTTTGGCCATCACCTTCGTCTCCTGGGACCTCCGTCCTTCTTCCTAGAGTGACAACTATCAAGGGAGGGTGTTGCAGCGAGGGATTGAAGCCTGCAACCACTGATCCGGCGAGCTTCGCCGCCGTGCTCCGCCACCGAGCGAGCTTGAGCCTCTGGCCTCGACGAGCCATTAAGGCGACGGCCCCAGGAGCTCCCTGATCTCCAGCACAATCGATTACAACCATCAGGCACCCGCGATTCCCCTTAGGTTAGCTTAATTTCTCAAATTCCAAATTTGCGCCGTCAGCCTTCACCGGCCAACCCACTTCGCTCCGATAGCCCATTCGATCATCTGACCCTTGATTCACATTCACGAGACTCCTCTTCACCTGCATAGGAGTCTCTGTTTCCAACGAAATTTGAATGACATATTTGCAGGATATACATATGCTTATGAATGGTGATATTTTTCAAAAAAAATTGCAGAAAATTGGTGCGGGGGCAGCCCCATCAAGACTTTTATATTATTATTTTTACACCTAAAATAAGAAATCCCTAAAGATGAATATTGTAGATAAAAATACAAAGAAAACTACGCCCCTCCGATCATCCTGACTCGCCTCGGAGCAGGATCTTAGGTCTCCTCCACCGTCGCCTCGCCGGAGACCCACGACTCGCCCCATTCAGTCACCCCCTTCGCCCACTAACGGGTCGAGGCACTTTTCCCTCGACCCAGGTTTTGTTCTGTGCAGCTTGCAGGTCAAAGCGACCCCATCTTGGGGTCCGACAATCGAGGCACAGGAGCTCCACGTTTTCTTCATCGCCGGAGCTCTCTAGATTTCCTTGGCTTCATCAGAGCATAGTAGGAGCTGCAGACGACCTCAGCCATCACGTTCCCTCTCAGAGCATCTCCGAGGGCTCTTCCACCACGCGCATTGGGCCGACGAACTTCGCCGGCGAAGAGTTCTTGGAGGACCTCCAAATACCGTAGATGTAGCCCCCCTCGCGCCAGATAAGATCATATCCATCCATTCGCGAGAGCTGACAGCCGTTGGATCGAGCCTAAGATTGCATCTGGAGCGTCGATCATCGAAGGGGTGTCCGATACTCTCAGCCGTCCGATCAACACGTGGACACCCCTCATCCGTCGATAGTTAATAATAGGGGTAATTTCACTTAGCCCTTTGCCTTTTTATTATTTCTATTTAGTACTGTAAATATTTTAGGAAGTTGTTTTTACTTTAGTACATTTGCACTTTGGACCTTATAGTTTTAGTATTTGCAATTTAGTCCCTACCTGTGTTAGACATGTGCTTCGACACGTGAGTTTGTGGACAAATTGCATGTATGGGCTTGGGTTTTATGCCTTGTTATGAAATGAAGTTTTAATTCTGATATTTGCATTTATGCCCCTGTGAGTGCAAGTCACGTGCTGAGCTCGTGTGTTTTTGGATTATTTGCAGTATCAGCCCCGCGCTTTTTATATTTGTTACTGGTTGGCCCTTGAAGTATGTTTTCTTGCACTTAGGTCCTTGCTTGCTATGTGCCTTGTTTTTATTGAATAAAATATCAAACCAAACCCAAATCGAGTGAAATTTGGACACGTAGCTCCTGCCACTGTGTAAAAATTTCCCTAATTTTTGAGACATTTTTTAGGCTTTTTGTTATTTTTAAAAAATTTAAAACCTTGATTTTTGTTACTATCTAAGATATAAAATCAAAGAAAAATATAAAAATTCATTTAAAAAATTCTAAAAAATTTGTGTTTATTTGTTGTCTTCTTTGCTAGCTTCTATCCAATTTTTACCTCATTTGGACTTTTAAAATCCACAAAAATTAAAAAACACTAAAATCTTACAAAAATTCTAAAAAATTCTATAAAAATCAAAAAAATTAAACTCTTTTTCTGTAGCTTAGTTTGTGTACTTACTTTTCATAAAAATTACCATAAGATTTTTATAGCCAATTATATATTTTTAATTGGCCTCTCAAGTCTATTGTCACTGTTTTCCCTTTTCTTGATTTTTATAAAATCAACTAAAAATCATAAAATTCTCAGAAAATCACCAAAAACACTTAAAAATATAAAAAAACATAAAAACAATTTTATTTGAATTTTTGACTTTATTTTGAGTGTTTTACAAATATTTGTTTGTTGCCTTTTTTATTTGTTTTATATTTTCCTTATTATTAAAAACCCAAAAAAAATTAAAAAAATTAAAAATCCACCAAAAATATTTTTGTTTCTTTTATTTTTCTTTTAGACTACTTCGTAGGCCGTCATGGCCAACCCATGCTCCTTGAGTTCAACCCTGGTAGCTGTACCAGGTAAAATAAAATAGCGAGGACCGCTATTTGTTTGACTTGTTTTATTTTTATATTTGATGGTTCCTTTATTTTTTTGTTGAGTCCGATTCTCCACGACCCGGGTCGCAACGACCCTAGATTGATTTCTACCTTACCCGGATTTAGGAAGGAAAATCGCGGCTCATCAGCAGTCTAGGCAGTCCTGATTTCACGAGCTCTTGTCACATCTTTAGACTCCACAGATTCACATAAGCAAGCTGATGAGAGTTCGAAGAGCACACTTGTGGCAAAGGATACTTTAGAGGCCGACGATGCAGATTCTGGTAGCAAAGTTGATTTCATATCATGTTACTCATATTCGGTTCCCTCAAACTCAGAAATAGTTTTTTGGTTGGCAGGATTTTTATGAATATTTCTCGTGTTCCATGTCTACAGATTCTACAACCAAGTTGGAGACAATGTCAGTACAGTTGATAGAGATACCAGTAGGGCCACCTTCATCGAGTTCAGATGATCAGCGAGAGTTCTCCCATTCAGATATGGTTGCCTTCACTTAGACATTTCTAAGGGTAGATTTGCTAACTCCTATATGCCCATAATTGTGGACTTTACCGCATAGCATGAAGTATAGATTCCTTATGGGTGAGCGAGGGAAGTTTCCAGCCATTATCTCAACGGATTTGACTGATGACCAAGAATCTCGTTTGATGGAGGTTCTTGAGAGGAATCGTAAGGCAATCATTCGGTCTATAGCAGATCTCCAGGAGATAAGTCTGGCCTTATTATCCCACCACATCTATCTCGAGGATGACACTAAGCCTTCAAGTGAGTTCCAGCGTAGGCTAAACCCAAATCTTTGAGAAGTGGTCATGAAAGAAATATCATCATGAAGCTCACTCCACCATCCAATCTGAGGCAGTCTCTACTGATGGTTCATTCAGGACTTCAGTCGTATAGCCCGACCGCTTACTGATCTTCTCAGTAAAGACATTGAGTTCCTTGTAGATGATAAGCGTCTTTTATCATTTGATACTCTCAAGAATTTGGTGGTGCAGGATCCTCTCCTTCAACTACGTGATTGGTCTCTCCCATTCGAGATCATGACAGACGCTTCTATTTTTGCCATAGGGACTGTGATAGGATAGAGGAGTGATGGATTGTCCTTTGCCATAAACCATGCTAGCCTTACTTTGGATGGCACCCAACGAAATTATACTATTACAGAGAAGAAGATGCTAGATGTAGTCTGATTTGGATAAGTACAGATCTTATATTCTCGGATCAAGAGTGACTATTTACACTAATCACACAGCCATCCAATACTTAATGGATAAAAGGATGCCAAGGCACGTCTGATTAGATGGATCATTCTACTCCAGGAGTTTGATATTGAGATTAAGGATAATACTTGAGTCAAGAATGTTGTGGCAGATCACCTCTCCTAATTGGAGCATCTTGAGGATTCAAATACTACCACACTTATCACTGAGACATTTCCAAACGATGCGATTCTTGCTGTCACCTTGATGAATCGCTAAATACGATGTATAATTTGTGTTCGTTGTAGTACGTGTACTTAGCGATTCAGTCAGAATCGAGAGAAGATCTCCGTGAAGAGTGTCTCAGATTTAATTTATATCCCAGGTAAGTCTATGGTCAAACACAGGGAGGCAAAGGAACAACTTCAGGTTAATTTGGATAATTAGGTCTAGGTTTTCAAATAGATTTTTTTAATTCAAAAACAAAGGCGAAATGCAAAATGCAAGTGAATTAAGTTACTAAGAAATCACACAACAAGGCTAAATTAATTTGAATAGAAAATAAATCCAATTTAGCCTAAATGTATTTTTCCTAAAATCCTAATCCAAAGATGAATACAATACACTTTTTTTAGATTTTTGTGGGTTAAAATGTAACAATGAAAAATACACACTTTTTATGAATTTTTTTCGCAATTTTTCACTTAAATAGTATGCAAAAATTATGAAAATATTAATGGAATGAAAACATGATGCAATGATGCTACAATATTTTTTTTTGGAATTTTCTGACAAAATATGAATTTTTTATGGATTTTTTAAAGAAAACAAAGTGATAGTGAGTAATTAATTCCTAATAAATCCACTTTATTCAATTAATCGGAATGCAAATTATCTCAAAAAGGTATTTTCATAAGCAATCCAAAAGAGTTGAAATTTCGCAAAAATATGATGTGTGGATTTAATTAAAAATCAAATATCAAATCACTCTATAATTTATTTTAGGCACATGACAACTCTATTTTGGATGAAATTTGTACAGTAATTCAATCACATTTCAGGGCACCATGTCTAATGTTTTAAGAATTTTTAGAGCAACCTTGAGTTAGATATCAATTTAAGAGCACTGAATGGGTAAAATATGAAGAATTTCAGTTAAACAATTTTAATTAATTACTCAAGTATCAGAAAAATATAAATAAATATCCAGGTGATAGATAATTAGATGCTCAACACAAAAACATTTTTCATTAAATAAAATGATTCTATACAAATGTCCAAATTAAGACATGAATATAGGGGTATTTGTGCAAAATAGAAAGAAAATACATATAAATAAAATATGAACAAGGACTACTTTGTAATTACATAAACTATACGGGAAAATAGTGCAATTTTTACAATAAAAATAAAAAAACTAAAAAAAGAACCTTTCTTCTTCGTTGCAGGCGGTGGGATCTGGGAGGGCGGCGCGGTTGCACGCGAAGGTTGCGAGGAGGCATTGCCTGGGCTGTGCGGCGGCGGAGTGGAGGGGCGGAGAGGGGCGCGGTTGGCGAGGCGGAAGATGGAGAACGGCGGGGCTGGGGCGCGCACGGTTGACTGGAGGTGGAGCTCGTGGAGGACCGCGTGTGCGGGGCCACGGAGCCGCTGCAATGCGGTAGAGCACCGCCTAGCGCGATAGGTGGCGCGCGAAGAAGCGTGCCTGAGATGCGGTGGCCGGTGGCGGCGCCACCAGTCGTTGAAGGGGAAGGGGCGACGACCTGGAGGTGGCAGCGGGGGCGCCCGCTGCTCCTTCCATTTTTTTCGATTTTTTTAATTTTTTAAGATTTTTACTGTTGTGTTGGAAAATGTTTTTTTTTTAATTTTTTTTTATATTTTTAAACACAAAATGCACATGAATAAAAAATTTGGTGATGGCACAATGGAGAAGGTCAATGGTGGGAAGATGAAGATGGTGGTGAATGTGATGTGATAAGAACAAATGCAAACATAAAATAAAAATGCAAATATACGATGAATTACCTAAAACAGAAACGGTCGCCTATGGGGTGTGCTCACGAAAAGCACGATCCTCGCTCGAATTGCCGAGAGCGATGAGCTCGAGCAGCGCGCGGATGCGGCTGCGATGTTGGCAAAAAAAACCAACGGATCTCACCGGAGAGAGGGCTGTCGTCGCTCGACCGTGATTGCGTCGCTGTCACCGATTCAACTTTGGGAACTAGCCTCTCCTCACATAAATATGGATCAAGTGCAAATTGATGAGGATGAAATGTATATAAAGAGATGGAAAAGATGGAAGTTAGAATGAAGGTGGAGTAGAATGGAGGTTAATAAAATGGTGGAGTTGAATTAGAAGTTAGAAAAATGGTGGAATGATGGAGTTGAATTGGTGGTTATTGTAGAGAATGGAGATTAAATAATAAATAAATAAATAAAGTAGACTACTTTAAAAGAGAAAATAAAATAAAGAGAAGAAAAAGAGTGGGGAATTTACAAAATAAGACATACAACATGTACATTTTTTTGTTTGCTTTTCCAATTTTTTTGTATTTTAAATAAGAGATATTTACAACAGAAAAATACAATAAAATACTAGAATCAAAATACAATACAATAATGATTTTTTTAGATTTTTTAGTAATTAAAAGATAAAATAAAAAATGAAGAAAGAATGAATATATACATAATATACAATGTACATCTAGGTCCCAAAACCTATCTTTTGCAAATGAGCTCCGATTTTAATGAAACCACTTCCGTTGGATAGATAATTTTCCAACTTGAACTTTAAAAGTG
The DNA here is from genome assembly GCA_037367405.1 of Ottelia alismoides. NCBI lineage: Eukaryota > Viridiplantae > Streptophyta > Magnoliopsida > Alismatales > Hydrocharitaceae > Ottelia > Ottelia alismoides. The sequence goes on from JAZKJV010010115.1 coordinate 510,704, forward strand.
AGTTTGGTGAATTTGGAGTTCATATGGAGTGGGAATTTGGTAGGGAAGTTGGATTTTACGATTTTTTGCCTTTGAGATTTAGGAGCATTTATTTGAGTATGAACAAGCCAGAGAAGAATTAGCGAAAAAGGAGTTGAAATAAAATTATTAAAATACACGAAGTTTTGGGCTATTTACAGGTAAGAATCTCCTTTATTTTTATGGATTTTTTATTGTTTATTTATTTTGTACAATCTAATATACAATAAGTAATGTATTTTTATTGACAAGAGTCATTTTGTTAATTTTTTGATTTTATAGACATTTATTTGGGACTTTACTCAGGGATTTTGCTAAGATCAAGATATTGAGATGATGAATCGCGGATTCATCAACCCCTATACTTAAACTTTTCTAGTTCTCGAGCAAATAAAGAATGAATAAGTTAGAATTACCCCTGACTGTGCATGTGAATACAAGACTTGATCCGTTCAAGAACTCTCGATTTTAGAGATCCTAAAATTCTAAGATGAACCAAGCTCTAGTCAAAAGGTATCCAATTTCCCTAATCATCAGACTTTCTTTGTATACATATATAGTAGGGATATGACTTAAGTTTGGACTGCAGTTACAAGAGTAGAGTCACAACGTCACCCAAGGTTCCAGTTCAAGAGACTCTCCTAAGAACCCAATCCTCAACACTAGGGAATAAACCATTTCTTGCATCCAATTCACCATCTCTTTAGTTGTCAAACTTGAAAGTGTAGATGGAAGGCCAGATGATGGAGGGCATAGGATTGTGTCATTTCTTCTCCCCCTCTCATTGGAACAAGGATTATCTCAAGTGCCTTATTACTCAATGCATTTTTTTGGTGTTGATCAGTGCGTCCATCAAGAGAAGTTGAAGTCGTCTGCACTTGTTTTCCTGGAGTACACCGGGGTGTGCCTTTTTTGGGTACCTATCGTACCTTCTACACCCAGACTTGTATCATTTATGATGCAGAGCCCTTTTTTGATGCAATCCCGAGTCTTGGTCATAATAGCGGTGGTCCAAGTGGACACTTTGAAATGGTTGGGAGCGCTCGCCTTTGGTGGAAGCTATTTGATATTTGACTTTGTGCAATGAGAGCTTTTCTTTAACATTTCATTACTTTGTAATATTTTTGGCTAGCTCCACTGCTTTTACCAAGAGTTGGCGCACACTGATCAATAATTTTTTTATTTTATCACACCCTGGCACATAGGTAAATGTCAAGAGATAGTACAAGAACCATGTTCTCATACTGGATAATGGTGTTGGCACTCAGGTTTCATGAAGCCTTCATTGATTTTATCCCATCCTCGAGTATCATTAAATCAAGTCCAAACTCAAATCCCTCATCCCAGTTCCTCAAGTGAAATTTCAACTCATCTCATAATAACTGCAGTCGTGTTTGTGAGGTGCTGATCATATTCTTAAGGTAGAGACTAAGCATGCAATATAGCACACAAATCTTTCAAATTAGGGAAATGTGAATATTTAAGTCTAAGACCCTAATGACTAAGGCTGGTTAACTCAAAATCTCAAGATCTCATAAACCAAGTGTTCTTGAACATCACTAGTCTTGTGTGAATGTGAAAGTGTCAGGGATTAAACCAACTTATTAGTTAGCTTGTTTTTGTTTTTTTATTATTTTTTTGTTTTTTTTGTTTTTTTGTAAAGGAAAGGAAGAAAGAAAGATGTTTTTTCTTTCAAAAGTTTTTTTGGAAAATACATATATTTTTTTATTAACAAAGAAAGAAAAGAGAGATTTTTTTATTTTCTTTGAAAAAAGTTTTTTAAGCATTAAGAGTTTTTTTGGAAAAGTTTTTTTTGGAAAAGATTTTTTTTACCAAATTTACCCACCCCGTAATTCATGTATAATATATACAAAAATATGTGAAAGTACGAGCTATGGATAAAGTATATATGTAATATATACACGCCCCCCTATACTTAGCATGTGCTATGTCCTCAGAGCACAAGAAGCAAGAAAAAGACATAGCTCATGCTAAGCGTAGGACAACTAAAATAACAAAAAGTATAGAAGTCTATCCGCCCCCTATACTTAGGCTCTGGTCAGCCTAAGTGCAGAGGAAGAGCAAAAATGGGGCGGTCAAGGTCAAGAGGTGAAATGGATGAGTATATACACATGGCGGGCATCGATCCCCCCTATACTTAGACTTTGGTCAGCTTACGTATAGGACAAGAGTAAGTGTGAGAACTGATGTGATCTGGAGAATATACAGAGTAGGGATAATATACATGAGTGAATGAATCTTCTAAGCTGCTGAATCTTGATGCTGCATCTTCATGAAGAGTAATGTGATGTATCTGCTCTGTGCTCACTCTGTATGAAGTTGATGACCTTGACTTGGACCAACTGCTCTTTCGAATCTACAAAATGCATCAATAGTTGTCCATTCAACGAATGAGATTGTGCACCATCTATGAGATCAGCTATCTCTACACTTCCATTCTCATTCACTTTCTTAATAACAAACGGACCCGCCCATTTAGATTTGAGATTCCATGGAATATCTTCAACCTGGCATTGAACAACCATACCTTTTGTCTAGGACAAAGTCTTTGCACCTAATGTACTAATCATGCCATCTCTTTACTTTGTCCTTATAAATCAAACTGTTGTCATATGCCCTGTTTCGGATTTCCACGAGCTCATTCAGATTCAAGTCTTGACAAAGCTTCCCTAGGTGACAACTCCAACTAATCTGCTTAATTGCCCATTCGGATTTATGAATTAACTCTGCGAGAAGATGGCATGGCTTGCCATAAATCATTCTAAATGGTGAAATACCCAATGGTGTCTTGTAATCTATCCTATAGGCCCATAGAACTTGGTCCAAGAGCTGGGACCAGTTCTTCTTATCGGTACGAACCAACTTCTGCAAAATACTCACCTCTCTGTTCAAAACCTCTGCCTTACCGTTGAACTGTGGGTGGTAAGGACTAGTAACTCTATGCTCAAATCCATAGTCCTTAGGTAAAGATCTCATATCTCGGTTCACGAAGTGTCTACCCCCATTAGATATCAAAACTTTCGGCACCCTGAACCTAGCAATAATATGATCTCTCACAAACTTACAAACATTCTTGCTGTCTGTGGTTCAGGTTGGGATAGCCTCCACCCACCTGGATAAATAGTCAACCGCCAACAATATGTACTCATGTCCTTGGCTGTTGGGAAAATGACCCATAAAATCTATGCCCCATGCATCAAAAACATCACAAATAATCACCGGTTGCATGGGCATCTCATGTCTCTGTCCAACTGTCCCTTCCATCCTTTGACAGATCGGGCACGACAATACAAAATCAATAACATCTCTAAACAGGGTCGGCCAGTACAATCCACATTGAAGTACCTTGTAAGCGGTTCTCTTTCTCGAATGGTGTCCTCCAGCCTCAAGTGAATGACAATATGTGAGGACACTCTGGTATTCCTCCTGAGGAATACACCTTCTCCAAACACAATCCGGTCCTTCGAAGAAAAGGAAAGGATTGTCCTAGTGGTATCTCCTCGAATCCGACTTAAGTCGGTCAATGCTGCTCCTAGTCCAACCATGGGGAACCTACTTGGAGACAAGATAGTTCACCATGTTGGCATACCACGAAAGTGAGTCAATCACATAGCTTGACTCGTCTGGGAAGGTCTCTCTAATCCGCTCATAATCATGAGAATCTTTAAGTTCAATCCGAGAAAGGTGATCAACCACTACATTCTTCACTCCAGGTTTATCTTTTATCTCCAAATAAAATTCCTGGAGGAGTAAAATCCACCTAAGAAGACGTGCCTTCAAATACTTCTTTTCCATTAAATATCGAATGGCTGTGTGATCAGTGTAGATTGTCACCTTAGAGCCCAAAATATATGACCTGAACTTCTCGAGGGCCCATACTACAACGAGCATTTACTTTTCAGTCACTGTATAACTCTTCTCTGTAGGATCTAATACTTTGCTCGCATAGTGGATCACAAATGGGATCCCCTCTCGCTGTTGTCCTAACACAGGTCCTATAGAGAAATCTGAAGCGTCATTCATGATCTCAAAGGGGAGAGACTAGTCAGGAGCTTATAGGATAGGCGAGGCACAAATCTTCATCTTCAAGAGCTCAAATGCCTCCAGACACCTGTGATCTACAACAAATGCTATGTCTTTCCCTAAGAGCTCAGTCAGTGGGTGGGCGATCTTAGAAAAATCATGAATAAATCTCCTATAGAATTCAACATGCCCTAGAAAAGACCTCACTGACTTTACGTTGGTAGGTGGATCAAGTTTCTTGATCACCTCCACCTTGGCAGGGTCAACCTCCATTCCCCTTTTAGAGATGACATGCCCCAACACGATACCCTCCGTCACCATAAAGTGACTCTTCTCCCAGAAGAGTACTAGATTCACCTCTCTACACCTCGTGAGGACTCGGTCCAAGTGCGCTAAACATGTATCAAAAGAATCACCATGGACCGAGAAGTTATCCATGAACACTTCCAGGAAATCTCTCACCATCTCAGCAAATATGGCGATCATGCACCGCTGAAAAGTGCCCAGGGCATTGCAGAGCCCGAATGGCATGCACCTAAAAGCATAAGTGCCGAATGGACATGTGAATGTGGTCTTTTCCTAGTCCTCAGGGGCTATGGCCACCTGGTTGTAGCCTGAGTACCTGTCAAGAAAATAGAAGAACTCTTTCCCTGCTAATCTCTCCAAGATCTGATCAATAAAAGGCAAGGGAAAGTGATCTTTCTTGGTCGCAACATTCAGGCGGTTGTAATCGACACAGACACGCCATGACGTGGGTACTCGTGTCACGATCTCTACCCCCTCCTCGTTGATAACCATCTGAATTCCCGACTTTTTTGGGACAACATGAAGCAGGGCCACCCACTTGGAGTCAGAAATAGGGTATATAAACCCTGCTTTGCACCATTTCTCAATCTCTTTCTTCACCACTTCTCGTAGATTGGGGTTAAGTCTCCTCTGAAATTCACGGGAAGGTCTCGTATTATCCTCAGTAAAAATGTGGTGCGAGCAGAGAGCGGGTTGATCCCCACGAGATCCGACACTGTCCAGCCTATTGCTTTGCGGTTCCTCTCTAAGACCTCTAATAACCTAGACTCCTGTTCTAAAGTCAAGTCTGAGCTAATAATGAAAGGATATCTCTTTTTGGGTCCCACAAGAAAGGTGTACTTGAGAATAGGAGGTAGTGACTTCAGTTCCGGTAATGTGGTATCATCAAGCAAATCCGGCTGAACTGAATCTGAATCTAGTTCCATGCTGCATGAAGGTGGGATCAACTGTGTAGAACTCTCCACCAAATCAGAAGTATCGGGAGTCGGATCGTCAAATATATCCAAACAATCGGCAAAAGCGATGTCCGACTCGTCATCTATTTCCCATGATTGTTCCGAAGAGGATGGAACTGACAGATCCATATGGATCTCTACGTCATCATAGGAATAAGTAGATGCATCTCTAACAAGATCAGACAACACTTGGCAAACTGCATCATGCACTATGTCCTCTCCAGATGAAAGGGTCTCGCTCTGTCCTGAAGGAAATTGACTCCAAATCCCACTGGTGCTAATCATTCTGCAATCTGCCTCTGAAGATGAGTACTCTGTGCTGCTCTCTGAATCAGGTCATTGATACTTGGTTTGCTTCATCTAAAGGTTCACTTCTCTGTCTGGAGAATGGAACTTCATCATTCCCGTACCATAATCAAAAGCTGTGCCAGCGATCCTAAGGAAGGGCCGCCCGAGAAAGATTTGAGATTCTCTCCAATGATTGGAGGTCTCCATGTCCAAGACTGTGAAGTCAACCTGATAGTTCTTCCCCTCAATCGAGATAACGACATTCTTCACTTCTCCCTTAGGCCTCTTCACTGAACGATCTGCGAATTGGAGTAAAGCTCTGGATTTGCGAAGTGGTCCTAACTCCAATTTATGATATAATGCTAAGGGAAGTAAGTTGATTGAAGAACCGTTATCTAAGAGTGTGCGTGCAAACGCAATGTCGTCAATACGACTCTTCACATAGTGAGCACCCATGTCTCTCTTTTTCCTTGGCAAAGTATGATTCTTGAGACAATAAGTTGTGGCTACTGACAAGACATGTGTCTTTTTATTTTGGTTCTCTTTATTCTTGCTAACCCTTGTAGGTGTGCATCTCACCTTAAGGTATTTTTGAAATGCAGGATGGTTAACCACATACTCATCAAATAACACCTTTACAGTGATATTTTCTTTACAAAATCATGCCATATCGGGGTCATCTTTCAGAATCTTTTTGATACGCTTTCTTGCCATAAGAGCACAGGGGAAAGGGATTGAATATAGGGAAATAGAAGATGAAGAATCCGAATCATGAACTGAAAGATCATTCTTGGCATTAACTAAAATAGAGTTCTTCATACAAGAATCTTTTTGATGCAACATGTAATCAAAATCTAGACTATCTACTATAGGTTGTGGAATAGAAGATGGAGTGGTATCTGCCACAGTCGGAGATGCAAGGTCCTCCGTAGAATCAAAAGTGTATCCATGCTACCGATGCTGCATACATGCTCTCCTTCTCCTCTCGACTCCCTGAGTAGAAATCCTCGAATGGTGCTGATGAGGCTCTGGAATATGCTGCCTCTCCTCCTCGTCCTATGAAGATTCCTCAGGTAGAGCTCCAGAGATGCCCCGCCACGTGTCCCTCGCCCGGTCAGGTACGGTCACGGTCCTTCCGCTCTCGAATGACATGTGGTTAGCCTCATCATACGAAAGAATCTCATGTTCAGATCAAGGAGATGCTGAATAGTATACGTGACCAAAGTGCTGCTGAGAACTAGATCGGTTCAGGCTATTGGGGTTAGCCTGAACTTGGGCTGGGATCGAGGTAGAGGGTATAGTCTGCTCGTCTCGCCATCTGGACAGGCGGTTGATATCTACCCGTAAGTCATGAATTTCATTCCTGTAGGAACGGAGCTCGTCGAGTATCTGCTGCTGAATATCCATGGGACCAGACAAAGAAGGAAGTGGATAAGACTGGGAAGAAGAATGGGAAGACTGGCCCTGCTGGCCAGGGTACTGCCTGTGCTGCTGCTGGGGTATCTGCTGAGATTGTGGGTCCAACTGGCCCACCTGGTAATGGCCCTATCGGCCATACTACTGGTACTGTTGCCGCTGCTGCTGGGGTGGCTGGAATCCAGGGCTCTGCTGTGAAGGAGGTGGTGCGGAGGTGAATGCGATGTTATGAAAGGTCGGGGGACGCTGGTAGGTCTGTCGGTCTCTTGTACTTCCCTGCCTAGAAGGGTGCTGAGTATACCATACTCCATTCACCTCCCAAACCGGTGGAGGCTCCTCCTGGACTGTCTCTACTAATAGAGGTGGCTGCTGGAAAGAGTGGGCATATGACTGGTCCTGCTCCCACGGCTGGGGTTTCCCTAACACCAACTGCTCCTGAACATGGTGAACTCGGTAAACGGGAGCAGCGGGTGCAGTCACGGCAGGTATGCTTATCTTAGATACCTTCTCAGTCAACTCCTCCATCTGTTTTGGAAGTTTGGAGACACTACGGTCTAACTCATCAATCCTCCTGTCAATCTTCTCTACTACAATAAGCTTGTCCGCAAGGAGTCCCATGCTAGGGATCACGTCCTGAGAGAGATCGACTACAGCTGATTTTCTCCCTCCAAATGAAAGTGAACTGGGGGACGATGTATATGCCCTACTGGTCATCTGTGAGCGGCTGGTTTCAGCCATTTGTTTGAATACCTTCCAGACGGGATCCGCTCCTCGTGATGTATAGCTGCCTCCATAGGCAACGCTCACTAAACCCTGCATCTCAGGGTTGAGATCAGTAAAGAACGACTGGACCAAGATGTTGTCATCTAGACCATGACAGGGACACTTCTGCAGGATGTCCTTGAATCTTTCCCATGCATCACGAAAGGCTTCTTGGGGTAATTGGGAAAAACTCTTAATACGCATCCTTGTCATGTTAGTTCTACTCAACGGGTAGAACTTCTTCAGAAACAGGTCCTTAAACTGGGCATAAGTGGTGACAATAACTCCAAGATTTTTCACCCAGTAGTCGGCTTTTCCACCCAAGGCAAATGGAAGGGCTGTGAGCCTAATATAATCCTGGCTAACATTAGGATGTAGAAGGTTAGCGCAGACGAGCTCAAAGTCCCTTAGGAATGTATATGGCTCCTCAGAAGCATTCCCGTCAAAGTGTGGCAACAAGTTTAGAAAATACAGCTTCAACTCGAAATCAACAATGGGTTCGACCGGACTCAAGTAGTTCCGAATTCTGTACTGTCAGGGGTTGTACGCCGCATCCATTGGTGGTTCGACCCCATCATTGAGCTATCCTAACTGAGCTCTGAGTAATGCATGTTGTTGCTCAGATGCAGCTAATCTGGAAAATACCTTTCTCATCGGGTCCTCGAGGTGTTCTTCTTCCTCTTCTTTCTTCTTTGGATGCATTTTTCTTGTATCTTCTTTCAGTCCTGAATCAGCAAGGTGTTCTTGATAATTTATGAATCAAGATATTCTCACTAAGGTGAAGGTCTTCCTCGGTGAGGTGGGAAGAGAGAAAGGGAATGGTTTGAGAGTAACCATCCCGAGAGTGGGTGATCCTGGGCTCAAGAGGGTCATGAGTCCAGGTTGGTCCAAGTTGTGCTTGGACCTTTGAAGACGTACTTTTTGGAGGGTTCAACGAGAGATTCACAAAGTCCGAATAAATATACCCCAATTAGTCATCTTCGATGTCAAAAGAATCGATTAGAACACGATATTCAATGAGGTGCTAGTTCTACGGTGCACGTAAATGCGTGGAGTGAACTCACACAATACAAACACAATTCAAACCCTCAATTTCACCAACTCAACACGTGCTGGCCGTAAAGGTTTGGTCGAACTATCTGGTCAATTTTAGTTGGCGATAAATACACTCTTGTAAAGATTAACGAGCTGTTAGGTGCCTGTATTTTCCTACAGTCTGGCCCGGTTCTTACGACTAGTTGGAGCTACTTTCAGCCAGTATAGGAGTAAGTACGGACCGTATAAATACGGCTACCCATTCCTTGAGGACTAAGACGTCCTCTAAACCTCCCACTCTGCTAAGGAAATCCAGACCGTTTACCGGCTACCCGTAGATCCTCACTGAAAAGTAGCTAATCGCCTAAAAATAAAGAACCAGTAGTAAGTAAGAAATCCTGGCTTGGCTCTATCCTAAGGTCGTCTCTCTCTCTCACATGCAAGTAAAACCAACAATGAGGGCTTTATGCACCTGAGAACAAGGGTTCTTTTTATTCCAATTTTTTTAATCGACCTGCTCAATTCAGTCCCAGTTTTAGAGTTAGGTTAACTTGAAATTAATCTGAACACAAAAGCACATCTACCGTTCAGTCCCAATTTCCTTTTTGACCTTAAGTTATAAAACAAGAGGGGAATTGGAAATCAGAATACAAACGTGAAACTATGATGCATGCTCAGAAGAAAGTGTACTTATAGTGAATCCCAACACTCTCCATGCATTACGCAAAACTGAATTTGTAAATTTTACATCAAATGCATGCAGATGGAGAAAACCACACCTAAATAATATACTATTAGCAGGGAAGAATTGATTGAATTTTGAGCTAAGTAGTACATGTCTATGTGCGTCTCATTATGAATCTTATAAGATAAGTGAATCTTCTAAGATGTGTGTGGCCTAAATTACGATGGAAACAAACAAATTTGATTCTAAACTACCGTGTGCCTAATCCTTAAATTCGCCACTCAAGTCGAGCCCCACCCTCACCGGAGAGTGAAACAGGTCTCGACACACTACAAAGTAAAGTCCAAGTCTCTTTACACGTGTGAGCTCTCAAACAAGAGCCGCTATAAAGGAGCAAACTACCTAAATAATTACAACACAATAATTACAAAAATTTTTACAAAAATTATCTCTAAAATAAATAAATTTTCTTGCTCTTCAGTATTCAGCATGCGTCACATCCATCGACCTCCAATGTACTCCAAGTCCACCGGACCCTCGCAAGGAAAAGAAAATTTATATTAGAGAGATCAACAATAAAATATGTACAAAAATGAGAAGAAAAATAATTGTAAAAAATGGAATAAATACAAGTGGCTCGGGGGTCAGACTACCCGAGTAGAGAAAATCTAAATCTATTTTTTCAATTTAATCCCTAAGCCGTTTGCCTCCCCAACAATGACGCCATCTGACGAATCGCTGAATATGCTGTATAATTTATGTTCGTTGTAGTACGTGTACTTAGAGAATCAGTCAGAACCGAGAGAAGATCTCCGTGAAGAGTGTCTTGGCTTTAATTTATATTCCGGGCAAGTCCGGGGTCGAACATAGGGAGGTAAAGGAACAACTTCAGGTTAATTTGGATAATTAGGTCTAGGTTTTCAAATATATTTTTTTTAATTCAAAAACAAAGGCGAAATGCAAAATGCAAGTGAATTAAGTTACTAAGAAATCACACAACAAGGCCAAATTAATTTGAATAGAAAATAAGTCCAATTTAGCCTAAATGTATTTTTCCTAAAATCCTAATCTAGAGATGAATGCAATACACTTTTTTTTAGAATTTTATGGGTTAAAATGCAACAATGAAAATACACACTTTTTATGGTTTTTTTCGTAATTTTTCACTCAAACAATATGCAAAAATTATGTAAAATTAATAGAGTGAAAACATGATGCAAGGATGCTACAATATTTTTTTTGGAATTTTCTGACAAAGTATGATTTTTTTAAGGATTTTTTTAATGAAAATAGAGTGACAATGCATAATTAATTCCTAATAAATCCACATTATCCAACTAATCAGAGTGCAAATTATCTCAAAAAGGTATTTTCATAAGCAATCCAGAAGAGTTGAAATTTTGCAAAAATGTGATGTGTGGATTTAATTAAAAATCAAATATCAAAATCACTCTATAATTTATTTTAGCACAAGACAACTCTATTTTGGATGAAATTTGTACAGTAATTCAATCACATTTCAGGGCATCATGTCTAATTTTTCAAGAATTTATAGAGAAACCGTGAGTTAGATAATAATTTAAGAGCACTGAATGGGTAAAATATGCAGAATTTCAGTTAAACAATTTTAATTAATTACCAAATATCAGAAAAATATAAATAAATATCCAGGTGATAGATAATTAGTTTCTCAACATAAATATATTTTTCGTTAAATAAAATGATACTATATAGATGTCTAAATTAAGACATGAATATATGGGTATCTGTGCAAAATAGAAAGCAAATACATATAAACAAACTATGAACAAGGACTACTTTGTAATTATAGAAACTATATGGGAAAATAATGCAATTTTCATAATAAAAAAATTTTAAAAAAATAAAATATGAACCTTTCTTCTTCGTTGCAGGCGGTGGGATCTGGGAGGGTGGCGCCGGAGGCGTGGCCACGCGCGAAGGCCGCGAGGAGGCATCGTGTGGGCTGCACGGTGATGGAGCGGAGGGGCAAAGAGGGGCTCGGTCGGCGAGGCGGAAGTTGGAGAACGGCGAGCCTGGGGCGCGCACGACTGGCTGGAGGTGGAGCTGGCGGAGGACCGCACGCGCGGGGCTGCTGCAGCGCGGCGGAGCATCGCCTGGCGCGACAGGTGGCGCGCGAAGAAGGGTGCCTGAGCTGCGGTGGCCGACGGCGGCGCCACCAGCCTTTGAAGGGGAAGGGGCGGCGGACTAGAGGTGGCGGCAGGGGTGCCCGCTACTCCTTCCGCTTTTTTTTTGATTTTTTTCAATGCTTTAAGATTTTTTACTATTGTGATGGAAAATGTTTTTTTTTTTTAATTTTTTTTATATTTTTTTAAACACAGAATGCACATGAATAAAAAATTTGGTGATGGCGTAATGGAGAAGGTGAATGGTGGGAAGATGAAGATGGCGGTGAATGTGATGCGATAAGAACAAATGCAAAGATAAAATAAAAATACAAATATAAGACGAATTACCTAAAATGGAAACAGTCACCTTTGGGGTGTGCTCACAAAAAGCATGGTCCTCGCTCAAATCGTCGGCGAGCGATGAGCTCGAGCAGCGCGTAGATGTGGCAGTGATGTTGGCCCAAAAAAACCAACAGATCTCACCAAAGAGAGGGTTGTCGTCGCTCGACCGCGGTTGCGTCGCTGTCACTGATTCAACTCTGAGAACTAGGCTCTCCTCACATAAAGATGGATCAAGTGCAAATTTAGGAGGATGGAATGCATATAAAGAGATGGAAAAGATGGAAGTTAGAATGAAGGTGGAGTGGAATGGAGGTTAATAAAATGGTGGAGTTGAATTAGAAGTTAGAAAAATGGTGGAATAATGGAGTAGAACTGGTGGTTATTGTAGAGAATGGTGGAGTTGAATTAGAAGTTAGAAAAATGGTGGAATAATGGAGTAGAACTGGTGGTTATTGTATAAAAATATAAATAAATATCCAGGTGATAGATAATTAGTTTCTCAACATAAATATATTTTTCGTTAAATAAAATGATGCTATATAGATGTCTAAATTAAGACATGAATATATGGGTATCTGTGCAAAATAGAAAGCAAATACATATAAACAAACTATGAACATGGACTACTTTGTAATTATAGAAACTATATGGGAAAATAATGCAATTTTCATAATAAAAAAATTTTAGAAAAATAAAATCTGAACCTTTCTTCTTCGTTGCAGGCGGTGGGATCTGGGAGGGTGGCGCCGGAGGCGTGGCCGCGCGCGAAGGCCGCGAGGAGGCATCGCGTGGGCTGCGCGGTGATGGAGCGGAGGGGCAAAGAGGGGCTCGGTCGGCGAGGCGGAAGTTGGAAAACGGCGAGCCTGGGGCGCGCACGGCTGGCTGGAGGTGGAGCTGGCGGAGGACCGCACGCGCGGGGCTGCTGCAGCGCGGCGGAGCATCGCCTGGCGCGACAGGTGGCGCGCGAAGAAGGGTGCCTGAGCTGCGGTGGCTGACGGCGGCGCCACCAGCCTTTGAAGGGGAAGGGGCGGCGGACTGGAGGTGGCGGCAGGGGTGCCCGCTACTCCTTCCGTTTTTTTTTTGATTTTTTTAATGTTTTAAGATTTTTTACTGTTGTGATGGAAAATGTTTTTTTTTAATTTTTTTATACTTTTTAAAACACAGAATGCACATGAATAAAAAATTTGGTGATGGCGTAATGGAGAAGGTGAATGGTGGGAAGATGAAGATGGCGGTGAATGTGATGTGATAAGAACAAATGCAAAGATAAAATAAAAATACAAATATAAGACGAATTACCTAAAATGGAAACGGTCACCTATGGGGTGTGCTCACAAAAAGCATGGTCCTCGCTCAAATCGTCGGTGAGCGATGAGCTCGAGCAGCGCGTAGATGTGGCAGTGATGTTGGCCCAAAAAAACCAACGGATCTCACCAGAGAGAGGGTTGTCGTCGCTCGACCGCGGTTGCATCGCTGTCACTGATTCAACTCTGAGAACTAGGCTCTCCTCACATAAAGATGGATCAAGTGTAAATTTAGGAGGATGGAATGCATATAAAGAGATGGAAAAGATGGAAGTTAGAGTGAAGGTGGAGTGGAATGGAGGTTAATAAAATGGTGGAGTTGAATTAGAAGTTAGAAAAATGGTGGGATAATGGAGTAGAACTGGTGGTTATTGTAGAGAATGGAAATTAAATAATAAATAAATAAATAAAGTAGGCTACTTTAAAAGAGAAAATAAAATAAAGAGAAAAAAGAGTGGGGAATTTACAAAAGAAGACACACAACATGTACATTTTTTATTTGCTTTTTTAATTTATATTTTTTTTGTTTTTTAAATAAGAGATATTTACAACAAAAAAATACAATAAAATACTAGAATCAAAATACAACACAACAATGATTTTTTTTGAATTTTTCAGTAATTAAAAGATAAAATAAAAAATGAAGAAAGAATGAATATATACATAATATAGAATGTACATCTAGGTCCCAAAACCCAACTTTTGCAAATGAGCTTCGCTTTTAATGAAACCACTTCCGTTGGATAGATAATTTTCTAACGTGAACTTTAAATGTGAGTTTGGTGAATTTGGATTCATACGGAGCGGGAATTTGGCTAGGAAGTTGGACTTTACGGCTTTTTGCCTTTGGGATTTAGGAGCATTTATTTGAGGTAAAATTTATTTTATATTTTTGTATTTTTATTTATATTTTTATGAACAAGTCAGAGAAAGAATTAGCCAAAATATAGTTGAAATAAAATTATTAAAAATACATGAAGTTTTAGGCTATTTACAGGTGAGAAACTCCTTTATTTTTATGGCTTTTTTATTGTTTATTTATTTTTTACAATCTAATATACAATAATTAATGTGTTTTATTTACAAGAGTCATTTTGTTAATTTATTGATTTTATAGACATTTATTTGGGACTTTACCTGGGGATTTTGCTAAGATCAAGATATTGAGATGTTGAATAACAGATTCATCACACCTCTCTTCCTTGGTATGCAGATATTATGAATTATCTTGTTACCATGAAATTTCCACAAGGTTGCACCAGGCAACAACTTAAGACTTTCCTTGTGATGGCCAAGTTGTACCATTGGGAGGACCTTGCCCTTTACCATGAAGGGGGGGATAGTGTCTGGCATCGGTGTATTCCTAAAGAGGAGCACCACAACGTCCTCACCTATTGCCACAAGCTTGAGGCAAGAGGACATCACTCTGAGAGGAGGACAACAAAAAAAGGTTCTCCAATCCAGCCTTTGGCAACCAACACTCTTAAAGGATTCAGATGAATTTGTGAAGAGGTGTACTGACTGTCAAAGAATTGGTAGTTGTGATCATAGAGACAAGATGCTGATGTAGCCCATTTACTTTTATGAGGTTTTTGACGCATGGGACATCGATTTTATGGGCCCATTACATAAGAGTCAGGTATTTGAGTACATTCTATTGGTTGTAGATTATGTGAGTCAGTGGGTTGAGGCCAACCCTCCTCGAGCTGTTGATGCAAGGACTGTTTGCAAGTTTTTTTTGAAAGAATAGCATATCACGGTTCAGGGTTCCTAGAGTTTTGATTTCTAACGAGGGAACTCATTTTATCAACGACAAGGTAAGGGTCCTTGTTCATGAGTTCTGCATAGATCATAGAGTTGACACTCCATATCATCCACAAATGATTGGTCTTGCTAAGGTTTTGAACCGGAAGATCAAGACAATATTGTGGAAGGTTGTCCACCTACATCGAAAGGATTGGTCACAACTTTTAGACTCTGTCTTGTGGGTCTATAGGACATCCTTCAAGACACATTTGCGTTGACTCGTTTATGGCAAGGCATGCCACTTACCTGTTGTGATTGAGCACAAGTCACTATGGGATGTCCCAGAGATATTATTGGATCCAAAAAGTGTAGGAGATTAGAGGAGAGCAGAGTTGGAAACCCTGGAGGAGCTTAGAGATTCAACCTTTTCGAGTAGCATAAGTATAAGGACAGAGTGAAGATATGGCACGATTCTCACATTAGCCATAAGCAGTTTGAGCCGAATAATAGAGTATGGCTATTTGATGCATGATAGAGATTATTTCCCGAGAAGTTACAAAGAAAATGGGAAGGACCTTACTTAGTCATAAAGGTGCACGACAACGGTAGTCTTCATATATCTGATTTGTCTTATGAGTCCACCTTTCGAGTCAACGGTCAGCTGCTGAAGCCTTTTCTTGATCATGACCCATTGACCATTGATGTTGTGCCTATTCATTTTGTATGATATGGGTTCTTTGATTCTCATCTTCTGCATCTCATACCTGATTTACACTTATGTCTGGCTCTTTGTATATCCATGTTTTCTCTTAGATTCATTCATTCTTTCGTTTGTTTAACACTGCAGGTCCCACTTAGGATTGTTGCTACTTAGGATACACTTTATCCTAAGTATGGGGGGGGGGGGGGGGTTGAACCTGTGTTGTTCATACTTCTTTTTGTTCTATTACCTCTGTTTTGTTGCCTAAACTCAGGGACATTCGACCCTAAGTATAGGAGAGTTAATATTTGTTTTTCCTTTCCCTGATTATTCTCTTCCTTTTCCCTCAACTGTTGATATTCTTTTCTATACCTAGGAATCTTTTACCCTAAGTATAGGAGGGACAAGTCAAGTCGTTGATTTCATGTACATTCTCTTCCTCGATTTTCCCCTTTTCTACGATCTTCTATACTTAGGATTATTTGATCTTAAATATATGGGGGATCACCGACTTCTATTCAATTCATTCCTTCATTCTTTGAGTCATTGTAGTATTGGATTCTTTTCATTTTTCTTTACTTAGCAAGAGTTATGTATTCCTTTGTTGCTCTTTGATCACTATGAGGACATAGTTCGAGCTAAGTATAAGATGGTGTCGTATATATTGTATATATACTTTAGCCATAACTCGCATTTTTGGCGTAATAACATGGCTATTATTTTTAAAATGAGAATGAAAATATTTTGAAAAATGTTTATAAAAATGCATGTGTAAAATTTTTTGTAAAAAGTTTTGCAAAACTTTTTTGTTAAAATATTTGTAAAAACCTTCGTAAAGTGCTTGTAGAAAATGTTTTGCTTGTTAAATATTTGTAAAGTATTTGTATATCAAGATTATGTATATGGTATAAATGTTTGTAAAATGTGTGAAAGCAAAATGTTTGGAAAAATATTTTTGAAAATCTTTTTGTAAAGTTATATGTAAAATTGTTTTAAAAGACTAGTTTGAAAGAGGTCATGAAAATGTTTTGAAAAATTTTGTAAAATGGTTTGAATTTTTTTGTAAAATATTTTGTCACATGGGTTATAATTATGGGTTTATCAAGTAGTTGTATATACTTGGTATAAATTCTTTTTAAATAAAACCTATACTTATTTATAAATATGTGTATAAAATTCTACTATATAAAATCTATTAATTCAATTTGTAGATAAAATCCACTTGTAAAAAATGTACATAAAATGTGTAAATAAAACCTTTATAAATATGTACATATTTATGTACATATTTGGAAATTCTTTCTTTTGTATGTTTCTTATTAAAAATAACTAAAAATTTGAAAAATTAATATCCATAAGAATTTGCAAAAAGTATTCGAAAAACTTTTCAAAAAGATTTGGTCTTTTATTTTCTTTTCTTTTGAAATGTTTTGTAAATAATTCTTGCATATGCATCTATATTTTTTAGAATAGTATTGATATTTAAACTAGTTTGAAATAAAATTGAAGAATGGAGCTTGGTTAAGACCTTAATCCACTTAATTTCAGAGGAGTCTTATAGGAATAGGAGTTGAGACTTTTTAGGTCCTAGCGACTTAATTCTGAGTCCACGAGACTATGTTCACATGTCATCTTGATTGGTTTAAGTAGAACACTTAAAAATGAATGCATGATTCTTCTTAATAGTGGCCTTTACTTGGACAAGCACTCTAAACATAGCTCTTCATGGATGAGGTGGTGATGGGGTAGAATCCTTTTGCTTGGGGTAGCATAAGGGTGTGTATCAACTAGTGGAGCCATCTGTCTTCCTCTAGGGTGGGCAGTGCATCTCAACCTGGTCTAGTGGTATTGAGGTCTAATGACAAGATGTTGTGGGTTGTAATAATGCATAAAAAGAGGGACAATCTACTGGCTCAAGAAGAAAAACTACTTATATACATGCTTCACCATGTAAATATGTTGTATATATGTCATGAAAAAAATCAAAAACTCGGAAAAAGGGGAAAGACTAATTGAAAATAAAATGTCTGACTGAGTGTATATAGTTGAATAAGAAAAGCTTATGTGATACATTTCCTCGTCTCAGGGAAGCTTGCACCTGGAGAATTGGATACACTGGTCAAGCTCCATGGGATACGTGGTTGCACTAGCCTCAATCCATTCTCTTCTTTCCCACTCTTCTTAAGCTGGTTGCACTTGAACTTAGAAGGGCATACCCTACTCTTCGAGGAAAGAGTTTTTAGATCAGGGGACTAGCGTTAACTTACTGAGGGTGGTTGTTTCTTTGCCATTTCTGAGGTGGAGAGCTATATACCACTTACACAATACAAGTAAAGATTCATAATCTAAAGATTTTGCCTATTGATGAGCTCGAAATTCACCTTTTTAATTATCTAAAATTGTAGTATAGGAGATGAAATTTGGTCGACCAAAAACCACAATCTTCGAATGCTGTGGAGTAGTTTTACTCGGTAATTCTACCAAGGTCGAACACATGGAATGACAATTTTTAGTTGCATGGTCTTAAATTAATCTAAATAATTAATTAAAGGCTATTTTAATTTCTATGTTGGGAAAATATGATACAATGCAATGATAAAGATATGCTACGAAGAAAACGAAAATGTATAGAGAAAATAATTCAGATAAGGATATGTGATTTTACGTAATTTATATCCTCGAATAATATGATCAATAATTCCTCAAAATTATCACAAATCAAAAATCAATTCAAATAGTAATTCTTCTAATCAAATCCAAGCTACAAGGAGGACCATTAATAATCCTATCAAAATTCCCAATAATTCGCTCCTAAAAAATCTTTAATTAGATAAATTATTGGGGAAATTGAATAAATTCTTCCTTAAGTTATCCACAACACAGATTAAAGCTTCAAATAATGTGATCAATAATCCCAAGATACTTATTCAATTTAAACTCCTCAACCGAATCCCTGCACAAGACACCATTAATTTTTCCAATAAAATAACACGCAAAATTATCATAAATGAACCTGCATATTTCAAGAGAGGTCCTCAAATAATAAATTTCAATAAATAGTCTTAGATCTGTTCACAAATTATATGAAATGAAAGAGCACGGAATAAGCTTCGAAATGACATATTGTGCATTAAAAATTGAGTTTGTGTGAGCAAGATATGATAAAATGAAATAGCATGGATTAAAATGTAATAAAAATAATTATTTATTTTCAAAACAGTCCCTGGAGGACTTATATGTAAAATCGAATACTTTCAAGGAATTTCTGTAATTTCTCCACAATAACACGTACGTAGCATGTGCCATGCTAATGGTGGACTCGCTTACAATTTCAGGGACTTCAGATGGTGTGGGACTCATATGTTATTTTCCCGATAGAGTACGTGCTGGGCACGTGCCTTTTTAGTAGTGGGACTCATTTGTTATTTGACAAATTGGCAGGGGCCTAGATGGAAAATGCCCCCACATCACGTGTATTGCATGTGCCGCAGATGGCTCGGTTAGGTGTTGTTGAGGCTCAGGTAGTCAGGGCTGAAGCGCGGTTACCGAGCATATGTAGCGGACAGGTGAGGCTCGGGCCGACCCAAGCCTCGAGGGACGGTTGAAGGCTCGCGTCGATGCACATGGAAGTCTAGAGACTGTTGGATAAATCTTGATCCAACAGAGGTGATGCTTCAACTTAGGGCGATGAAGCTCGACCGACACACGGCCGAGCGACTTTATGGCGAGGCAGAGCCACTACGGCAATAGCCTTATCGATGCTCGATCGACACACGATCGAGCGGTGGCGGCTGGCAAAGGCTGGACACACGGAAGAGAATTGGTATAGAGGAGCGGAGGCTGCTCGGGGATGGACATGTGGCTGAGCTCTGAAGGACAGATAGCAAGGCGATGCGATGGGCGTGATCGGGCGGAGGGTGAGGGGTGATCACCTGAAGGAAGGCTACATGATGGCATGGGTATAAGGAGATGCAGTCGACGGAGCAGGACATTCGGAGACGTGATGGTCGGTGGTATACTGGTGGAGGGAGTCAGAGGCTAGGGAATGATGTAGCTAGGGATTTGGATGACCGAGTTGGTAGTGGAGTTTTCCTTGGAAGTAGGAGCTCAGTGAAGCCCTATGTTTATCGCTTCAAAGAACTTCGGCAAAAAGCTCTAAATCTTGGCAAAGCTTCATGTGAAGCTTGTTGCCGCAGAGGTCTGTTGGATCACGCCTAGGAGCCCTCGTCGTCGTCTAAGGCCATACCACTGCTATCACCAGTGGGGCTTGAAGCTGGAGGGTGATGGCTGATGGGGAGGATGATATGTGAGGGAGGTGGCTTTATAGGATTGGGCAGTGCCGGGAGAGAGAGGTGTAAAAACGAGCGGAGGTTGTGGGCATTACGCAAAAGGGAGGAGGCAAGCACAGGTAACAACCAAAGGTGGTGAGTGGTGGTTACAAGAGAGGAGGAGGGAGGTGGTGCAACAATCGGAGGAGGAAGGGAGAAGGCACGTGCCACGCATGTGCGCGCGAGAGGAGGGGACTGCACATGCATGATACATTCCAGGGAAGAAGGAGGTGGTCATGTTCTGGGCACGTGATCATAGGGGGGGGGAAGGCAGCTGGAGAGAGAAAGAGGGGTGCTACATGGCATGCCCAGGGGTTGCCACTTGTCACCCCCCAAAAATAATTTCAAAATT
Organism: Ottelia alismoides; assembly: GCA_037367405.1. NCBI lineage: Eukaryota > Viridiplantae > Streptophyta > Magnoliopsida > Alismatales > Hydrocharitaceae > Ottelia > Ottelia alismoides. The sequence continues at coordinate 531,133 of JAZKJV010010115.1, forward strand.
AAAGAAGACGAAAAATAGTAAAGAAATACAAGAAGACCTCGAATTGAAAAATTCCTTCACGAAAGCTTTTCGTCTCGGCAATATCTACGACTTTCATGAAAGAATCGGGAGCAAAATTGGTCATATGTACATAGTGGTATTTTTGGTGGTTCTCCATGTGTATAGAAAACCATTTTTTTTGGGTTTTGTAATTTCTTGGGGGTTTTAAAGAAGGTAAAAAATCAAGATAAAAATGATAAAATAAAAGCCACTTCATTAGACATTAATATATTTTTTAGTTTTTTATTAAATAAGAAAATAGGGGAATAAAATAGAAGTACGAAATAAGAGATTTTTGTACAGACTCGCAAAGGTCACTCAGACACAGTCAGTTTCTTTTATTACAGTCTTGATTTGGATTTGGATTTTTATGTTGTTTGATAAAACATACATCAAAGAACACAAAAAAAAAGAAATAAAATTAATAGAGTTGATTATGTACATAAAATCTTAGGTCAAAAATCGCAAAAATATAAAATACACAAAAGAGGCCCAAAACCCAACTTCCACTTATGAGCTCCGAAATTTATGAAATTGGTCTTGTTTGAAGGTAGAAAATGGAGTACTTTAAAAGTGAGTAGACCAAAATCAGATACTGTATGAGGAAGATATGCATGTTTTAGTCTGTCTAATATGAAATTAGGTTTTGTGTTTATTTGTCACTTATTTGAGTTAGCATTTTTTTTTGTATATTTTGTTTATTCTTGTTAGTAATATTTTTACAAAGGAGGTGGTTTGGGGTCAATCAGAGTTAGGATGAATTAATTAAAAACTGGGGAAGTTAGCTGCTTTTTAGGTCAATTTGCTCTTGGATTTTGGTTCCTTATTTTATGCAACTATGCATGATGAAATATGATTGTTAATGATGCAATATTAATTATTAAATGGATATGTATTTTGGATAACAGAGCCTAATTGATCAATTTTAGCATGACGAGTCTGAGATTCATCTTACCCCTATACTTTGGTCATGCTCATCCCCGAGCATTAATGGATGAATGACTTAGTTGGATAAATCATTGACTGTGCATGTGAATTTTCAAGACTCAGTTCTTAGAAAACCTTTAATTTAAGTGATCCTAAAATATTGGGCTCAACCATGCTTTAATCAAAAGGAATCGAACTTCTCCATTTATCAGAATCTCTGTTTGTACATAAATTATAAGGATATGACTTTTAGGGTACTGCATTCATGAGAGTCGAGTCAAGATGTCACCTAGGCTCCCAGTCTAGGAGACTCTTGACCTAATCCTCAACACTAGGGAATAAGCCAGTTCTTGCATTCAATCCACCATCTCATTAGCTTGTCTGACTTGAAAGTCTAGATGGATGGCCAGATGATGGAGGGCATATGATTGTGCATATTTTCTCCATTATATTAGAACAATGGGCCTCTCAAGTGCCGTATTACCAACACAAGTATATTTTTGATTTTGTTGATCAATGTGTCCGTCAAGAGAATTCAGAGTCATCTGCACTTGTTTTCCTCGGAGTAGATTGGGGTATGTCTCTTTTGAGTATCTACGATACCTTCGACATCCAGACTTGTATCACTATACGATACATAGCTCTTTTTTGGTGCTATCCCGAATCCTTAGTCCTAATAGTGTTTGGTCTTATTGGACACTTTGAATGGTATTGAGCGCTCACCTTTGGTGGAAGCTCTTAGTAATTTGATTTGGTTTGAGAGCTCTTTTCTTTCAATATTTCTTTCTTTTCTTTTCTTTTTGTCTAGCTCCACTGCTTTTACTAAGAGTTGGCGTACACTAATCAACAATTGTTTAGTTTCATCAAACCCTAGAACATATGTAAATATCAAACGATTGCATGTGAACTTTTTCACATACTGGCTAGGGTTTTTCTGACACTCAGGTTTCATGAAGCATTCATTAACTTTATCCCATCCTCGAGCATCATTAAATCAGGTCTAGACATAAATCTCCAGTCTTATTTCCTCAAGTGATAACTCAACTCATCTTATTAATCATGTAGTTGTGAAAGTGATGTGCTGATCATATTCTTTAGAGGGTAGAGATGAAGATTACAATATAACGCTCAAATCTTTCAAACTAGGAAAGTGTGGATTATTAAATTTCAAAACCCTAAATACTAAGGCTGGCTAACTCAATTTCTCAAGGTCTTAAAAACCAAGTGTCTTCAAATACTCAAGCCTTGAGTGATAGTGAATGTGTTAAGAAAGAATATACCAATTAATTGATGCATGAGATGCTTAATGAAATGCAAGACCATGAATGGTTTTTTTTATGAAAAAAGGTTTTTGTTTTTTTTTTGTTTTATGTTTTTTTTTCAAAAACATGTACTAGAATAATATACAAAATATACACAAAATGTACCCATACTCGATTTAGATGAAAACAACTAAAGTACAAGCTATGGATAAAGTATACAAACACACACCCTATACTTAGCTTGTGCTATGTCCTGAACAAAGTGAAATGCTGACATAGCTCTTACTAAGTATAGACGAGTTAAAAAGAAAAGAAGTCAGCATACCCCCTTATACATAGACTTTTGAGGGACTAAGCATAGCAGAAAAGCATGAAATGACGCAGTCGAGGGTGAGGGGAAAATAATAGAAGTGAAATATACAAAATGGTATTGGTCCCCAATATTTATGCTTAGGTTTTCTTAAGTATGATTGGATGAATACAAGTGGGGAATCGGGTAGATTTACGATTGTACAAGATCAAGGAGGTTTGCGACTGACCTTCTTGCTAGAGTGTGGCAGGGGATAGTATGGAGATGTGGAGGGGGAGTAGAGGGAGAGGGTGAGGAGGACCAGCCATCATTGGAATCATCTTCAGAAGAATAATAGTCATACGCAAAGGATCTCCAACTATTGTAAACCAGAGGTAATTGCCCTTTGGTCATGGCTGTACTTATTCCACTTACTTGATGAACCACCTGACCGGACGAGGACTCTTTAGAAATCACCCGATTTCTAAGGTCAAAGGTTTCTTTCGTAGTCGGTTGATTTTATGAGAAACACTGGGAGGAAGATGGACAATCTTCTTCTCCGTAACCTGAGTAACCTGTGTGGCATTTATGAGTTCCTCGTTAGATGAATCCCCGTACAAGTCGACCAATTCTTGTAGGGTCATACGCAACTTTGGGTGAGGAAGTGTGTTCCTGGTGGTTTTGTGATTGCTGGCTAGGGATGTTGATGTCACCTCCCGAGAATCGTGAATTTTAGTGACATCTGAGGTTTCCTTAGGTCGGTTCCTTGTATGGTTCAAGTATCTCATGAATTACTACCGACTCAAAAATTATACCACTCAAATAATCAGGACGTTCATAAAAACATGTCTAATTCATCATAAGCTCCAAGGTCTTGATTCCTCAAAGGAGATGTATTAAGGTGAGAATCAGAGGTTTGTTCAACAGTCGGTCTCTCAGGTGACTCTCATAGGTTTGTGTCTGTGTTTCGTTAGGAGAGGTCTGATCATGTGACATGGTTGTCTCCTAATCATGACAGTTGATTTCAAGTCATATTTCCTCATAGTAGGTTGTATCATTAAGGGTTTGTTCATAGTGGTCCGAGTTTGGGAACATGACGACCTGAGTCTCACAATCCACAATTGCCTTAGTAGAGGCTAAGAACGGCTTTCTAAGATGATAGGAGACTCAGACAACTTTCTGAGGTGCTCAATGTCAAGGACAATATTGTCCACTTTATGTTCTTCACCTTAGAAATTTAAGACGACAGAAAATGTTCCCCCACAGGTTTTTGGTAGATCGATCAGGTAGTTGAACGATCACCCTTATCTTTTTGAGTTGTTCGAGCTTGAGTTGATTAAAGACGAACTTTGAGAGGATGTTTAAAGTAGAGTCATAGTCTAACCGAACATGAGTGAACTCCTTCTAAGAGGTATGGTTGTGTCATTTTTAACTATCTCTTTAGTTTCTGGTGTATGAACTTCATCAATCTCGCTAGATTTGCTTAGTTCCCTTAACTTTGTTATTTTATTGACTTTTTAAGGAATTCATCTTCCAGAAATTTGGCATCAGTAGAAACAAATACCTTTGAGTCTCAGGATAATAAAGTTGGTATCCAATACTATTCTTTACGTATCCAATGAAGTAACACTCTCTAGTATGAGATTCCAGATTGCTTTCATCCACATTTTTAGTATGAACCAGACAACCCCAAATCCTCAAGTGTCGTACATGGCTTGGTGCCATGCCAAAGCTAATAAGGGGTTTTAGGTACAAATTTAGATGGAATCTTGTTTAGGACATAAGCTGCAGTCTCTACTGTATGTCCCCAAAAACAGAGAGGTAAGTTTGCTTTACTCATCATTGATCTCACCATGTCCAACATGGTTCTATTGCATCTCTCTGCAACTCCATTGAATTGAGGAGTATTTGAAGGAGTGAGAATAGAAATTATTCCTCTCCCCTTAAGGTATTCTTTGAATTCATCTAAGAGGTATTCGCCACCTTAATTAGATCAAATCTGTTTTATCTTCTTTTTTATTTGGTTCTCAACCAAAGCCATGAATACTTTGTACCTTTCAAAGGTTTCATGTTTGTGATAACACATACCCATAT